>OZ010687.1:4586904-4818618 GCA_963932265.1 Thymelicus lineola | reverse complement strand
ACAATAAATAATTCCCGAACCATTGTTGCAGGAAAACGTAGCCTTCCTCGTGCCGTGGGTGGTCGGCTGCATGACATTCATGGCGCTGGAAGCGATGGCCATGGTGTACTCTAATATCCTCAGAGATCATGTCAATAAAGTAAGTTTTATTTTTAAGGTTAACTTTTTACTCAAGTTAATCTCAAAAATTACATAAGTCAAAAAATTCTTACTCAAGTTAATGTCAAAAATTCTTAATAAACTTTTAAATTAAAACTAAAATAAAGATATTTATTGTATACCGTTAAGAAGTTTTAATTATAATGCAGTCCATCGTAAGCCAAAGTATACACTACAACAACAACAACAAACAGAAATCCAACAGAAACAACAACAGAAATTCTAACGCAGATCTGGTACATTTAATCGCTTGTCATTGATACAATGACGTTACACAGTTTGCACACAAACACAATTCAAACGTGACGTAGTGCACGAAAGCTGAACGCACATATGACAAGTGATGGAACTATTGTCATTCCACCACTTTGTACATGACAACATCGTGAGAATCAAGTCGAAAGCCAAACTGTGACTATTTGATATAACGGAATGGTCTGTTTGTCCAGTACAAAAAAACATGAAAAACATACGGGTAGACCATGATATTTTTTATTTCTTATATAAGTTAATGCTTGACTACAATCCCACCTAATGGTCAGTGGCAATGTAGTCATGGATGGTAAAACGCCGTAACTTAGTAAAAGCCTATTTACTCTTGTCTTGAAGACACTTACATTATAATCAAGTGGAAAAGCCGACGCGAATCTGAAATAACATTTTGGGTACTTATTATTGCGGAAAATGTATAATAGAAAAAGCCGCAGAAAGAGCGTTAGTTTATTAACCGACTTCAAAAAAGGAGGAGATCCTCAATTCAACTGTATTTTTTCATGTTTGTTACCTTAGAACTTTCGACTGGATGAACCGATTTTAAAGATTTTTTTTAATCGAAAGCTGGTGCTTATCATGTAAATAAAATAAAAATTTACATGACAAGCACCATGTAGTCCCCCTTAAATTTGGGCGAGACCTGACGTTTTTGGGTTATCCCTAATTTTAAAGTCGGTTATTTTTTGTCAGTAATTATTATATTTTATCACTACTGCCACCCTCGCTTCACTTCAATGATAATCACACTCGGAAAAATGTTTACATGAAATTCTTTAAATTTACTTATTTAGTATTCATAATTTTAATTTGTGTACTGATTGATGTTTAATTATTATATCCTAATTTTACTAGTTATGTTTCTAAGAATTCGGAGTTTAGCGGAAAAAGCACGCACAGAAAGAAAAACTATAAAACTAATTGTCATGGGTTCTATTGCATTAGTAAAAAAATAAACATACATGCTTACACAATCATGCAGGCATGGACAACACCATTATAACACATCACAATAACGCCCATGACCCATGATAATAAATAATATTACTTACTTTCTTTCCAATATTTTTATGTACGGAAATCAGTCGCAAATTTTTATCCTTATATTCGATTTTCAGAGTTTTTTGAATAAGAAACAACTCACTTTATTACAATAGCTACAAAAAGCACTCAAAACTTTGTTCAATAAACCCTTATCAAAATGTCCATACTAACCTATACTAACTTTTTCACATTACATTTTGGGTACATTTATTTTAATGAGAACGTTATGAAGAATCTATAGGGTAAAAGCCGGATACTTGCCTCAATGGGATACTTGCCCCGGTTTCGAATACACTATGTTAGGGATGTTGGTGACATTAACACTTTACTACAATAAGAAGTGCCCCTCCCGCAGGCTTAAGTGCCATGTAAGCCGTGAGAATATATGCATTCGTTTTGTCAGTGTGAGCAAATATCTTCCAAGACGGAACTTTGACGGGCGACGAAATTATTTTGGTATGTAATTTCTGTTGAATATTTTTTAATACTGATTGGGTTTTAGTCGACTTCTTGTTTCTATGGATGCATTATAGTTTAAATTATAGTATTTAATACGTTTTACTGTTAATTTCTTACTATTTACTTAGAAAATGTAAAGGGCAAGTATCCGTATCAAAAAGGATAGTCGCCCCATTTACTTTTGCGGATAGTCGCCTTTGGGAAAATTATCCGCAAAAGTAGTAATATAACTATAAATTCTTTAACAAGCTAATCAAATATTTTCTTTTGATGTTGTCTCCAACTTATTGGCTCTCTCGCCCAGCGCTACTGCAGGTACATAGTGTACCTGCCGAATGAGGGGTCCAGAGTGCGAATCCCATTCGGGGCCGACGTTATTATGTCTACTGTGTATGCCCACCTATCTTCTTATCCTAATCCTAGCATTTAGTATTATTGCTGTAACCTATTTTAATAAATACCTACTTAGGTAAGTTTTTCATGCGTTTATTCTAGGTATCTAACCAAAATGCCTTGCAAGTATAAGTGTAAATCAGGCGTCATGCTGCGCTATATTACCTGGTCAGAAGATAGTTAAGCACTAGCGTTCGAAGAATTAAAAAACAAAAAGCAATCAACGAACCAGTTCTGAGGGTCTTCCGCCTTGTTCCAAAGTTTACATGCAAAAGAAATCGGCATATATTTCTTCAGATCTTTTTTATAAATGGCTGACTGAACATTTTATTCCAACATTATTGCAACATCCGAAATGTTGAAAAGTGAAAAGCCTAGCATCTGGTGTAAAATAATGCTACTGCCAAAGATTGCCATATTGTTCTCTTTGTGATAAATAATAGTAATTTTACTAATAACTTACGTAACTTTTAAGTTTCCAGGCTATTTTATTTTTATTTTTACAGTTTAAAATGAAAAAACAACACTATTTTTTACGTTCTATTATATTGTAATTTTTACTTAATAAATAATCTCAGTAAATAAAAAAGACCAAGTACTTAAATTGATAGTTTCTGTCTAAAAAAATCATATTGAGGCCTCTATCCTTGCACGAGGCAAGTATCCCCCGAAGCATTTTTAACGTTAGGCTAGTATCCGCCACAGTAGGCAAGTATCCGCTTTTTGAGAGGTCAAATAAAACATGATTTACTCAAAACCAATATTAATTATGTTTACAAAAATAGGCTAATATGAAAGATAAAAGACCTATGTTTTGATATACATGTTGCATTATTCTTATTAATTGCATATTTTCATATAATAGAGCTTATTTGAAAAGTGGGGGAACTATCCGGCTTTTACCCTATTCATATTTCGTCGTCATGTTTTTCTTTACTGTTTTAGTAAGTGTCTTTATTTATCTTTTTTATTTTAAATACCCTATTTCACATTCACACTTTTTAAGAGGGAATTTGTTATGAAAAATGAATATGAACCACTTGGCGTGAAGTGCCCAGAAGGGACATAATATTTAGGTAAGTAAAAGCAATTATGATAAGTTGCTTGTTCAATACGGTAATTGGGTTGCAAGGAAACCTACAGAATATCACAACCCATTCAAAACTAAATAACAGACTCCACTACAGCATACCATACCATGAACGTGCTAAAAACGTGTCAGACTAAAAAATATTTTTTGTAAACTACACTTTTTCCGCTAGACCGTTCGCGACCGTTGCATAATATAATATCATGCACGGAGCATCAAAAATTGTCATCGAATATATTGTATTGTTGTATATGGACATAAATCGCCGTCGATCTCTGTCAGTGGAAATTTGGCTTTCCGTTCTTGATACGTTCCTAGCACGGTAATGGTATGGTACGTTGTAGTGTTTATATTGCGTCTAACATTATTATATTGATCTCTCTGTCGACTTTCGAAGTGATCACGAAATATTCGTAACAGACTCGTAAGAGAGCTACTGAATAATTATAGATTTACACTAAAACCACATTTGTCTGCTAACCATTTATTACATGTATGTCAATTCTAAATAAACAATAAAACTGACTAATGTATAAACATATTTAGTTACTTGTTACTTGGGATAACAGCGTTGATGATTGAAACTATAGCGATGATTGAATTAAAGCGAGAACTTGTTTTCAAATAAAGAAAATATAATTTTCATATTAATGTAAAAGTTAATGCACTATTATTCCCTTACATGCAAAAAGGTGACCTATTTGTAAAGTTTTTCAAAAATTATCATTTTAAACATATTTTGTGTTTCAGATGACCTTTAAGTGAAGATTTTCGGTAATTAAGATATAATTTTTATAATATATTTTTTTGTTTCAGCAATTCGACGCTATGTGTAAAGCGGAAATATCATTTTTAATACCCAGATTACTTCTCAATGTACGTATTTTATTTCTGGATAAACCTACATTACAGATCGACAATTTCTTTTATTTTAAAGTTAATGATTGACTGAAATCTCATAGTCCTGGGTGGTAAAGTCACTTACTTATTAGAAGGCACTAACATTTTCAATTTTATTCGATAATAGGTTGCACATGGCCATGTCCTCCTTATCAATATAAAACAAGTAGATTTTATTGTCTACCAATGAAATGTTGTTTCTTCAGTCTGAATATGAATGAAAACTTAACTTATCGCTAATTTCCTCATTTTGTAATAGTATAGTACGGGTAATCCCGATATTTATTTTGTAAGCCGATAGGCTGAATTCAAGGGGGTAATATCGGGATACAAAATACTTACCGTGAATACGTATTAACAAAAGTAATGTATTTCTGTGCAGTGCTTATGTATATGGTGCGTGCTTCGACTATACCACCTTCTCCGAGCTGGGGTGACGTGGAAGGGGTCCGCAGCTATCGAGCTGTGACTATTACCACCACAGGACCGTCATGCTAGCGAGGCTGGCCGTCAGTCACCACTCCCAGGCCCCTGTGAGACCAGTCTTCTGCTTGGCAACGTGGAGAGTGACACTGATGCCAGTCTTCACTCTCTCTGACGGTGATAACAAACCTTCCTGAACTGTGAAACATACAATAATAACTTTGTACCTGTGTAGAACACTATAGACAAATAAAAAACAATAAACGTGGTTAAGTTTTAACGTTATAAAGTTCCTTTTTGTACATAAAATATCTGACACTGATCTCTAATATATTACCCTATTCTACGAATAGGGGCGTAACTGCAAAATGGCAACATTTTAGGAGAATCTTTTTAGTTTAAAACAGCAAGAACCGTCTCAATAAATCGTAAGATAATATTTGTGTCTATTTTTAGTGTTAATTTTACTGTCGTAAAACCAAAATTTTGCTTGATTTTATGAATGTTGGTGTAATATGGGCTGAAGATTTTTTTTTCATGTATATATAAAACACAAAAAATGTTTGTGGCAATGTACATACGTTAGGTATAGACTTTGTAGATATGCCCCGAATTGGTTTTATTTGAAAGGCAATAATGCGACAATGGTTTGAGATCACTAAAACAATTTTCAATTTTTTACTTTTCACATACAACATTTTTATGCGTACACGGCGGGTATCCATTAGTACGATACCTGAGCAATAAAAATAAAAAGCCACAACAGGCCTAATACTCCTGTTTTTAGGATAGAGCCTTACTTTATCTCATATCTATTCCTAGTTATTGTAGTAAATTCAAATCAGTTCAGTAGAATTACAGTAGCTACCTTTATTAATATAGTACGCGCTCAACCAATAATTCAAATAATGTTATCAATTTTCTAAAAGAAACAAGGTCGAGGATAAACGATAGAAATGTATAATAGAGACCAGTGAGTGACATATTTCAGTTTATTCGTTTCATAATGTGCAGTCGTGTATACAAATGTTTACATTAATATGTATATGTTACAATGTATAACTGGTATTATTATACGATGTACAATTTACGCAATAAATAGTATATTTTTCGATTAACTAATTTTCTAATGATTAATACTGTTGTAAATAGGTGAAAAAATTTGAATTAGAATCAGTACGTAACATAATTGAGCCTCTCTGTCGTTTTTTGTTTAAACTTTTTCACGAAATAAAAAGCAGTACATATAAATCAAAAAACACATAATTATATTTATTTTTCTATATAAATTAAAATTTTATATAACTGTTTACATGTGCATCAACAAATTTTTCACGAATCGCCAGCTGAAGTACTTATTTAAAAACTATCACATTTTCAAACTTAAATATCACAAGGAAACGGTGTTAAATGTAATGAGGTTTTGTTTTTATCTCAATAAATGTAAATAATATGGAACACTGAAAATTTATCAAAAGTATGTAAATAGAATAGGATAAATATCATAATAGTAGATATATTTACTTACACAAATGTTGATGGTTGAGATGTTAATCAAAAGGTTTTAAAAATCTGTTACAAATGATGTTAGCTTTATTAATCTGATACTATGTTGTAAATTATCAAGCTTGTAAAATTCAAACCTGAAAAAAATGCATGAAAACTGGATGAAAATATCCTGAATGTAACATTTAATAAAATTGAATGTTGTTACCTAGTATTTTTATTTTAGTAACATTTCCTTTTTGTCGTTTACTTAACATTAGAATAAACGTAAATGGCGACGTTTAGCAATATCATTTGATCTGTGGCCGATTTTTATCTGCATTTTTTACAGAACTATTAAAATATTTAACACTGGTTGCAGTTGTGATATTGGGTATTTTGTTAAAAAATACACAAGGACTGATCAGTATGACGAAAACTTCTCTTTTCTGTTCTTTTTGCTTTCATTACCGGCGTCACATCGGTGATGTCTATCACTAGGTGAAGATTCGTTGACTATTTATCTACATACAAAAAATACTATCTTTTGTTACGCTTACTAACGTCAATCGCATATTCTTATCTTTCTCTGAAATAGTTGTAATATACACAACAATTTGGATTTTGTATTGGATGCTTCAACTGAAGAAATTTTATTTTAAGTGTTTGCCTTTCAGCAGTTCCATAGCTTTTCCTTTGTAATGTTTTGTAAAAAAGATTTTCTCATCGTTCTAATTTCACTCAGCAGCAGGTTCGAGATATTGTTTCGTTAAATATTTACAGACAGGAAGGTTGAAGAGGAACGTCAACGAATAATGGTGGCAAGAGTGCCGTCTTTTAATATAAAAAACATCAAGGAAAATGGTTGGTTAAATCAATGAATGACGATTTATCATATTGACTACCTGAAACATACATTCTTCTCCTAAGTAACCTCTGAACTAGGAGGACGTATTTGTTTATAATTTTTAACAAAAATATTATATAACCGACTTCAATGAAACAGTCTTCGAACAAGTACATACTCGTAATACAATGAAAATATCATCAACGTAGTCGAAGTCAATTAAATTTGCATTATTAAGAACAACTCAAAAACTACTCCTCAGATGTCGCTAAAATTTAATTGAGACCATAATGATAAGATTTTCGAATGAAAAAAGAATAATCAAAATTGGTACACCCAGTAAAAAGATCAGGTATAGTTGGATTAAAAAATCATAAAAGACAGTTGAATTGAGAACCTGCTTTTTTGAAGTCGGTTACAAATCTCTACTGCTCAAGATGAAACTATTACGTAACACAAATTGTATGTAGTAGTAAGTACCTACCTTTCATCACGCAAGTACAAATGTACAATAGAGTCTTCTAAGGTAGGTAATAAATCATTATCAACACCATTAATAACATAATGAATTTTCCTATCCGTACTCGAGATCTTAATGAAATAAATTAGACCCATTATTCAACTAGAACGACAAAAGTGCCGGTAGCATATTTTACACTTCCTAAATGAAACAATCCCACCTGATGATTAGCTGATGTTTAATAAAATTATCAGAAATGATTAACACGATGGAATCACTACTACTGGAATTATCTCATGATATCCATATATCAACCGCCATCAGTTAAGTAATACATTATAATTTACTTTAGAAGGAAACATAACATACCATAACTTACTATAATCAGCACAGAGTTCGCTGTGTAGCGATAAGACCGCCTTTTGTACTCCATAATTATATACTTATCTACTTTTAGATTGCTGTTGTCTTATTTATTGGTGTACAATAAAGAGTTCAATAAATAAACATTTATCCAAAAAAATTCCAAAAGTACCTTTTATGTGAATACCAATCCAACGAACATAAGTCACCTGAGAGCAAATGGTCTCCGTTGCCCATAAAGATCATCTACAACAAAAGCATCACAAAGGTATGTTGCCGGCCAAGAAGAATAAAGAAGAAATTACCGATTCGTACTATCTATACTAATATTATAAAGAGGAAACATTTGATTGTTTGTTTGCATTGAATAGGCTCCGAAACTACCGAACCGATTTGAAAAATTCTTTCACGGTTGGGAAGCTATACTATCCCCGGGTCACATGGGCTATATTATTTTTTATTTTTTTACTATTTTTCCCAAAGCGAAGCGAGGGCGATTTCCTAGTAATATTATAAATGTGAAACTTTAAATGCATGTTTGTTACTCTTTCACGCAAAAACTACCTGAACAGATTTTCATGAAATTTAGGAGACAGATAGACCTTGATCTGGAGTAACATATAGGGTACTTATTATCCCGGGAAACGCCGCGCAGGCAAAGCCGCGAGCAGAGCGCTAGTGTATTCATGATATAACATATAACTAACTCACATACATTGTAACTCAACTTATTTTTCAACTAGGAAATCGCCCTCGCTTCGCTTCGGAAAAAAATGTGAAAAAAAATATAATTTTTAAAGAAAAATTTTTTTAAAGAATTTTTCAAATCGGTTCGGTAGTTTCAGAGCCTATTCAATGCAAACAATCAAATCTTTCCTCTTTATAATATTAGTATAAATTACAGAGCGACCAACTTATCTGTGAAGTGGTGAAAATTGGAACTAATGCCGCCATGTTCAAAAGTTATTTAGGTATATGTACTTTGTGGTCATTCATCTGTCAATTACTACCTCTCGAATTGCGTCCAATAATTGGTCCAATTGTCCAACAGCGCCTGCCTTAAATAAAATTCACAGATAAGTTGGTTTCACTGTAAACTACATTAACAACATTTTTGTTATAATAAAAAAGGTAAGAGAAACTTTCAACGTTCACGTAGGTAAAATAGATTTGCAATGCAAACATAGCTTGTAATTCATAGGCTTGGTTTAATATCAGCAAAGTTAATTGAAGGTCGACGACTAAACAAATGTTTACACTGATTTCACGCCGGCTTTAATATTCCGTAGCTTCCACTTTGACTTGGACTGATTGATGATATGAAAATAAGTAAGTTTGAACGTATTATCGATAATAATACGCTTAATTTAGCAGGTTTGCTATGGAATTATTATTGTTTTCAACATTAAATTATGGACCAAACAGTCATCTTAAAGGTCATTATTGTATCGTGAAATCACGCAAAATTACAATGGCTCGACGTCATTTCAGGTCACAGACATGTTTCAGATTGTATAGTTGGATTATTGCATAATTCAAATCATAATAAATAACGCTTCACATTCATATTCGGATTAGGATTCTCTGCGTCGTGGGTGCCATGGACAACACACAAGACAAGGACAGTCACACCCAGACCGAGAACAGAAATTCAAACTCATCATTCAAACCGCCTTGCTGGGAATCGAACCCTTGGTGCGGCGATCCGCCGTTGTAACCATTGCGTCACACGGTTCGTCAAAAGTCTTTTACCTACTTTTCGTTTTACTAAAGGTAACTTTATTATTGCAGGTCACCACCTGCACTTAAAAGCTATTGTACCTACTTATTTGTAATTTGCTATGACGATTTTTACATATCTAATACATAATATCTACGTAGAGATGTAAATAAACATCTCAGTAAAAAAACTTTTTAGAAAATGCAAACACTTCTTCAGTGGACTTATTTAGAAATATGTATCCGAAGTACTATCAAAAGAAGTACCTAGTAGATGAAAGACGGAAGAATGCATATTATTTGCACAGGATATCCCTAAATTGGAACGTGATTGGCATTTATCGTAGCAAACTTCGCTTGATAAAGTTAGTGGTCGCAGTCGACTATGAAAAATCAATGAGTTCATTATACACTCAAATTGTTGGAAAATATATTTCTATTTTGAAATAAAATATCTTATTCGATTAATATCCTGTAAGTTATATAATAGATAAAAGATAAATAAAATTAGCAATATAAGATATTAACTACATGGATGGGTAACAAAATGTTCATTATGGAATCATGACAGAATTACAGGCAATGGATTTAATTAGGCGAAAATACTCGCTCTCCTTATTTCGCACACATCAAATATTATGATAGACATCAAGCATAAATGATTGCAATGTTATAGAGCTATAGCAAACAATGAAGTAGAATAGATATTTCATTGTACTGGCAGTTCTAATCAACGCGAGGCTCTCTATTATAGTTCCTCACCAGAGCTGTGGATTGGAAGCCGCAGAGAATATTAATAGGGCTGAAATTATTGCCGGAGAAATGACGGTAATTCCATATTTAGTACACCGAATATTTCGTTCGAAACACGTATTATTGTATTCTGTAACGAAGAACCTTGTAATAAAGAAGCTCCTGCTACTCTAGATGTACTTCTGTATTAATACTATAAAGAGAGAAAATATATTAGTGTTACGTAATCTATAATTTATAACATTAAATACGTAATACTTTTCATACAAATGTATGATCAGAGGATCAAATATATGATGATCAAAATATTGATTAGCAAAGTAATTAATCAATAAAATATTATCGTCCTATTTATTTTGCTGAAAATAAAACCCATTGTAAAATGTTCTCATGTAGTTGAGTAACGTTTTCAGAAAGATAAAAATTAATCACAACAATTCAAAATCTTTAATCCATGTAGGTATTACTGATACACTTATGCACGTCATTTGTGTTTAATCTATTAACTTATCCAAATTAATTCTGAAGATACATAAAAAGCAATGATGTTTAAATAAATATAGATACGTTATGCCCTTACAAATCAAGCGAAAAATCTGTTCCGATGTCCGCAAGGCACGCTTTATTGCTTTATCTCACTTCTTTATCGCTCTCGCGTCAAAACTACATCGTTATCTCTTTCTTCACCTGAATAACAGTTCCCAATTGGAAACTTTTTGAGTCACACAACGCGCGCGCTTATGACATATCTGCCTCTTTTTAATAATAGCATTGATAAAAAGCATAAAACCCGACGCGTGAATAATACAGGTCCGAATGAGCTGATATATTTAATTAATAAGATATTTATGATGTAACCATAAACAAAAGTGGTGAATAGAACAAACCCACTAACAATTTAACACACTATCAATAATGTAATTACTATATACCTCGCAGCATTATTATGTACTAGTGTAGTGATACACAAAACATAATGTACAACTAGCAAAAGAGACGTAACGTAACATAACGGGTATATGTTTTAACCCTGAAACTGCGCCCTATATTTTTTCTTTCATACCGTGCCTAAAGAAAAGTGAACACTTCTAAACCTGAGCTGAAAAATTATTTCTATAAACAGAGTCTGGCGTAGTTAGCGTCACTTTTATCGTCCGCGCTGAAATAAACTAGCTAAACGCGAAGTAGTTTTCTCATAACCAAAAGTCTTTATTATAATTTATAAAGACGATTAACCCAATTAAAAAGTTATTTCATAGTAGCTGAAGGAGTTTTTATGGAGTAACTTAACGTACACACAGACAAGTTTTCTCACGCATACACAAAAGTTACATAAACACAAACAAGTTTACGTACATAAGTAGTATAAAGTCCCATGAACACTTTACAGTGGGTACTTTAAGAAATTACTCTAAATTATAAGCCATAGCAGTCGTCGTCATAGGATATTTTGTGACATTCCCAAAGGTGTGCAAAGTCACCCAATCCACATTTACGTAAGCTGTTGGACCATGAATAAAGTCATTTTTGTTGTAGTTGGTTATCTTCAAGGCTACAGTTTGCATATAACTAGTCCAGCCATAAGTTCTGTTACAAATGAAAATGCTTTTTTTTTAAATGAAGTAATGTAATATTAATAAAGGAGAACCCCAATTTTCGGCCTCGAACCATATGTTATCTGTGCTAGAACATCGGACTAGACAAGTGTAAACTATATACCAAAAAAATCGTCTTATTTATAAGATAAACATATTTAAATCTTAGCTTCAGCTGCTCTTGCCAAATGAACTAAATAATGCAAAAAAGTTTTCACAGTATTTACCTCGATACATAACCTCTTACATACGATTATATAATCGATTGAATCGATTGATATTGATCGATTGATGGAACATAATAATATATTTTATGTATTGTTTATTGATTATAATTATAATATTAATTTATTTTTTACATATTTTCGTATTCCATATAAATCAAAACTATGTAATATATTATAATTACCATTTAATCGTTACGCTAATTTTATTAAATTACATTTCGAATATTTTGACATCGATTAATCGATTGACAACAAAGATGATGTAATCCCTAATAATGTCATTTTGGTAACCATAGTATTTATAAATAACACCACTGTATTGTCATATTTCTCATCGATCTTTCATCTTTCTACGCATGTTTTGTATATTTTTACTATCAAATATTTTCAGCGTATTTGGAGTCCTATTTACTATTGAAACTCATCGACACGCACACAGTGATTTTAATTTTCTATTGTATTCGCTTTCGTACTTGTGTTTTGGTGAATGTGTTTCGCAGTTTCGCTACAATTTCTTGCAAACCAATACTATATGAATATGGACTCCTTAATCGCCTGTTTTGTGACTGACAAAGGTTCAGAATAAGTCCTGAACACTGGATAACGTACCCTATACATCTTTAGAAGATCAGGAAGTTGCTGTGGCCATACTTACAATGAGTATATTATGGTATCTTGATTGGGCAAGGTACTAACGAAATATAGCGCCTCCTGCACAACTAGACGAAAGTTTATATATTATAATGATAACTAATAAAATCTCTTGAAATATGCAATAGCTTTTATTATACAACCTTTTTATGTCATTCGTTTTGGGTGAAAACCATTGAAGTAGTAGATAGTATAATAGACACCCGCCAACTTAGTTTTAGCCATTAAACTCGTAGTTTAAGTGTTAGTATTTGTGAGAAGAGGTTAATAGTAAGTGTAACATACATATTAAATAGCACTGTGACACGAGTATGACATAATCATAACCTATAATTAAGGTGATTCATTCTAGGATTTCCTTAGTTGGTCATTGCTGACAGCCGTGAAAATTGGAGAAATTGAACCTTTTGCAATAATCTAATTAACAGCCAATTTCCAGTATTGTCTACTTAGGCCTGAGTTTCTATGGAAACTGGGGTTCTCCTTTATACCTTCATATTTATTAAAGTCTCAGCAAAAAATAAAAAAAAAATATTCTATACAACAAAAAAATATTAACACACATACATGCATACCATATAATTATAATACTAAGTTTGTCCGTTACTTACATCCTTAACCACATTTGAGAAGTAATTTTTCACCATAACTCTTTTGGAGACTCTTTTAGAATATTTCCAATATTTTATTAATGAATTAATTAAAACATTCGAGTATTATGATATTATTTTAATGTATGCTTAAAGCTCCTTAAATGATGATCTAAGATGAAACAATACATCGATAGGTAAAAATAATAAATACATCTCTATACTCAAGTCAAACTCGGTTCGGACTTGATGTAAACATTGTGTCTGATAACGTTGCATAGCAACCACAAACAAACAGGCGTATGAAACTTTTTGTTGTAATGTCAGTAACTTATTATTTTTGTTTGCTTTATTTTGTTTGTGTTTTTTTAACAAATCAAGTGCCTTCTTAATGAAAAATGCATTAAAATAATTACATAAATAGTGACTTCACTTGAAACCTAACTTTACCCAATTATCGCTATACGGTTTGGGTAGTCATTTCTATTTATACACATAGACCAAAACATTATATTTTGTTAAAAGGTTCCAAATTGCTCCTCGTAATTAAGGATGCGGGAGCAAGAATTGTTTATTGATGAAAGTGTAATAAGATGTTGGTTTTTACCTCGTTTTCTCTTAGTGTGTTGTTGTTATAGTTCAATAGTGAGTTAATTTAGATGTCACAAATATCATAATTATTATTTAGTTCTATAATACTTATCTGGTGTACGAAACACAAATCAGTTTGTGAAAACCCTATAGAGGAATTTTAATGGTTTGTTTACATCGGGTCCGATTTGAATGTGAATGTAGTATAGTTGACATGTCATGACGATATAATATTTTTGAACTGCGGCAATTTAGGATAGTTCGATAGTAGTTCAATTGGCACGTTCCACATAACATGAATTTCTATAATGAGACGAGCTTTACGCGAAATTGCGTTTCATCGAGATGGATAATGGGATTTCAATTGTTTATATTATAGCTTTAATTCGCGTGTGGGTATTAAATTCCTATATTTATTGGGTCTTTTACAAAATCGGTTAACAAAATCGGTTCACCCAGTCCAAAGTTCTGAGGTAACAAACATAAAAAAATACAGTCGAATTGAGAACCTCCTCCTTTTTTTGAAGTCAGTTAAAAAGGGATGGCATTATTAAAACCATAATAGTATTATAAAAAGACAGCTAGTGTTTCAGCGCTAGTGCTTCAGTGGCAAAGACTAACAAAATTTAATACAGAACAATCAGTAGGCTGAAAGTACCTAAAAATAAACTAAAGGAAGGAAGTTGTAATTTATAAACCAACGCATGTCTTACAGGACTAGAGAAATCGACTTTTTAAATTTCTGATATGGCAATATTGACCAATGACCAAATGAGTGACATGGCCCCAAAGCATCGTGTTTTGTTCAGCAGGACTTGAGATTTGACTTAAAACTATCTTAAGCAGAGCAGTTATCTTTGAGTCAAGGATAAGTAGAAACTCTTAAACACCCTTGAATCGTACGTGTTAAGTTTTGTGAAAATCATACCTAGGTATAACAATGTGTCAGAAAGAAAATGCGATCGATGTCAATCTATAACATATAACAGTTAATTAAGTTATTTAATAACCAAATAATGTAATGTTTTTTTATTTGACTCTTTAAACATAAAGTAGGTATACCTAATAATAGGCGAACTTATTGCCTAATTTTCTATTGATAGAATGAAAATTGCCGATTTACCTACAAACTTCTCCTAGCCAGACGTAAAAATAATTGTTGTAGGGTCGAGCCAACCAAACCAACAGCGAGCAAAATTAACATTGCGCCTCCATTAAAACAATCCTCCAAGTTTTAGCACGAACAACAAACAGTGAAACTTTTCTTCTGAATAACTATTAATGTATCCAGTTTTGCCAGAAACTTCCGGATTTAATAGTAAACTACATTTGTTACTCTTACATTCCAATATTTTACGCTGCTCGTTTTATGCGGGATAATCTCGCTAAATACCAAGATAATGGTTTTTGGTATTTGTAAATTTTTGAGCCAGTTCTTTTGTAATTCATTAATAAAATAGTTATTGTGTGGCGCAATCTATTTTAGAAGAGCTCCTTTCTGGAAACAATCTTGGCAATAGTTTTTGTTGGAATATTAGCTAAGAAAAACATTTATAGAAAACACACCTAAATTAGTTATGATGATGAATACTTGAATTCTTTTCTATTTATATCTGATTCTGCCTTATTTTTAAATTATAAAAAAGACCCTGTAAGATTGTTTACTAAAAAAGACTCGTCTTAAAAA
Source organism: Thymelicus lineola (assembly GCA_963932265.1). NCBI lineage: Eukaryota > Metazoa > Arthropoda > Insecta > Lepidoptera > Hesperiidae > Thymelicus > Thymelicus lineola. Next base: position 4,802,912 of record OZ010687.1, on the reverse strand, counting down.
TGGGCTCACAATGAATCGTTCAATTTAAATGCAAATATTTCACTTCTACATTATTTAAATTCTCGCCGAAAATTTACGATTTACATCTTTGTCAGTATTAGTGAACACGAAAATACTTTTTATGCTGAGATCGTATCTTTATATTAAAGTAGTAAAGAGAAGCAAATAATTTTTCTCTTTGCTTCATCAAGGTGACAATTTTATTTGCGACTTCTAAAACTTTCTTTGATGGGTCAAAAGGAACGTACGTAGGTACCTACTTTGTGTAAGGGTGCAAATCATGAGCTTACCTCAAAGACTTCGAAGGGACGCCGGTCGTAGCTAGGTATTACGAGTTCTTACGAATTACGATCCCCTTTGTCGTTGTTGGCAAGTAGAGCGCGCAAATCCGTTTGTCTTGTATCGACTTAAATGGTCGGATAAGTTTGGAAAATAGAAGAGCTACGACTTACAGTATTGTAGGAATGTATTGGAACATTACGATCTTTGATTATTTAAAAAAATATACTAATTATTAACATGTATATTTTATTTTCGTTTTATACGTAAGTAAGAGCATAAGTAAGAGGAAGAGAGAGATATTTGTAGATTTTATTTAATTATTGTATTGCTCAGTCTTTTAACAAAAGATAAGTATGAGATAATAGATAGATTATGTTGCAAATAACTTAGGAAAAATATTTACTATGTGTGACGGTCAGCTTTGAGTCTACAATTCGAGTCCCAACTGCCTCAAAAACAGGTGAAATAATTAACCCAGGGTCTTGCGAGCGTACAAAGTTAAATTTCATTACAAAAAGCCTGTTAATTTGCCTGTCCAAGCCCGAAATACACGTACCGTCGTCAGAACTCATTAATTGTTTCTGAGATACATGTTTGAGCTGGCAACATGAACGTTTTGCTTCAAACTTTGTACAATACGTTTATTTGGTAATAAAAGTTCACTCAAAAAGTTGTTTTCAAAGCAAATTTGGCTGCTATTTGGTGGTGTGTAGACCTCACATTTTAATTTTTAATTGTTCATTTGTAAATAGCCTTTCCATACTGCGGTAACAATTGGGAAATCATGAAACTGAAAGGATACAAAAGGTACAAAAAGTTAATAAATGTTACTATATTATTTTGCATTATGATATAACAATCGCCAAATAGCGAAGTCCATGAAATACCTACAATAGACAAATATATGCCAGTTCAGTAGAACGGATAAAGAGTAGGTAAAGCATTAGTAAGGAAGAATATAACTTATACAATAATTGAATAGAATTTCCATAGAAACGATAAAGTTCCGGAGACAACTGGACATGAAGCAATGACATAAGATAGTAAAAAAAATGTTATAAGTGTTCTATGAATCTATCATGAGCAAATTTATTTAAGGGCCAAGGAATAAGATTACGAGCTGTGTAATCTATTTAATATCGATAATCAATGGATATAAGATTAAAGTTATAATGAGAATAATTTGAAAAATTCAACGTAAAGAAGACAACAAACGTGACGTGATACTGTATTAGTATTAGCAGCCACTTTTTAATACTATATTCTGAAAAAATATGAAACTTTCTTTTAACCGATGGTTATGGATAGGAAATCTGATATAAAGCTATCAGCCGTCATAGTACGGGATAAAGTAATAAAAAACATAATAAAATCTACTTGTTAAATTTTAAAGGATACTCGGCTCTCAACCTTGCAGGTTGAAATAAATTCTTCCTTGTATAAAAATCACATTATAAAATAAATATTTCTATACGCTAGACGTTTCCCCTCGTGCATTGAAAGCCACACAACTTTTCATGCAACGCTCGCAGCAATTTCGTTATTTCTTTCTCAAATTCAATATAAAAGCTCTGACTCGGGCTGATCGAACTCTAACTGTGTTATTAACTTAAACTAAGTTAATAATTGTAATGATTTCCATATGGACTTGAGAGTGCATGTATTACGATGCTATTATTGGCGTCTGGGAAAGAGTACTAGCGAAATTTTGGAACAAGCTAGCTTCTGTGCTAGTTCCTCTCTAGACAACATGATAAACAAATGACATCATCAACATCATTCGAATACGAACATAGTGGCATTCATTATCTGCTTGACTGCACGAAAATCAACCAAAAAATATTTTTAAGAATCACATACTAAAATAGTATCATCGATTCCTCTTGTGCATCTTCAAATTAATTACCGGCAAATGAATAGATTGACTAGAAGTCACATACCTACCAGAATCATCTGCACTACTTTGCTATTCAATAAAGAAGCAATAACCCGCCTACTACTTGGTTTTCTTGCTCTCAAACTGAAACATGTTAAATCATTTTACAGTAGACCATACCATCCAGCAAACCTTAACAAATCTGAGAACAATTATTTAATAAACCGTACCTCACGTAAAGCGTAACATGTGGTAATACTAAAGGACGTCGTCACGTGCTAACAATAAAAACTTGGCACATTTGAAAGTATATTCCGGGCGCTATCGCGGCGAGACGGTTTATTACAGCTTGCAGTGCAGTGTTGCTGTAAGAAGAAGATATAAGCGAACGTGGTAAGAGCGAACGTGTTCGTATTGTCGAGAACATTATCTCAGTAGATCCAAAAGTACCGGTGCGTTCACCAGAGATCCCGGATCTCACCAATATGCGCAGGATGGCTGCCGAGGGGGTTTTAGTGGGTAGAAATCCCACATAACCCGCAACATGTAGATTCGAGTATCTATGGAAGATTTCCCCCTCGAAAAAAAAGTGGAGTTATAATAATCACGTCTGTCCACTAAAAAAGACTTACAAAAAAGAGACTTACTATCAAAGTGGAGTACTTGATGGTAACTTATCATCGTCGTAACACGAAAAAACGACAGCAACGCGTTACCAGCCAAGATGCCAGCGAGGAATCCCCTAATCAAAATATCTTAATATTGCAACGAATTTGTCACGCCATTTCAGCGAATAAGCCTTTATTTGGATTTAATTTACCTACATAATAACCAATTACTTACACGGAATACAAATTCCTAAACAAACATTTTCACGCCATTTCATTCTCTCGAGAGTTAAACAATCCTTACATACTCGCTCGGCAACAGTATTTAGCAAGTGTGTGCAAAATGTAAAGTTTCTAGACCCAGTCATTCGGGCTGAGTTGACATTTATAATGCACCTCAAAATTCTCCATAATGGTCTCAAAAGTATCTGAGTTTATCAGTCTAATCAATCAACAAGAGAACAGAGAAGTAAGCATAATGTGAACATACTAGCTATAAATCGATCTGTGGCCTTCGGAAGCTGCTGGCCATATGTGAATCATATGTGGGGAGTCATGGTCTCACCTACAATGTGAAAAAAAGTGTGGTGATGGTCTTTGAGGCCGGAGGCAGAACACCAGAGCAAGTTCCACCTGTCCCACTAAACGGTACAAATTTAGAACGCGTATACCAGTTTAAATACCTTGGGCACATGCTTACTCCGGACCTCAGAGATGACGCTGATATAGAAAGGGAGCGGAGGGCATTGTCAGTGAGAGCGAACATGTTGGCTCGAAGGTTTGCGCGTTGCTCAAACAATGTAAAAACTACGTTGTTTAGAGCTTACTGCACGAGTTTTTACACCTGCAACCTGTGGGCCAATTTCAAGCTTAAATCTTACAATGCCCTCCGGATCCAGTATAATAATGCGTTTAGGGTGCTTATGGGACTGCCCCGTTTTTGCAGTGCATCAGGGATGTTCGCGACGGCGCGGGTAGACTGCTTCTATGCCAGGATGCGCAAAAGATGCGGATACCTGGTGCGCAGACTGCGGGGCAGTGCCAACAGCATCCTAAAGATGATTGCCAGCAGGCTGGACTGTAGGTATGTGAGTCATTGCTGCGCTGTGTCTAGTGGAATGGCGCAGCGGTGACTCGCATTACCTTATACTACAAATTAAGTTTATTTAGGTTATGTACTAACATAGTTATAAGTCTTACTTACTAACAAACATGGGTCTCTGTTACTCGTAAAATAAATATAAATAAAATAAAATAAAATAAAATGTTTTTGCGATACTGAGAAATTATCAAGATAATTAGACTGTTATTATCGCGTAAATTAGAACAGGATCTCAGGGAAATTACTAAAACTTAACTTAACTTTTAAACTTTTCTTCAAATGATTTTTAGTCAATTATTATTGTACCTACATTTTTTTCAATCTTCATAATTTATTTTATTATATTTTTTTGTACCTACGTTTTACCATGCATTGTTGTATGTATGTACCTATAAGGGAAGTGACACTAACCATTAAGATACATTTGTTTGCCTATATTTCTATTGTTAACACAGTATTCATTTTGTTGGTGCATTAAATAAATAAATAAATGAACAGCCTTTGTTACTATAACAAGTGATATTGTTTCAAACGATTGCCAATATAAAAAGTCTGATGTATAAATGTTACGCGTATGTAAAGGAGTATTAGGTGCAATAAGATACTTTATAGGTAAAGGGGTAATTTAATAGTTAAGTATTATATTATTTGCATACAAGGTCTATTTATTACCTTAACATCAATGATCTCATCTTATACGAAAGATCATTGCTTAACATTATAATATGTACCAAATGAAAAAGCTTTCAATCTTAGCTTTTAAGTAATATTTGACGACTCGCGAAGTAGAGGCAATATAAGCTTATACTTACGTATCACCAAGAATTCAATATTTGAAACAGACTCGTTGTGTGTTTTATATGTATATTGCCTTTCTAAATTTTACTGTCCTATTGCTGAAGATTAACGACGAAAATAATAGACAAAATTCCAATTATTTAAAGGATTTATAATATCATAATCTTTCCTTTTCTTTTCTTTTACTGAGGAAAGTTATGTATAATTTCGATGAAATGTTTATTTTCGTTCGTTCTGTTCAGAAATTTGACTAATAAATTAGAAAGAAGGGTATTAATTACTTAACTTTTAAAGGCGAAGACGGAAATTATTATAATTAAAAATGATATCTTTAATCTTTTTATGTAGAACACATCCAACACTGACAAAACTTGACTGACTAGACTGATTGCTTTCATAAGCGTTTCATTCGCAGCTCTTTGAGCGGTTCTTTGACGTTCCTTAAATTTAAATGAAAATTTATTGAAAAGATGTCGACACAAAATTAATACGTTTGTTTCTTTTTAAACTCATAAAATTATCTTGTAGTTTTTCTTACTAGTCAGAAAACAATAATGTTGTCGTATGACAGTCGATAATTCTCCTGATGCAAGTGTCATCGCACACTATGGTTTGCAGTAGTAAAAGTATCAGTTGAAACAAAGGCAACACCGACGTGCCGACACAATGGCGGACTCGTACAGGTGCCTTACCATGAACTCTAATAAAACGTGACATGTTCAGGACAGGTCAGCTTGTAGCTAAAACCTGACAGGCGCGTATTTCGTACCATGAACGTTCACCTGATGGCCTGCAATGCCTCTACTTCTGTCCGGCATCTTAGTCTATGACCTGCGCGGTACAACGTAGTGTTTAAGTACTCTGTGCACGGTACAAAATTTGTTTTACTTAGTTCGGAAATAGAGCGTTTTATCGGTTTACCGGTTTTCAAATCAATGCGTAATATTGATGTTTTTAAAAATTTAAAATAACAATCTCAATCGAAGATTTTGAGATTTGTTATAGAAACTTAACGGTCGTTATTTATTAAACTTAAAAACCGTTCGTTCTCTAAGATTACCAAAAAAATTATCGCTATTTGATGCCTTCATTTTTGAACGTAATCTTACAACACTTGACACTTGACACAGTGACATGTCCAAATGTCTAATAAAATGTGTGATTTAGGAGCGATAATTTAAAATTGTTAAGTGCAAATTTGAATTTTTTAACGTATTTTCAAAGAAATGAAAGACTTTGTGATGGTGGTGCATTTTCATTTTCATGAATGCCTGTAGGTCATGTACAAGTCGAGGCGGATATTTACCTACTGTGATAATATGTAATTTATGTTGAATTGGGTTGGAGATGGGAACTTGAGTAAGAAAGTTGTTGAAGCCGTGTCAGTATACGGCTACATCAGAAGTAAATGCGTTCGATGACGAGCACCCAGCGATCAAAGGGGTCCACTGGAGACATGAGGGCGGAGGCGCTCGAGGACGAGCGCACGTCAGGATAGCCGTGCCGGCGAGCGACCTCTTTGGTTCTACAACGATCGATTGATACAGATGCTGATGATGTCATACGAGAAGAGTTATGAAGAAAAACTAAATATTTAGAATATGGAATATGTCACTTTATTTAGAACATTATACCTAATACGTACATAGGATATTCTAATTCTATTATTGATCACGGAGTAGTAGAGATTGTCATCGATGTAAACGTTAGGATAACTGAAAATATACTTATCTTGGTGCAAAGCAAACGGAATATTATTGAATAACCATTATCATATTATAATACCTTTTCTTCCACATTTATAAAAACATATGGTATATGTTTATAAAAATATACTATAGTAATATAAATAATAATTAGACCTTTTTATTTCTTAAATAGAAAATTCAATTTACAATTTCATAACGACTAAAAAGCATGCAATGCAATCTATATTCTATACAAATAATAAAACTGAAGAATCTATCTGTGATTTCGAAATAAATGATTTAAATAAATAAAAAGTCTTCAACTTAAAGTTTTTAGGGTTCGTTAATCCTTTCCTTTATCTTAATTCTTGACTAAATTTAATTCAATAATCATTATTAGTTATATATTTTTTGTTTATATTCCTTTTTTTATATTATACTCTCTTTGTAGAGTAAAGGCTCCTCCATTTTTCTTCACATAATTCTGTCACTCGCTTTATCAATCCATTCTTTTCCCGCTGCTTACAAAATTTCATCGAGCCATCTCTCCGCCGCGGCCACCCGGCCGTTCTGCCTCTGGTTCTCTTGCCTATAGCTGCCTTCCATGATGTAATCTTTTTGAATGTGGTCTATAGTTGAATACGTACTTATAAATCCTGCTAGCTCTATTGGACGATGCTCTTCGGTGTATTTAGCAAGGCGTTTCTCGAGACAACAACAACAAACAACAGCTGGAAACAGCTTGTAGAGATTAGACTGTAGGCAAGGCAGATTGGTCGATAGCTAATATTTACCAAATACCTAATGTTCTTCAATATCATAAATTTATATTAAAACTGTTTTATATAACAATAACTTACGGTATAAAGAAATTATAAACGAAACAGCTAAAACAGGACAATTAAAGTTACTTTCGGTAGGCTGTAATATTTTGACGTTGACATAGGCCGCTTTCCGACATCAATACGTCAACAATCGCTTCATGGTACACAAATAGCAGGGCAGAAGAAGATTATCGAAGTCACGTGACCGCTGTCCTGTTACGGTCACGTGATCACTGGCTGACCTGTGCTTTAGCTAGGTCATGGTAGGATATAGCAGGACAGCTCAATTATTGGCTAATATTGGCCTGTTTTAAGATGTCATGGTAAGCCCCCTACTCAGTTTGTATTACAGTCACACGAGGACAATTCGTGTATTTTTCCGTATATTGATTTTTCACGATTCGTTATTTTTTCTTTGACGGCCGCAATGGTTTTTATATGACCGTGTTCACATGAATGAAAAATCAAAATCAAAATCGTCATAAAATTACAAATCAAGTGTGAACATAAATATATCTATTAATAGAAATTTATTATCCGTCACGGTAAAGACTAGTATTTCACAAATTCACATTCTATAATATTTATTTTATTTCGTTAACATTTCCACTCAACTACTGTACAATAGTTATTTTGAACGGCCTAGGTACTTCATTTCGCTAAATCAGTATTAATGCTTTTTGCCTCCCTATTTGTAGAGACCGTCCTAAATTATAAAGGCTTCTAGTATCACTGAATAGTCATATTATAAAGGGCACCCTGTCTACAAAATCCCTTAGAGACTTTGCTGATTTAATTTTATACAAGGAACGAGTGCCTATTTAAATTAAAATTTAAACTCAAAGGTAATTTGGACTTAAGATATTTGTTGATTTGTTTCTTTGTTACTATTTCATGACAAAAAGAAAGACTAATCAAGGAAAAAATATTTACAGGCTATAAAAACTAAAAGACTCTTTTATTACAGCAACTTCTCGGCTTCATGAGACCCTGGTTAATTGGTTATCTTCTATAGTTTTGGTGTTGAATTAGTCTTCATATTTGTTATCTTACTACTATTATTATATAAAGTTTGTTTATGTATGTATTTGTGTTACTCTTTCACGCAAAAATAACTGAACAGATTTTTACGAAAAGCACACAGCAGGATCACGATTATTTAGAATAACTTAACAGTAATTAAAGATTGATGAGATTGATTGAGTAAAGATGATTGATTGATTGATTGATTTAATTATTACCCCGAAAAATGCGAGCCAATCCTCGGGCAGAGCGCTAGTAATTAATAATATTGATCAGGGTTGTGGTCATTGTAACGGTTATTATTTATAATGAATTTTACCCGCAACATTAACAGCTTGATACATAATAATTATGTATATATTATTTGTTAATTTCAGTTTAACTCACTTTACCTATTACTTATATAGTACTATTATATTTTCTTCTATGCTTTAACATCAATTTGGTATCAAAACAAATTAACGTAATAAGTAACATATTATACATATACACACACAGTACACAAACTAGAATAGTATTCGTATAATTGAGTTCTGATTGAATCAGGGATATGAAAAAATAATTAAGTCCAAAGCTACCTCAATCCTACGAATAACTATGAGATAGACAATCTCATGCGAAATGTATTTCGTTGCTTTCATCTTTCTTATTTGGTCAATGCTCTTGTCCCTACTAATAGAAACATTTTTCTTACAGAATGTTCCAATATTTCATGTTGGATACTATCGAATATGTAATGAATAGGAAACTATTAGGTACCTACTGCTATTTAATAAATGATAACGATAAAAGGTCCGGATTTTTAATAAATCAATGTGATACATTTTCTTAATCAGACTTTATCTAATACCTTTAAACGAGCAATTCTTGTATATTATACATAATATAGTTTCTGAATCTCGGAAACGGCTCCAACGATTTTCATGAAATTTAGTATGCAGGGATTCCGGGGCGATAAATCGATCTAGCTTGGATTCATTTTTAGAAAATGTCGTTTTATTGATGTTTTCAGGCAATGAAAAACTGCTACAATAGATTCTTCCTGACATCTATTGGCGACTAGCGACACTAAAGCTACTTCAGTAGATGGCGTCCGAGCAAAGCTCTGTCATCCGGGTACTGTAATCTATGTGATTATTAACTGTTGGCTTTAACCCTGGGCCACTCCAGATTGGAGAAAAGGTTGGTGGCCAACCCCATTTTTCGAAGTTTTCATACCGCTCGTAGGCCTCCTTACTTACATAAAAATTAACTCTGTAGGTATAATTTTATAAAGCTCAAAATGTAACGTAAATTCATTCATAAAACTCGTTTTAAATATTGTTTTGCAAAATGGCGACTCCTGGCAGATTTTTATCGATAGGTACTGATCGGCGATCAACATCACTTACCATCGACTAAATTATGATTGATGGACAAAGATGGAAAGGCACTTAAGCACGAATAGGTAACATAATCTTATGAAATAAAAGTGACTTATAATTTTAAAGGATAATTTTGTAATATGTGTGTAGGAAATTGAAGTGTGCTAGGTTGACGGCTCATGTAAATATCTTAAGTGATGTGATAGAGAGGATTGTGAAATTGCATCCCGGTTGCTTTTGTGAATATGGGGATACTGGATACGGTTGTCACAATTTTCATTTAAATGCCCACAGCACAGCTATTACAGCTATAAGCAGCGATTAAAGCATTTGTGATGAAAGCATAGTCATTCATCTTTAAAATAATATCAAAAGTTCAGAATATGTCATTTTAGTAAGTGTGTGCGATTGTTACAGCCAACCCCATATCAGGGGTGGTTGTGACAAAAATGGAGGGACAATTGTAACACTGAAAAGTAATACATAAATCACAAATCAGGCATTTGAAAACAGCTTTATTAATATAAAATACTGAAATGTAGTTAAAACACATTAAAAATATTGAAATATTATTTTTAGATAACATTAGAACTAAAATAAAATAAGGCAACAAAAGTAATATTTATTTCTTTGGAGTGTATCATTGGAGTAGTTTATAATTAGACTTCCCAAACAAAAAAAATCTACAAAAGTTATCAACTAAATCTTAGTTTAAGTAACTTTATTCGTTTCCTAAGCATTTGGCATAAAATATGCATATAAAATTACTATTACAACAATCCCCATCCTACTTTTTGACACTAAGGCTATCTGAGATACGTGGAACCTATAAAAAACGAATCAGCCTATTGTAATCTCTAAAATGTGACGATTACGTAAATATATTTTAAATTACAATAATTATATAAATATAAAGAAAAAGAAAGAAAGAAAGAAACATTTATTCAGTCGCAAGCATGCAACAGCATTAATTCCTATGACAGGACATATTGTAAATTAAAATATATTATATACGTATATAATCATAAATAAATTCGCCAGAAATATTTAGTTTTGGTTGACAAAACACAATTAGGCCAGGAGGACCTGGCACTTACCGCGTGAAAGACGACGCAACTCCTTTGTACCTCGGACCTACTGAGCATAGGTTCGACAATAATTAATATTCGAGTTGTTACAACCATACCCTGTTACACCTGTACCTAATCTACCCTTTTCAACCTATCGCCTGTGGCGAAATTTCTTAAGTGCTTTCGTGACTTAAAGAGCACGTGAAGTCTGTCGACGTTACAAAGCAGTCTTCGAGACACATTGGAGGCAAATAAAAGCATAAGAACTTTCGATACTTGGCAGGATTGATGATTGATGCATGTATAGGTAGAACTAACAACAATAGGATCCAGTTCTCAACCTTTTTAATAACAAGGAAAAACATAATTTACAGTGCCGCTAATGAGTCAACCCAATAATGGTAAGAAGTTAGGTAAATAATATTAAGCTTAAGATTACTTTCGTTGTATCTCCTTCTAAAGAGTAAGTAAATAAGGTATTTAACATGTGTAGCCTACAAATTGTATACCTTATTTTTGTTTGTTATGTAACTTGTTTTAGGATTATAAGTTTCTCTAATTGCCTAACAATAATACAGCTAATAACTCTGAACCTAATCCTCCCCACATGTCCCTATAAGCACAGCCTTCATCCACTTATATAAGCCTGTAATTAAAAGTTACGTGCGAGGTTTACCGCTCGTAAACACGCGAACGGGTGTGGTGGATAGATAACTTGCTTTGACGCTATCAACATTTGTAGATTAATGAATTGTCATATTGTGAACTAGTTAAAGTAATGATGCGTTTAATGCTGCGAGTTGTGCGTCGTCAGTGTCGACACTTCGTCAGAAATTGTCTTTAGTGATCGTAATCTATATAAAGCAACAACCCATAATTGTCCCACTGCTGGGCTCGGGGTCTCCGCTCACAATGTGAGGGGTACAGGCCATAAATAAATAATAAATAAATAACGCTTCACACTCATAGCCCCACACTAGGATTCCCTGTGTCGTGGGTGCCATGGACAACACACAAGACATGGACACTCACACCCAGACCGAGAACAGAAATTCAAACTCATCATTCAAATTTCTGCCTCGCTGGGAATCGAACCCAGGACCCTTGGCGCGGCGATCCGGCATGGTAACCATTGCGCCACACGGGTCGTCAAAAGTCTACCACGCTGGCCAAGTGCGGATTGGTAGACTTCACACACCTTTGAGAACATTATGGAGAACTCTCCGGTGTGCAGGTTTCCTCACGATGTTTTCCTTCACCGAAGCAAGTGATAATTACCTACGCACATAATGTTTGAAAATTAGAGGTGCGTGCCAGGATTTGAACCCGTGCCCCCGCGTTCGGGAGACCAACGTTCTAACCGATAGGCTATCACTGCTGTAATCTATATAACTCAATGAAAAAATAAATAGATATAAGGATCGTTCATTGGTTGGACAGCCCGATGTCTGGTATTAACCGAATTAAAGCAACAGCGGGCACCGTCGGCAGTTGGATGGATGACCGCTAGTGGCAAAAATTATTTTGAGCGCTTCCTTTCTTCACAGGGTACGTAAAACAGTTGGTCCTGGTTGTTATCATTAGATAACAGTCGTTATGCTCTGTCGGAGGTCTTTGGGCGGTACAAAAACCTTCATATGCTTGGATTGGCCCGTCTACCAGGCACCTCGGTTAGGGGCCTGCATTGCACTTGTATGCTAGAAACTAGCATGTGTATGCAGTGTATCACGGGCATAATGTTTGAGTTATCCGGTTTTTACTGGCTCTCTGATAATAAAACCGAAATACGTTAAAAATGTTGAGTAGCACTGTAACTTACTATGTTGGTTAATCAACGCAAAGGATACCTCCATACCTTCTACAACGAACTCACCAATGCCTCGTAAAAACGGAAAATCCCGCTTCTAAACTGAGTCTTCGTTTCATTGCTTTATTTTGAGACTTTTTAAGACTTTTTAAGTTAATGAGGATAAATTGAAAAACAGTTGAACAGTTGACGGTTGAATGTTAATGATGGAGAAAAACAGGTGAGCAGCGAGGTTTTTTTTATGGAAATAGCCGGCAAACGAGCTGACTATCCACCTGATGGTAAGTGGCTATCGTCGCTCATGAACATTAGCAACACCAAAAGCATCACTAATGCGTTGCAGGCCAAGAAAGAAAGAAAAAAAGAAAGAAAGAACTGGCTCTCAAGCCTCCAGCCGGAACACGACGAGTCGTTTGGCGGCTGACTCATGCTCGAGGGTGGTAGCTATCCAGGCGAACCCCATGGAGAAATAATAATAGTAATAATGGTATTAATTAACAATTAAAATCAATGCTACCAATATAATCCCTCCAATGGCCCTTCCACGAGCGGGCCGGATTAAGTCGCCTCTTACGACACCCATCCTGCGTGGGATTGGGGTTAGTATTCTAAGCCACCCCAATACGGTAAAAACCTACTTCTCGTGCTAAGTCGTAGCAGTAAGTTACTCGTAGTAGCTAAACATAAGCTACTTAATCTCTGCAAAAAATGCAAATTATTTTTAGTCCAGTCAAGGAATGACTCAAAAGAGGGTATAGAGTGCGTGAGCGGGAACCTAAGCGATTTCTTCAGAAACTTGTTCAGGGTGCTTAGGGTGATAAAATACTAAAAGTCCCCGCGTCTAGGAGGTGAGCCGGAGGGAGGGGGGGGTTACAAAGGTCTCAATTTTAGGTTTTTCGCCAATATCTCAAAAACGGTGCGTTATAGCGAAAAATGTTCTAAGATGAAATGAAAGCTTATAAAATTGTCTATAACTTTAATTCTATACACTTTTTCCGTATCTGCGACCGTTTTTGAACTATACGATCCAGAAATGTAGCAATTTAAGTTATTCAGCGTGTTAACAGCGTGATTCACATCAGCTGTCGTAAAAATGACACCTGAACTGATACCATTAAAAAGATGTTAGGCAGGCATCTTTATATAACGAAGAGGCAATTCCGTAGCAGCTCAGATTTTCTGCTGCACCAATTGACTTCAAGAATCATTGTTTTTATGTACATATTGCCTCAATGAAGATATAAAAAAGCCTTTGAAAAAAAGGCGGGTTGTACATTCAGTTGAGACTCTAGATGCTAAATATTGTATCAAGCAGGTATGTTCTTCGAGAAATGATGCCTGGGGTAACGAAGTTCTTGATATTTTTTCCTGCATTACCGATATTGTTGCTGAAGGAGCAAAATATCACGAAGACACTATTACTCACTTGTGAAGCCTGTCAGTTACCCAAAACTCTACAAAACTGAGATCTCTAGAGATACCCATGTCGTAGAGGCTATGGAAGAAATATTTGCTTACATGGATTACTTTCCCACGATGAGATACTCGTTTTTTTTTGTTTGTTTTTGTTAAAAGGCTTTTTTATATCTTCATTAAGGCAACATGCACATAAAAAACAATTATTCTTGAAGGCAAATGGTGGAGCAGAAGGTCTGAGCTGCGACTGCCCTGCCTCTTCATTAGATAAAGATGCCTGCCTAACGTCTTTTTTAATGGTATCAATTCGGGTGTCATTTTTACGACAGCTGATGTAAATCAAAAGGGATGTCAAGTCAAGGAAACTTCGATATTTGCCGTCTGTCCTTTCCTTACTAGCATTAATACGACCCGGCAATCACTTTCCTTTCCCTCAGAGACATCGTTACTTCCTTCAACGACATTCTCGTCATACAAAATGCATACAGGACTCTTATTAGTACTCATGTTGGATAACCCAATTGTGTTACTAATAACAGTGTATGTATATCTGAAAATAATATTTTGTGGCTGCCCCCCTGCATTACCGGCTAGACTACCGTGCCAGACATAATAAAATTGCGAAAACCTATAATAACATACGTCCGAAGGCAAGTATACAATATCAATAGGACTTTTAGCCAAGAAGGTCGCGTTTCCTACAGCGAGCATTAAAGATATTGAGCGAAAAGAAATCTTCATCAATATCATGATTGTTTTCCCGCCTCTGCTCAGTTATCCACTGTTATAAAAAACGCGATTTCTTACTGTTACTGCCTTTACTACGTGGAGGTACTCCCAGCTTAGGTTACTATAAATTTTAAGATAATTTTCACATCAGGTAATGGTTATCACGCTGAATTACTTTAATTTCGACATTTCTGGAGCGTATAGTTCAAAAACGGTTGGAGATATAGAAAAAGTGTACAGGATGAAAGTTATAGAGAATTTTATAAGCTTTCATTTCATCCTAGAACATTTTTCGCTACAACGCACCGTTTTTGAGATATTGGCGAAAAACCTAAAATTGAGACCTTTGTAACCCCCCCCTCCCTCCGGCTCATCTCCTAGACGCGGGGACTTTTAGTATGTTATCCCCCTAAGCACCCTGAATAAGTTTCTGAAGAAATTGCTTAGGTTCCCGCTCACGCACTCTACAACTACTTTATTGACTGTACTATTTAGCCGTACGAGCGTACGGGAGAGTCTGGATATAAAACCTTACTTATTTATCCTGGCACAGCGACCCAAGTATTATAGATAGAATCTTGGCTTCGGACACAAGATTGCGCCATTTCGCGCTACTTCCCGAACGAATCCTCATACTATCCACAACTATTTATTTTTATTATTGTATATTCGAAATTAAAGTACCTACCCTCTTCGAAAAATTAAAACGTTGTGAGGAGACCTGTGCACCAGACCGTTTTCCTTGCGCTGTTCCCTCATCACTGAGGATCATGACTCCAATCTGATATAACCCTCTTGTTGTTGTTTCTCCATCTCTGACGGGTCTTCGCAATGTGGTAAGCACTGGGGTTGTTATGCACTTATTTCACGTGGTTCGTCCAACGTCTCGGTCTACGTCCACGTGGTCTCTTTCCTTTGATCTTCTTTATGAGCATGAGCTTTTCTATTCTACCCACGTCTTTCCTTGCATTCTCCATCATCTTCTTATAAGTGTGTAAAGACTGGCACTTAACCAGTGTAATTTATGGCCTGTAAGCAGAAACATAAACAGTGGGAAAGTGAGCTGTGAAGATGATTATCGATTTAGTTGTTAGACTTTGAACAGCTTTGAACCATCAAAGTCTGGATTGATATTAATAAAAGTCAATAACCGAGGCATGTCCAAAATGTATCTACGTTGTGCCATTACCTCATAATGCGAAGTTATTAAATGTTACGATGTTGAAAAAGAGCGGTAATCATCGACTCAGGGTGGTCATTAGGCGATAAAGCTTGGCAATATGAGGGCAAATATCTGGGAATATTGCTAACTGACGTAACTTATATTTCTATGTCTAGAACTGAAAACAAACAGACGAGCCACCTTATCATCAGTAACACTGAAGGCATTACCGATGACCATATTTTGCCGGCCAATATATTTTCACTCCTATTATTCTTTATTAGCTATAAACAATCCTAAAAAATATTATATATTTTGTTACTATCAATAGACGTTCTTAAGTTGAACAGTCACTATTAATAAATTAATTAAATTACAATTTATTTATGAAGATAATATTGACTCAATTTGGATCGTGTTTCATTAATTATAATAATTATCTCAAAAGAAAAAGTTCCAGCTTTACGTAACATCCAATTAGCAAAATCTCCAATTAATTATCGTAACATGTAATTATAGAAACATTAAATGAGCAAGTCGATAGCTCAGTTAAAACAAACAAGAACAGACACAAAGACTAAGACTTTGAACCATTTTGTTTTTTAAGCAAGAGCTGAAGCACAGTTTTGGCACAAATTAAAGAAACGGAACAGAGTCTAAACTTCTAAAGAGCGTGCAAAATTGTTATGGATTGACACAGGAGGATGGAATGAAATGGAGGTTAAAGAAGAAAACTTTAACTGAAACCTGTGCTGAAACCTTAAAACACTGGTTTCAACTTATTAACAGCTCGTATGTTTTTTCTCATAACTGAGGATGACTAGAGTATTCTCCACATGCTTTAGTGTAGGTTTATGAAAGATGGTTCAAAACACTCGTGGTTGATAAATTACCTATTGTACTGTATGTGCTACAGATACCTTATACATTAAACATGAACCTGGCATTACAATAATAACCTAACTACTTTTGTTTCACATACTTTGATTGCAGAATGTGACTTGGCACGGACGAGCTGTACCTACTCATACTCCTCAACTGCTACAAAATATACTATGAATAATTCAAGAGGCAACCCGTCGCTTTGTGGCCGGTAATTCATTTACTTTAGGGATCTTCTGAACGAAAAACTGGTTAACATGAGCTTTGTCATGCCAAACGATCTTTTTTTGTGTTTTTTTTCTAATATGGGCTGTTGTTTAAAAAAATAAGCACCTAGTTTAAAATATTTTATTACACATAAATTTTATTTCTTTGTAAATTGAAGTATAAAGAAAATATGAAATAATATCCAAGAAAAAACTTGACAAGTGCGAGTTAAACTCGCTTGGAGAGGGTTCCGTACGTCAATTATTTATGTATTTATCGTATTTTTCTATTTTATTTATTTTTGTCGTTTTTTTTAAGACAGATTCTTATAGGTATTCCTGTAATATTTAAGTAATTCTTTACTTTACTTTGCTTTACTTTACTAGAATTTTGAAAAAAAAATACAGAGAATAGAGAACTATATCTTATAATACAGAATAAATAAATAAATATTCCCATGCTCAACGCTACGATACATTATCGTCCAGTTTCAATATCCGGACGCTATCAAACTTTTCCCAAGTCAATTTCTATCATGTGGTTGGCTGACTAGAGTTTGCTACTTGGACAATGATCGATAGCCCTTGGCCAGGTTTCGGAGACTATTTAGTTTGGACCTTATGTATTTTCTAAAGGAACCAAACTTTGCTAACTTGGAAACTGGTTATATTACAACTGTTGCACTAACGAGCTTTCTCGGAACAAGCTTAAGGCATTCTTAGATTGTGCCAAATTGACCACATATTTTATTGCCAAGAAAATAAGTACTACTTTTAGCAAAGCAAAAAATAATAAATAAAATAATAATGTATAATTTTTACTGGCCTTATAAATAATAAAAAAGTAAATTTTTGTTTCATGTTCAATATTCAAAATGTGTGGTTGAAGAAATAAACTACGTCGTCCACATGAAGCGTTGCAATCATTCTCCTAGTTTACGTACCAAAATAAAATATACAGGCCACATTGCGCCTCCTTTGCACCACTTTATATTGAAGTCGTCGTTAAAATTGGCTGAAGATTGAAATTGTTGATCTTGAACATGGTACAATGTATAAATTATTAGCTGGACTTTATCAAGTATCAAGGTTATCGTGTTCCTGGAGGTAAACTTAATTACTAGTCGATACAAAAGAAAATTAACTTGTCAAAATCCAATTTCTTTTAGGCTTATGTTACTTGCAGTCCTTCTGCATTTTACACACAAAATATTTCAAAGCTCACGCAATAATTTTTTGCAATGTTTTGTATCAATAAAATATACATTTGTTGTAATTAAGCAATACATTATTGAAAATATTGTTCTATTTTCTCGCTTGTGAAGTTAAAAGTTATATATTTGCTAGCCACGCGTTATTTGTTTCCATTCATTCTCAATTTTCACATTCAGTTTCAATTCATTCAAAAGCTCATTTGCATTCCTAACTACTCTCAGAAACGTACTTAGAATATGTTTGAATTGCTTGCTCCAGATTCGTATTTGTTATAAAAATGAATAGCTTATTGTTGAACAAGTAATTAAGATATTAGTAAAATTTAACGTACAGTAGGTTCCAAATAAATAAGCGTAAATAAGCTGAATTAAACAGAAACAAAAAATAATGTAGGTACAAAAAGTGGCACAATTTTCCGAAGCACTTCGATTATGAGTAATACAAAATTGTTTTAAAAGCCCAGCGTCATCCTCATACATCAATTTCTACTTTCAATTAATTTCCGAAAATGGATTTAAAACGCGGCTTGATTTTGATTGACTATCAAAGTTTGGGAGTTATATCAACTTCGTAGAAGTTTGAATAGCAGCTGTCGATTATATTTTACAAAGTATTTAGGATTGGGACACTGTTTAACGACAAGAACATTAAAAGTTGTATTAAGGTATTAAAAGTTGATGAAGTAAGAGATAATGTAATAATTATCATTATGGTAGGCCAGTGGCTTATGTCCATGTTAAGCGATTGACCAAGTTAAGTCACTGCGGGGACGGTCAGTAATCGCACGAGTGACCCCTTAATGGTAACTTCACACACAACTGACTTCAAACATCGGATGTCATTGGGAGTTGGGACATATTTACTTACTTTAGACATTTGAATTGATCGCTTACCCCTCCACCAATCTACTTAGGAATGGTATTGTACTAAATGGGTAGAAGTCAACTCATACGGCATACCTAATTATTCGATATGGAACTGGCCACTCCTCCTCCTCCTTAGTCGGTCGCTCTTGACAGAGCGGTCGTGGTTTCATGACGAATGTTTTTTGGATAAAACAGCTGTCGCGATGCGTCTCCATTCACTGCGGTCTTCAGCGTAGCGGGAACATTGGACTATGGATGATTGCGTGGCAGCTTTTATTAAGTCTGTCCAACGCGTTGGCGATCGGCCGCGTGACCGCTTGCCTTCCATTTGCCCTTGGACAACGAGTCTCTCCATGGAGTGTTGGTTCCGGATAATGTGTCCGAAGTATTTGAGGACTTTTTTTTGTACGGTCGATGACAATCTCTCTTTAATTTTCAGTTCTTCCAGGATTGAGACATTGGTCCGAAACGCTGTCCAAGGGATCCACAGCAGTCGTCGCCAGCACCACATTTCAAGTGCATCAATTTTGCGTCGGTCTTTCAGGCGAACCGTCCACGTTTCTGCGCCATACAGGAATATGGGGAAGACTAAGCTTCTCATCAGACGAACTTTCGTGGCTTTCGTGATGTTGCGGTTGCTCCAGACTTTCTTCAGCTTCTCAACGGCAGATCTCGTTATGGCACATCTCCTTCGAATCTCGTCCTCACATCCCCCAGTGTTCGTGATCGTGGAGCCGAGGTACACGTAGCTTTGGACAATCTCACAGTTGCCAATCATAGAGATTTCAGGTTGATTTAGTTCAGCTCGATCCACGATCATCATCTTGGTTTTATCTCTGTTTATCGCGAGTCCGAAAGAGAGGATTGTTGTCTCAAGGCGTGTCAGCAACTGTTCCATATCTTCTTTTGTTTCAGCGAAAAGAGTTGTATCATCGGCGTATCTCAAGTTGGATGTCTTCCGTCCTCCCACTGAAACACCCTTGTCCCATTGCTCCAAAACAATTCTCATAATATACTCCGTATAGATGTTGAACAGGAGTGGAGAGAGTATGCACCCCTGTCGAACACCAGCACTGGCCACTACAGGGTCATATTCCACCACTCTGCCATACGGCACACCAATACGCCATGCTGCCACCATTGGCGGACTACACATTTTCGAGAACATCTAACATAACTCTGCTAGTTTTTACGTTTTTATTAAGCTCTTCCAACGAAAACTACATCAAGATTTTAAATCTTTTTTGTTTCATATTAATTTAAAAAAATATTGTTACTGGAAAATTGCTTTCAATCCCTGTGCCATCACTCTTTTAAAAATAAGATACTTTATCACAATTACCTACCCTACTTTCGTCTAACGACTTGGCTTAAGTATAGCCGTAGGTTTCAACAAACAAGGATTTAGGTCATAGTTGAAGACGATATTGTAATTCTACTCATAAAGGGAGACAGTAATAATCTGCTCTTGGCAAATTATCACAGACCCCTTTGGGTAAAGCGAACTGAGGCTTTGCAAAGATTTAAAATTATCCGAAAAAAATAATGGCACTAAATCAACTTAATCAATCGAGATGAGATGAGAAGCAATACTCTCGAAAAAATTTGTTATATATATAATGTAATGTGTTATAACACTTTAATTTTTTTTCTTAATAACAAATATCTGAACAAAAATAATGGTGCTATATCTTAGCCGTTGTATATGTACATAAGACTTTTTAATTTTTTCTTATTAACAATATTGTGTCGGACATCTATTTCATTTGACTGTTGGTTGAGCATCCATGTCAAAATCATATAAGTTTAAAATTAGCATTAAGTATGTGCGCGATAAATGGACGAATAACTCAATATCGCGGCAACCGATTTCGATGATTCTTTTTTTAATTAAAAGCTGGTGCTTGTCGTGTAGTCCCACATAAATTTGAGCGAGATCTGACAATGGTATCCATGTCAAAAGTACAATGTACTTCATTTGAAGTCGGTTATTTTTTTGTTAAAATGTTACATTATTACTGTTTATCATAGGTTTTTTAAGATTTGTTTACTGGAATTGTGTAGCTAAACTACTTGATAAGTAACTATATAGTGAAAGTGTTAAAAAATTTGTAATTTGTTTCTATTTTACTATAAACGAGCATTAAATCACGTCATATTAAAATTGTATGGACATTACTGCAACTATTTTCACATTTTGTAATACTTATGGTATGTTTAATATTTCTAAAGCTTTCCACGCTCCGCTGAATCCTTGTAAGCATATCGATGTCAATATTTCTATAACGGTCGTCAACTAGAACATTTTCCACTACGTTTGTGACCTTAACATTTTAATCACGTGTTTAATACATAACAAATACATTATATACTATATCACTGACGGCATAAGGTTGAGAGTTGATTGCAAAAATGCCACGCTATTGCTGTACGGTTACTCGGTCAATGCATATACTAGCTTTGATGGTGCGTTAATGAATTTATATATTGACGAGTAACCGCCCTCGCTTTGCTTCGGTTTTCTTTATTTTTTACACCTTGAGTTACATTACTGGAGTTTTATTAAGGATCCCTAATTTTTTGATAATATAATATGCCTATGTCACCCGGCCATAGTGTAGCTTCCCAACAGTGAAAAAAGTACTGGGTTAATCTAGTTGTAACTTATTGCACCCCATGAAAAACTTAAGATACATAATAGTGAGTCATAGATTATTTAGTGAGCTATTTGATCATCCGTGCAAACTATATATACATTGTTGTATAATTTGAATGAGAATCAGTTTGATTTATTATTAATGAATTGGTTTATCTCTTAAATCAGGTCTTTAAACTATTGAAGTATTATTACTAGCGTATAGAACACACATCACGAACATAATGTGCGTCCCGCTCGGGAGGTTCTATTTTCAAAATTGAGCTCCGGTTCTCCTTTCAAAATCGAACGAATCCATTGAAGATTGAAGCCACGTGGCGCCAATGCATTGGGACATACATATGTACATGGTGTTCGAGGTGTCAGTTTTATGACATTATACTTCAATGTTTTAAACCTGTGAATTATGATCCAACTAGATAACAACAATATTTTGTTATCAACTTAAACTATAAGCTAAACTAATCTTTCGTTGTACCATTGATTAGACCCTTTTATTTCTTTAATCTGAGGATTAGACCAGTTTCTAGCAGAAAAGTTTACTCATTCAAAGTTTTCATACAATTTATTTTATAGGTACGTCTGTGCCATAACGCCTTGTCGTTGCGGTAGAAAATTATTAAACATAGAACCCAATAGCTGTCGTCTGAACTCAGGACGTCAAGGTGAAGACAAGATAACGAGAAATGTGCTCCGTGTTTTATTTTCGTTTGACATTAGCTTCTGGCTGTCACAGAATGGGATACAATGTCTGCGTGATTTCAAGGAAATGGAAAATATGGTTGGAAACAGATAATACATATACATAGATTACCACAAAGCAAACATGTATTTTCCTTTGAAATGTTATCTTAACTTATGATAAATAATTCCAATCCCTGCTAACGCTTATATCTTAGATTATTTTAACATACCTACACATATAAATTTTATACGGTTTGAAGTCATTACCTAGTATTGATAATCCAAAGTTAAAGCCTTCCCGTAATCATGATTATTAAATAAATCAGAGTTAAAATGTTGAATAATTTAATTTATTTGAATTGTAAATCCACTTAGTCAACACAAAATCGCTGTAAAGAGATAATCTATATTAGAGTCGAGAGTTATTAAACCAGATAACGATAAATACACAATGGATGATTTCATTTATAATATAATCTCGACTGCCTTTTGCAAGTGTCATCAGTTTAATGGCTTATTCTGATAGAGACAGATGCGCTAACGTTGTAGAACCATTGAACGACCTTGATATGTCGCTTAGATAGAAAAAACTAGCTACCCAACTGCATAACCTCGCAGGGAGACCGTAAGATTGTAACTTTATGAAAAGGTCTCTGTGCCAGATCCGTCCAAAGGCCTTAGCAATATCTAGGCTAACTGCCAGAGCTTCCCCGTTGCGATGAAGACCCTAAGCCCACCGTTGCGTAAGATAAACTACAATCTGCAGAAACGAACAATAGTTAGGTTAATTGGACCGGTCTATTTTATCAAACTTCATGCGGTTCATTTTAACGAACCATACAATTTTGCAAGAAAACAGACACAACCAAAACATAATCTCTTAAAGCCGGCAAACGTTCATCACCAGTTTATTGCATGTAAATATAAATATCTATGCATGTATATACAAACAAAATTTAACAAAATAAAAGCTTATCTTTCATTTAACTATGCCCTTAACCTGAAAACACTACAAATTGTTTTTTGCAAATAAAAAAGTCGTCTCATTTAATGCCGGATTTAAAATGGCCGATGTATGTACAATAGGGTATTTGACTAATTTTAAAAAATCATTTTAAATTATTCTTTATTACAAACAAATACCCACTGTAGTGTCTATGCATAGCGGACAGTCTGTGGCTAACTGCGAGCGAGTGCAGGTGTGCGCTCTGCGTATTCATACCTCACCTATTACAGAGTAAAGCGTGTGTATTATTGATCCCCTGAACACTACAAGTGGCGACGACGGTAAAAAATAATAAGTAATTACAAAAAATTTGTTGGAAAAACAGAAGGATTAATGCCCTTGCTTGCATACGCTTGGGCGGGCAAATTCGTTACGAATATATTCTATTATGTACGTATTCAAGTAAGTAAAGTGTATAATTACATTACAACCACATAATTTACATGTGGGTACGCCTAACTGCGTGTACTTAAATAACAATTATTTGAGTATTAACGTTTTAAGAACTCGGCAACGAAAGTACCACTGCCAGATTTATACACAAAATGGTTGTCTAAACATCAAAACTAATTAAATATTTCGAAGGCCACGCAAATCACCTTGTTACAAAGGGCCATGCATCAAGTAACTATTTCAAATAGACCATGAATTTATTGCAACTGGTTGCGATATTGCTGTCGGTAATATTATATATAGTAGCATGTGGAAGAGTAATTTATTTCGTTTCTTATTTCAAATAAAGCTATCGAATCACAATAACAATATCCTAAGTTTTGTTGTATTTGGTGGATAATTAATAAAAGCGTGAAACATCACGTTACCCTTGGAATGACTTGGAAAGAAACGATTCAGAATCTACCCCACGTATTAATATAATGCTGTGGTTAATATTTTCATAATTCAAATACCGTTCTGCAATGAATCCAAAGATTTTATGTTGATAATTATTATCTAAACAAGTTTCAGGTGTAATTTTGCTTATTAGCTGGCAGTTCAATAGAAATATTATTATGTTCACGCCACTACAGTTCACTTGAAGATCACGCCTATATAATCATTCTAATGAAGAACCTGGAAAATAGCTACGAACAGTGTTAGGATATGAACATAATGGTTAAAAAGTTTATAATACCTTACAACCCTTATTACGTAGTAATATTGAAGCATCAATTGGTTAATATCTTAATGCTAAAGCCAATATGAAATATATTGTTAACTACGTCAATCGATAGCTACGTCAAGGTTCACGCAGGTTGTTGGGTCTATCCCACTAGTCCCGTTACAAGGTCCATTGGTTGGACACGCAAACTTTTATACGGCTCGTAAGGAGCATGCAAATGTACTCTGTGTACAAAAAGGCCGCAAAGGCACGCAAATTTAAACAAGGCTCGTAAGGAGAATGCTACTGTACCTTGTGTAAAAAAAAAAGCCCAAATTAGGCATATTATTATTGTCATATATGTAGCAGAAGGAGGTATTCTATGGTATTGGTTATGAAATGATATTCCTTTTACTTTACACCATGATATATTTCCAGTTCTCCTAACATTCACATCAATATTCCAAAGTACTTCAACACTACGTGATCAATAATAATCTGTTCTACATTCTTGACAATTCCCTAATCTAAATATGACATGACATTTCTTATATGCCAGCCTCTGCATCAGGCAAGCGCTGTAGAATAAAGAGGTCCGTCCCTGGACCTTCACTGGAGATTCATGGCCTCACCGATATATACATATCTTCTTGCTGGTATAAATAAAAATGAACCTTAGTATTTCTCGGTAGCTTAACCGATTTGACTATGTTTGATTCAAAAATGTTCGTGATGGCTCAAGGATGGCTGTTTTGGGAAGAAAAACAAAGTTCTTTGTAAAGTGACGTGGAATATTTTTATGTTCCGCCAAACTATTAAAGATATCGAAATATAGTCTTTGCGAAAGTTATTCGATGTGATGTGTATTTCCTATTAAAGGTCTATTAAAATCGAAAGATGGAGAATACTAAACTTCAGTCTAAATGTCAAAAATATTGAAACGCTTTGTTTGCTAAAAATAAGTAAATAGCAATAATCTAAAATTTTAACCAAACCGAATTAAAATAAAGTACATCCAATAAAAATAAAAAAAAGAATCGTCGAAATCGGTTGGATATTGAATTATTAGTCCATTTATCGCGCACATACTTAATGCAAACTTAAGACTTATATGCTTTTGACAAGGATGTCATTTTCGGATCTTGCTCAAACACGGCAAGTACCAGCTTTCGATTAAAGAAAGAATCATCAAAATCGGTTCACTCAGTCCGGAGTTCTGAGGTAACAAACATAAAAAAATAAAAAAAAAGATACAGTCGAATTGAGAACCTCCTCCTTTTTTTTTTGAAGTTGGTTAAAAATGTATTCAACTTATGGGGTATTTACCATAATTAAGTATCATAATTAATTAAGGTACGGAGTAGGCACTTGATTTAGAGTTGCAAGGAATAAGCCAAACTATACATATTATGTAAGCGATATATTGAATTGCTGCTATGGCAAGTCATTCGAGGTGATGAGGATTATACATACTATAATGTATTCTGTATGGTATGTACAAGTGGTATATAATATACCATAACATGTACTGTCAATTAAAAATCAAAACAAAGGACTTCAGAAATATTTATATAAAAGATTAATATTCTAAGGCTATACAGTCATATTACTGTTACATAAGTAAAAACCACGCATACTAGAAGTCCACGCATATTTATAAATTAAATTATAATCTAAGGCTATGCAGCCACGTTGCTGTTACTTAAGTAAAAAGCCACGCATGCAAGGACTCAGAAATATTTATATAATAAATAAATATTCTAAGGCTATACAGTCATATTACTGTTACATAATTAAAAGCCATGCATACTAGATGTTCACGCATATTATAAATTAAATTAATCTAAGGCTATGCAGCCACGTTGCTGTTATTTAAGTAAAAAGCCACGCATACAAGGACTTCAGAAATATTTATATAATAGATAAATATTCTAAGGCTACACAGTCATATTACTGTTACATAAGTAAAAGCCACGCATACTAGAAGTTCACGCATATTTATAAATTAAATTATAATCTAAGGCTATGCAGCCACGTTGCTGTTACTTAAGTAAAAAGCCACGCATACAAGGACTCAGAAATATTTATATAATAAATAAATATTCTAAGGCTATACAGTCATATTACTGTTACATAAGTAAAAGCCATGCATACTAGAAGTTCACGCATATTATAAATTAAATTAATCTAAGGCTATGCAGCCACGTTGCTGTTACTTAAGTAAAAAGCCACGCATACAAGGACTTCAGAAATATTTATATAATAGATAAATATTCTAAGGCTACACAGTCATGTTACTATTACATAAGTAAAAGCCACGCATACTTATAAATCACGCATATTTATAAATTAAATTATAATCTAAGGCTATGCAGCCACGTTGCTGTTACTTAAGTAAAAAGCCACGCATACAAGGACTCAGAAATATTTATATAATAAATAAATATTCTAAGGCTATACAGTCATATTACTGTTACATAAGTAAAAGCCATGCATACTAGAAGTTCACGCATATTATAAATTAAATTAATCTAAGGCTATGCAGCCACGTTGCTGTTACTTAAGTAAAAAGCCACGCATACAAGGACTTCAGAAATATTTATATAATAGATAAATATTTTAAGGCTACGCAGTCATGTTACTGTTTCATAAGAAAAAAGCCATGCATATACGATGCCCGCCAATATTTATAAATCAATGTTCTAAGGCTACGCAGTCATGTTACTGTTACATTAAACTGTTAAAAAGCCATGCATGCACGGTAGCTGCATATATTTACAAATTAATGTTTTGAAGCTATGCCGTTATGAAGATTATTGAAAGCCAAACATGTCTGTTGGATATGAGTCATGTGACTCCTATTCGAGATGTCTGATGGAGATGATTCTATCATAATCGGCCGGCCGCATTTCACTGATATGAAATCGTGGGATGAAATAACAAGTTGCAGGTTTTCAGAAAGCTACCCCAATCACAATGAATCACAAATATCAAGTACAGAAATGATGCAAGTATTATGTAAGGAATCAAAAACGTTATAATATATTCACATATTTGAGTCAGATTATGACAAATTAGTACAAGTAGTTATGAGTTCATGGTAACAGATTCGACTTTTGTGATAATTATATTCATTTTTATTACCATATAATATAATCCATAACAATTTATTGGACGTCTTATTATTCTTATTGAAATAATATAACGATTCATCCATACAGAAATAAGCACTTGCAGACGCAGAAGATAATAGTATTTTCATCTAATATCTTTACTTGCAATGTAAATGGTAATCTTTTTGAGCTGCCGAAAAATAAAGGGAAATATGTGAAGATTATGATTTTGTCTCCATAGTAAAGAGACAACGAGGCACTGACTTCCGCAGAGAAGTTCTGCAGAAAAGAGCGCAGGCTGTATTCGTGTAAAATCGACATC
Source organism: Thymelicus lineola (assembly GCA_963932265.1). Taxonomy (NCBI): domain Eukaryota; kingdom Metazoa; phylum Arthropoda; class Insecta; order Lepidoptera; family Hesperiidae; genus Thymelicus; species Thymelicus lineola. Next base: position 4,775,114 of record OZ010687.1, on the reverse strand, counting down.
AACACTTTTACTAGCGTCAAGTGACGGCTAATGACCAAAAGGTTATTTTTATCAGTTTCCATACACGACAGTATTCAATATGGATACCAAGGGCAAGGTTACCTATTGTAATTATTGAGTATACGTTAACAAATTGTTTCGATTTCATTATGCCTGACTCTGCCAAGCGGATACTAAAAAAAGGTTGAATGACAGTGCAGAGAAGTAACTTTAGAGATTTTTCTCTAAAAAGCAATGCAGTCCGCAGCTCGTCGTATATTTCTGTATTACAGATCTATCAAGTTCACAGTGACGTTGATATTGAAGAAACTAGAAGCACTAGATCTCCATCAAGACGTTGGAGTGGCCACATCACTAAGCCGAGTGTACATGCAAGTGTGAGTGACCGTGCACGCAGGAGTACTAACTCACAAAGCATTCTCATAGTGAGTGCTTGATAACGATTGAAATCTCCCCTGGGAAGCAAAGGTAATCTGAATTCGTTTCCTTGACTATGATGGACCATAAAGGTTCTTTTGCTACTATTTTAAATGTCCCTGTGACCTTAACAGTGTAAATACTGGTAGAATTAAATAGTTTAACATTAAATGAATTGCTGGCCAATGGTTTGAATTTGTTAGTGACACGAGATGAAAAAATAATATCAGATACGAAAATTGTTTAAAGTTGAGTTCTCATAATGCGCGGAGCGAGTTGTTCGAACTGTAGACATTATATTGACATCATGCATTATGTCTAGTTAAATGAATCAAAATTCTCAAGATTTACGTTTGAAAATTTCGAACTACCTTACAGACTTGAAATGTTTTTATTTGCCATCCTTGTTCTTTTCGCTATACTTTGCATAAGTTTGATAAAGATAGAAACCTACTACGAGTATGAAGCACAGTGACATTAAATGTGGCGCGATGCTTGAGCGCATTTATTAAGTGCTCTCACATTTCGCGATGTTTAAACAACACTTATTAAGGCCGATTTGGGCCGCTTCACATTTCAGAGGCGTCACGTATTTGTCGAGCACCTATAAACAGGATCATGATACTGAATGATACGAGATGGAGACTGGGACTCAAGAAAGAAAGTTGTAGTGAAGTTGGAGGTGTATCTGTGTATGGGTGACGCATATTGAACACATACCTAATTATGATTCACTCAATGGATATGCATATCGGCTGGGAGAGCCGTGGCAATAGAGGGATTTACTCGAGATTTTTTTCAGAACTTATGTTGTTACTTTTAATATTTGAAGTAGACGACTGTGGTACATGGCTTGGGTTAATCTATTTTCAAGGCTACATTTTGACGTTAGTTAAAAATACAATTATGATCTACAAGAGCTGTATTTAGTGAAATACGAGAAGATCTTCATTTGACTTATTATGCTAGTAAGATATTATTTTTTAACTTCCGAGCACTTCAAATAAAATAGCTTTCACTCTATATATAAACCTTTAGACGGTAGTGTGAGAGACAGGAGTTGACATGTCTACAATTCAATTAGAGAAAAGAGGAGAACAATATGTGGACAGTACAAAGGGAGTTACAGATCCTAAATTGGGTACAGAAAAATATATCAATGAAAAATAAGTAACTCAGGCTAACAGATTGATACCAAACTTTAACCCTGCCCTCACATAGCGGTGTGAGTATTTGATGGTGAAAGCGATGTACAAAAACGGGAAACACGTGTTATACAACAAAGAAAATAAACGTTGGCTAACAAAGAATTTATTATTTTCAGATCTATATCGATTTGGAATAAAATAATAATAATATAAAATTCAATTAAAATTGACGGAAATGCTATACTATATATTTAAAACTCATAATAAAAGCATTCTTATGAAAGGGTATTACAACTTATGACGAATGATTATTTTAATGACAAGACTGCTTGGACATGAGTTTTATAATATAGATTGTAAGTAGTTAATAAGTGCTATCTGTAACTGTGAGTAGGACAAAAACACCCCGGTAGTTTCTTGCTGCTTCTTCTCCCGGGCCCTTCTCACAGTAGGGCCTTGTTGAAGCATTGGCGTAGCTTGCATGACTTACAAAAAGTGTTTGTAAACCAAACCAATAAAAATATTTGAATTTTATACAATAAAGAAGGGATGTAGTGTCTATGCATAGCGGACAGTCTGTGGCTAACTGCGAGCGAGTGCAGGTGTGCGCTCTGCGTTTTTTTTTTTTTTTTTTATAATACCGCACTAAAAACTGCCTTAATGGTTTTGGTCGTACGACCTTAAAACCTTCATCTGAAGCGACTCCGTTTGAAGAGACGGAGCGCTAGCGGCGCTCCCTAGGGAGCGTCCGCTGGGTGACTACACTTTGTGTTGTCGAAGAGGTAATTGTGCCATCGAAAGGATGAGCATCATCTGGGATTGAGTCGTCTGTGTCCTTGGAGGCGGCCAGGAGGCTTTCCAGGTCAGACGAGAGCTTATTGGGTGGGTCCGTGAGGACATTGCGCGGCCTTCGTATTTGATGGCCGGTGAGGGTGGGGGCGGTGTAATCCGCTGATTCCCTAATCATGGGGTTGGAGTGTGTTTCTGAGGATTTGAAGAATCTCTCAGAGAAGTTTTTCATGACTTGTTGTATTGTGTCGAGCTCTAAGTCTCGGTGGAGATCGGCGTTCCGGACGCACCAGTGTGCGCCAGTCGCTTTTCGACAGAATAGATTCTGGACTACTTGTAATTTGTGGACTATATTGGGAGCCGCATGTGCGAAGACAGGGGCGGCATAGAGTAGTACCGGTCGAATGCAAACCTTGAAGAGCGTTCGCTTGTTCCTGAGGGACATTTTACTTTTCCTTCCCAACATAACGTTGAGTCGGCTCATATAATAACGGGCTGTACTAGTCACCTTGTTGATATGGGGCCTAAAGGTGAGTCTAGAGTCTAGTGTTATACCTAGATATTTTGTTTGTGTCCTCCAAGGGACGGGTGTTCCCGCGAAGCGGATGGGGGGATCGCTCAAGCGTCGTTGCTTGTGTGAGAAGCGGATTGCGGCACTTTTGTCCGCGTTGACTTCGATGCGCCATTTCTTGAACCAGTCTCCTAACTCGTTAACCGAGTTTTGGACTCTGGTAAGAACTGACGACATCACCCGTCCTTTGAGGTAAAGGGCGGTGTCATCCGCAAAGAGGGAGAGTTGAACCCCTTTCTTGGGTATCGGTATATCGTTTGTGTACGATATGAATAGTAAAGGGGCTAGCACTGAGCCCTGAGGGACCCCTGCCGTTATTAGGCGAGGGGAAGAGAGGATACCTTCGTGTCTGAAACGGAAGGTACGTTGATCTAGGTAGGAAGCCACGAGTCTGACAATACGGTCTGGAAGGCCAAGATAATGGAGTTTATAGATAAGTCCGGCATGCCAGACCTTATCAAAAGCTTTGGCAACGTCGAAGAAGACAGCGACTGTCTTATCGCGACGCGGGTAGAATCCACTAAGTATGTATTCTACTATACGGTGTACTTGTTGAGGACAAGAGTGTTTAGCACGAAACCCGAATTGGTGCGGAATGATCAAGGGAGGACCGTCCGATGGAAAGAGATGCTTTCTCATGCGGGACTGTATTATTCTTTCAAATACTTTACCCATTGCCTTGAGGAGGCTGATGGGTCGATGATTAGACGGGACATTAAGGGGTTTCCCGGGTTTGGGAATCCCTATTACTATAGCCTCTTTCCACGCAGTGGGAAAGTGGCAGTGTTCAAAGCAGGCGTTGAACAGAATGACTAAAAGGGTAATAACCTGCTCTGGGAGGTGTTTGAGCGCCAGGTTGGAAATACCGTCGGCTCCAGGAGCTTTACGGGGTTTGAGTCCACGTATGATGGACTTGACCTCGTCAGTAGTTGTTTGAATGGGATCTGCGGTGACAGGGAGTGAATTCCTCTGACGGACTTCATCCTCCACCGTTTGAACATGAGACAGGGAATGGGGCTGAGTGCTGGGAGCACACTGCGTAGCAATACTGTCAGCGAAACATTCTGCTTTTTCGTCGTCCTCGAAGGCTATACTGCCGTCGGGACGGTTAAGTGGAGGGGTGTCTAACTTGGCGTCTATTCGAAGGTTTTTAGCCGTCTTATAGAACGCCTTGTGAGAGGGAGTTATGTCGCTCATGAGGGAGTCCCAATTGGAGTTCCTCAGCTCTGTAAGTAGGGATCGAACTTGACGCTGTAAGGCGTTAGCTCTCCTGCGGTAAGTGGGAGTGGGGTATAAAGCAGCACGTCTGAGCGCTGCATTTTTCTTACGAATGAGAAGCCTGGCTTCGAGCTGTAGTTTCCGGTTTGGGACCTTGACCACACGCTCGTTGTCGCGAAGGGCTGACTGTACTGTTTTAGTGAGATTACTGACAGTATTGTCTATTGTAGCCGAGCTATCGAAGTAGTCGGCTGAGATAGCATAAGGTGAATTGGGGGACTCGAACTCCGCTTTAAGCGCGTTCTTGTAACCATCCCAGTTAGTGAAAGTTCGGGTGACGGGCGGGGAAGAGTCTATAGGCCCTAGCTCAAGGGAGACCGGGCGGTGATCAGAACCTAGGTCGTCGAGAGTTTTTAATGCTCTCAGGTTGAGTGAGATTCCCTTGGTCAGGGCTATATCTAGAATGTCAGGTGAAAAGTTCACCTGCTTCGGATAGTGAGTGGGAGAGGAAGGGGATAGAATATTTATTCCCAGTTTGGTAGTAAGCTTGAAGAGCTTCTTACCGTTTTGGTTAGTTTTGTGGCACCTCCAGTCGGAGTGTTTGGAGTTGAAATCTCCAAATAGTATAATGGAGTCTCCGAGCGAGAGCAGTGCTTCTAGGTCGCTACGAAGAGGAGTTTTCTGAGGTGGGTTATAAACTGAGGCTATGATCAGGGACGGGTGTCCTGTCATGCCTAGTTTGACTACCGTGGCTTCCATGTTGATGAGTGGAGGGGTTTCTATTACAGAGCAATGTAAAGATCTTTTGTAGTAGATGGCAGTGCCTCCGCCCTTGCGGCCGTCGGCTCTGTCGTCTCGTACAAGAGAGTATTTGGGGATAGACAAACCCTTTTTAAGAGAGGGCTTGAGGTGGGTTTCTTGGATTAGCAATAGGTCGATATCCCTATTGCGAATAAACTCTTTAATTTCTAATATGTTAGAGTACAGACCGTGCGAATTGAAAGAGATAAGCGAGACGCCTTTAGGCCTCACTCGACCGGTAGAAGGGGGAATTGCGTTAAGCGCTATTGACATTACTTAAGCGAGTTAACTAACTCGCTGTGTTCGACGAGCACCATGGCTCGCTCGATGGGACTGCTAGCTGCAAGGAGCTTGCGGGTGAAGGCATGGATTTCATCCATGTTAATACTATTTATTAAATCCCTCACCGTGGCCAAGTCCTCATAAGAGGGCATATGGCTGGTTTGGGACTGGGAGGGACGCGGGAAGGCAGTAGGTGCCTTATAGGGCGCGGGCGCAGCCTTAGGTGCGGATGCAACCTTAGGTGCGGGAGCGGGGGCAGCCGTGGTGGCTGTCCGCCTCCACGGGTTAGTGGGAGGGGGCGGGGGCCCTGGGCGGGCATTGGGGGTCCTCAATTGAGGGAAGTTCGCGTCCGTTACAGGGGGCGGGGCTTGTCTTGGCCTGTAAGGCTGCTTGTTAGCAGTCTTAGGCAGGTTAGAGCGGGGGGCACGTGGGCAGCCGCGATAATTAGCGGGGTGGCCGGTCTGTCCGCATAGGACACAAGCCGGGGGAGACTGATCGTCTTTAGTGCGTGTGCACTCTTTGGTGAGGTGCGGTACTAGGCACTTAACGCACCTAGGACGAGCGCAGCAGTTAGCCGCTGCGTGGCCGTAAAGCTGGCAGCGGTGGCACTGACCGGGGAACCCACGTTTGTTCGGGGGTTCAGCCCGGATTTCAGAGAGCCCACATATGGTGAGTTTCTCTTTGAAAATGTCGCGGGACGTGGGCGCGTTAGTCATAATGACTAAGGCCAGCGGGAGTTGTCGGCCGGTGCGGGTGTGCATCTTGTGCACAGCCTCCACGGGATGGCCCTGGGACTTAAGGTCCTCGAGTATAGCCTCGTTGGCTAGCTCGAACGGTACTCCTCTGAGTACCGCTTTGACTTTACGCTCTTCGGGGAGAGCGTATGTGTGGTATGGTATTTTATTTACCATGAGGAGCCTGGTGAGGCTCCTGAATTGGTCAACGTCCGGGACTTTCACCCGGATTGTCTCGCCCATATTGGTGGCGTGGGTGTAGTGGATCTTGTGCTGAGTGCACAGTTCCACTACTGCGGTCCATTTGGACTTGTCCCGCAGGAAGACTGGGGGAGGGGCCTTGATGGCAGGGATAGTGGGGGCGCAGCGCGAGGCTGGCTTGGAGGACTGCCTAGGGAGGACAGTCTCGGGGGTGTTTTCAACAGCCGGTTTTGGCGTGGGCGCGGGGGCGGAGGGCTCGGTGCCCTGAGAAGCTTTAGTGCGAGGCTTGCGCTTTTTGCGCGTTACTCGCTCGAAACCGTCATCACCGGTGACGGTTGAGTCGGAACTGACGGAGGACGGGGCCTTGGTCCGTTTCCGGGAACTAGAGACGGAGGCGGAGTCTGAGAGCTCCGACTCGTCCATCGATTCGTGCCGAGAGGCGGCAGAGGGACTGAGGGGGGAGGAGTCCACGAGCACTACTGTGCGGGGCTCAAGTGACTTATATGGTCGCAGGCCATGCTGGGCCTGGAGATGGTGGAATAATTCGTCCGCTTTGGACGAAGAGCCTAAGAACGACTTTAAGCCGTCGTTGATGGCTTCCCACGACAGACCCACCAATGGCGAGTCCATCGCGGGAGCGTAGAGGGGGTGTTGGTACGTCAGGGCAACGACACGCAATAACACAAGAAAACAAGACAATACAAGAGCAAGAAAAACAAAAAAAATACAATGAGGGGCGGTGGATATCCCTATTGGATTATAGTCCACCAACCTTTCCCCTTGGGAGTTCCCAAGTGCAATGGGTCCGGTCTGCCGGTTTGTCCCAGGCCAGGAGGCCGGGGAAGCGCACCGGGTCAACGCTGACTGGCTTAGTTGTCACCGTTAAGTATCCACCAGTCCAAGGTATTATTCTCTGAAGGAGAATAAAGAAAAATAAAATAAAATCCGGTATACGGCAGAACAGAGTGGGAGCACTAGTGCGACCGCTCTGCTCGGCGCGTAAAACGGGACTACCTGCACTGCACACTGCACAGCACAGCACTGCACACGCGAGACACACGGACTCACGCGAACCGGTTTGGCTTCTCTAGAAAGAGACACCGATAGGACCGATAGGGACTATCGCAGGTAGCGGACGCGGGACGTCCGTACGCTACGACGGTCAGATCGGAACGACGCTCTGCGTATTCATACCTCACCTATTACAGAGTAAAGCGTGTGTATTATTGATCCCCTGAACACTACACCCACTACATTGATATTTCTTAAAAAAACAACAGTATTGTTAATAAAAATCAATGTTAAAGTTTAAACTTCCAAAACCGCGCGAAAAACGCTGTTTCTGTCATGGCGGCGGTCTACGACACGTGTGACGTCACACGCTAGTGTCTATACTAAGATTCTATAGAGGAAAGTTTTGATTTTTTGATAAACTCAAATCTACTGGACCGATTTCAAAAATTCTTTCACTAATATAAATCTCTTTTCTATCTGAGTAACATAGGCTATATTTTATTTTAAAAAAATGGTGTTCTATACGAAAACCTAAGCAAAGCGAGGAGCTAATACCTAACAAACACAATGATTTATCATTGCAGCTGACGTAATTTTCATAATTTAATTTTAGATTTATTGAATGGCTTCAACCCATTAATGGCCCACTACTGGGCACGGGTCTCTCCTCTTAAGGAGGCCTAGAGCATACTCCGCCACGCTGCTCCAGTGCGGATTGGTGGAGGGGTTAGTGGCCAACCCGAGTGTTGGAAGTTTTCAAACCGCCCGAAGGCCTCCGACATGGCTTAACGACTGATATCTTATGATAACAACCGGGACCGACCGGGATGATAAAAACCGGGGTCTTTCGAAGCACGGAAACGCTCAAGAATTTTTTGCCACTAGCGGTCACCCATCCAACTACTGACCGCGCCCGCTGTTGTTAACTTTGTCGATCGCTTTGGATCGACGCAAGCCGCTGGGCTATGAGCGCTTATTATTGAATAGAATGTTGAGTACCACAAAGTACAAATACGTCTTTAAGTAATCTACACGAAGTTTTTGTTAAACGGTTTTATTTAGCATGCCCTGTTTGTTTGGGTCTTTGGCAAAGGGAGATCTCCCGCCAGGCGAGATGTGTTGCCTGGGAGGCGGCCGAGCCCCAACTGTCGTTGTCGGAGCATTCGTATATTATATACTAGTGGTCTTTGAAAACTTCGATAGCGTGATTCAGGGCGTGACGTCACCGTGTGACGTGTGTGCGCTGTCGCCACATCACCCCCCTGCTCAGACCGGAGGTCGACACATTCTCGATGATTCAGCCTTCAGAATTCCTCTATCGACGGTGAATCGCGATGTGAGGTTGATGTGCCCTGGGATGCCCTCTATCCACGGTGAGTCGGGATGGGAGGGTGGTACGACCGATGCGGAGGGCGAGCGGTGCGCGCTCAAGCCGTCCGTGTGGCCGTGTGGGCAGTCGCTGGCCGGGGACAGGAAGCGCCGTTCGTCGCTGCGATGCGCCCGGTGAATCAGCGTGGCTGGTGTGCGGTCTGTCGAGAGGTCGCTGCAGTCCGTCGGGTGTGAGCGGTGAGGTGAGGGGGGAGTGATGCCTGCTGCCGCTATCGGTGCTCAGAAGGGACGTGTTCTTGTCGAGGGTCACCAGTTTGGCAAAGGGAGATCTCCCGCCAGGCGAGATGTGTTGCCTGGGAGGCGGCCGAGCCCCAACTGTCGTTGTCGGAGCATTCGTATATTATATACTAGTGGTCTTTGAAAACTTCGATAGCGTGATTCAGGGCGTGACGTCACCGTGTGACGTGTGTGCGCTGTCGCCACAGGTCTAATCTAGCAAGCCTAATATGACCTACTTCCATATATCCTAAAGAGTTGAAACTTTACACATTGCTTTAGTTGTGATGACAATGTATTTTTGTGATAAGAATGACCTGATACTACACTCAGGTCTGGCTCCAGCCGAGGGAACTCCTTAATGATTAACAGTACAGTCCCAATTTTTTTCTTCAGTATCTACATTAGACAATACAAAACCATGTACATATTTATAATAGTTGTTTATACTATTATTTATTGACGGCTGATAGGGAAGTGTGGAAGAGGGAAACATATTGCGCCGACCCCAAATAAAATTGGGAAATGGGCAGGATGATGATGATGTTTAAACTATTATATTTATTATTATTTGTTTATGTTCCAACGGATCCAAAAATACGAAAACTGGTTAAAATTATCCCGAAGAGTATTTTGTCAAATATCTATAAATGTTTTTATGTATTGTGTTGTGTACCCTGTGCTGTAAGTAATATGTAATTTTGAATAGCTATGCGCTATATCGTCTTTTTATTAATATTTTTCGAAACAACATCTCTAAAGACGACGATTATATTGATTCACTACAACATAACGTGAAATAGACAGGTTTAAAAAACTTCTGTGATACATAATATTAATTATTTATTATCAAACAAGATAGATAATAATAGTTTTTACATTTCTTAATTTCGGAGCAAAATAATCAGCGTTATTCTTGATAAAAAATGAAACCATAAATGCTTCGATCTTAGATACCTAAGTAGGTTGCTGATATCAACTTGCACAAAATTTGACACCATTTTGAGACTTGAAAAAGAATATTTATTCCAAAATTATTAAATAACTGCTTCCCAAACAACTCTAAGTTAAGAAAATAACACCCAGAAAACTTAAAACGTGAATTGCAATGTGTGGACGAAGCCGTTTAATATAGCGTTACTTGCGTGTGACGTCATCAATGTTGTAACCAATCACAGGGCGTTTCGGTCACTGGCAAAATGTTCATAAATTACTGTATTTTAATTTCGTGTTATTTGCAAAAATATACGTGATTTGCTTGAAAATAAAGTGAAATATGTTTTTTAGTGCTACTATCTAATAGAATAATAACAATTTGTAGTATATTTTCAATGTTGTCAAATACCCTATTAAGTTAGTTGTGCATCTTTTGGCATTGGCATTTTATAAACTAAGTAACTACAACACCAATTAATTTTATTGATGGTGATCCAAATTAGAGACTTTCCTATATTATTTTGACATCGATTATACCAAACTATAAAAATTAACACGAAGTTAAAAGTGCCTTTAAACTTAATTTATTTGTTATAACTATTTATTGCGATTACATGAATCTTATTCCGAATATAAAAGGTAGAATGTTGATGCTTTAAGTAGGATTTGGAAGTTTCGTATTGAGGTAAGCCTCAACTGCGTTATTAAATTTACATTATAACTTGTAGAAATGTGTTCCTAACTTTGAGTAGCAATATAATAATATGACTTCGTATTTTAACATATAAGATTTAAATGACTCATCGACGTATCAAGACATAAATATGCTCCAGTTTTGAATTTAAGCCTTCAGCAATACAATTATGAAAACTGTATCCAATTTAATCCGGCAGTTTTTGTGTGATACGTGAGCAACTTACGGTTTTGGCTTCTATTCTTCTAATGGGAAAAATGGATCTTTATAGGAGATAAAAATCCTTTATAATTATTTTGTCTTGAATATCTATAGCAGGTTCAGACGTAGATGATACAGTTTTATTATATTTTGTATACTTAGATAAGATATAGGTGTTACAGTGTATACAAATATACTGTTAAATGACCAATGCAGAATATCGAAAACAGACTAGACAGACCGAACTGTTTTTAAGCAAAAATAAATTTTTTCACCTTGAAAATACAACAAAATACAAAATGGACTTAACATTTACATTTACATTTTTGATAGCGCTGAACCCTATCAACCATAGGTCGCTTAGGACTTAGCTTGTTTATTTTCATTTTATTGCACAGCTTACATTTAATGCTTACGCATTCAAAGAATAAATCGCGTCAGCATAAGACGTAAGCGCGTCAAAATAGGTTGTCATTCGCTGATAAATAAAAAAGTTTACGACGGACCGATTCCTTAGAGAAACCCTGTTTAATGTATTTCTTGCGTCATTTCAGTTTGCTGCCGTCAAAATGTGTTTGTTTTTATAGTCGGGCGTGCCGTGACTGATTAGACCATCAGCACACGCCCAAATTTACTTAGTATTCAAGAAAATTCCACGTTCCGTATACGCACCACAGGGTGCAATATTTACATGAGTACCTGACAACACTTGGGTGGGGTGTACTTAGGAGAAGAGAAAGATTTATAAATAAAACCGGGCAATGTACGTGTCAGGCCAGGCGCACTGTAGGGTTCCGAAGTATTAAGTTTACCGACTATTACTCTTAACTACTTATGCAAATATAGCTGTAATAGTTTTCCTTGTAAATTCATACCTATAACCTATTTTTAAGAATTATTTCACTAATCCAACTCCAACCGTTTAGCCGGCAGGTAGGGGGACAATTGACTCTTACCAAAATTAGCACTTTAAAACCAGATATTTCGCAAGCGAACCTCTAAATTCAAAAATGGTTTTAAAAGACTCATAATATTTTTGAAAGATCTTTACAACGAAACCCCACCCTATGGAGCGTTGTGTACAACGAAAAAAAATTTCATCTTCACGGTACCTGTAGGGGAGGTACCCTGAAAAAATAATTTTCAATATTTTAATCTACAACTTTAGAGTTTTGTTAGTTATTTTAATTTTACTTTTATGTGTTTATTTTTTTATATATAATGTAAATCATACCATAAGCTGTTTATAAAATAAATAATATTGTTTTGATAAAATTGTATATCTATGCCAAATTACAGCTTTCTAGCACTAAGGGTTATGCCTCGGATAGACGGACATTTACAAAACCACTCCTAATATTTAGTAATTAATACTAAACTAAACATTATAAAGAAAACCCAGGGCTCTCAAGGATATTTGTAGAGGTATAGGTAAGTATAAATATTTGGAGTAGGTAACTAAATAGTTCGTATAATTGGAAACGTGATATCGAAACTATCATAAAGTTTCAACCCAAATGCGCAACGACGTCAAATAAACCTCATTCCAGAACCACTTAACAGCTTTAGTTTATGGCTTAATATTAGTTAACAACAAACAATATATGCACGTGAAGAGAAAATGTTTGTAGGTACACCTTTTTAAGAATAATGCACGCACATAGTAGGTGTCTGATATTAAAAAGTTTTTATTTAGAAAAAGTGCTCAAATTTTTTAATACTTACTAGCAGGCCCGGCCTCGCTTTGGAAAAAATTGTTATTTTCCTTTAGTACCTATTTAATATACAATTCTACATATACTCCTAAAGCAACGAGGCAGTATAATATACTCGTAGTTTATACTTGAAGACTATCCAACATCCCAGCAGCGGAACATTTTCTTTTACTAAACTAATGTTATGTTTTTTAATTAATATGATAAAAATAAAAGTTTTGATTTTTTTTTGTTTGTTTAGTTATTTGTCTTCAATGAAGAAAAAGAGAAGAAAGAGCCTGCTTTAAAAAACCACTATTGTTCTATTTTAACAGAAGGGTAAAGCCAATGTAATAAGCCTACCAACATACAGACGTGACTCCAATCGGATACAACACAAAACATGATATTATAGTTGAAAAAATGATTTAAATAGAAAATTAGAAGAAAAGTCTAAAAACGATGACAATAGTGGGGCTATCGGTTTTTGTCTTTATGTTTTAGAGATTTCCTGTTTATTTTAATAAACTGGTCGTTAATTACACTAGCTTTTAAGCTTTAAGTGTTTCACTCGAGAGATCTACAACAAGTGTCATAACTTTGTTCTTTGTTCAACGGAATGCACCACTCGTTTAAAAGGTTGACTGAAGTGTCATGTCAGTTTAGGTCAAATTGTCATCTAATACCTGTTTTTATACTCTTGAGTCCTCCTTAGTTTTATTGACTTAGTTGTAAACAAACTCATATTTTGCATTGGGTCAATAATAAACTGCATTTTGCGGCTTGCGTCGATCTTAAGTGATCGACAAAGTTGAGCAACTAAGGGCGCGGTCGGCAGTTGGATGGGTGACCGCTAGTGGCAAAAATTTCTTGAGCGTTTCCGTGCGGAGGGCACGTAAAGCCGTCGGTCCCGGTTGTTATCATATGATAACAGTCGTTAAGCTATGTCGGAGGCCCTCGGGTGGTTTGAAAACTTCCGACACTGGGGTTGGCCACTAACCCCTCCACCAATCCGCACTTTAGTAGCGTGGTGGAGTATGCTCTAAGCCTCCTCAAGAGGAGAGACCCGTGCCCAGTAGTGGGCCATTAATGGGTTGAAGCCATTTTGCTACTGTCTGCAATATTCCGTATATTGGCCAACTCTCTAACACTATTTAAGCTTTAACTTTAAACGATCTGTAAGCCGAGCTCTGTTCGCCCAACTTCATAGAAATCATAGCGACAATTAGCCAACGAGTTTCCGACCTAAATTTCATCTTCTGTTCGCTCAACTATTAATTTCATTAATTACTTAACTTAATAGTACGTAAACATTTTATTTTTTAAACTGTAGAATATTATTTTGTACTAGAATAAAAATTATGGATAGGCAAACACATATTATATCTTTTTTATGTATAAAATATACGAAGTACCAGGCACTATTATATATTCTGTGGCGGTACAGAATTTACAGTGTTACAATATTGTATTCAAAAGAATGTTAAGTTTTCTAGTTTATCAAACCAACAGTTAATCAACCTGAAATGATGATAATTCGAAAATCTAACTGGCATCAAATATAATTTCATTTGCCACATTAAAATATATGCCCTGATAACAAAGACTAAATTCAGCAAACTAATTGCAATAAACAAATTCCTATCGTTAGTAATTATCATTGAGATGAAATGATATTGCACGAATGAGTATTCGTGACCAGCAGACCTGATATTCGATTAATTAATTACAAAAGCAGCTAGCAAATCATGTCTCTGGAATATTTTCGTTAATTAGTACGTTATTCAATTCAAAGGATGAAGGGACCGATAGTCCGAGAGGTCAGAGGTCTCAGCTCAAGAGGACTTTACTTGAATAAAATGACATTCTAACCTTTGATTTCGACTTAATCAGATCCAACTTTGCTTTTAGTCCGTAGTGGAAGGATATAAATAAACAAGAGACAAAATGCAGCTGCAATATGCTCTTGGAGAAATCTTATAATGTAGATCTTGGTTTCAAGAGAATGCTTCGTGCTCTTGCTAATTTAATCAGTTGTGGAATTTCCATTTACTTCTTTAACAAATAAAGTATTTTTTACTTATCTGAGATGCAAATATATTACTTTTCATTAAATAGGTACCTATATATATATACAATATACATAAACACAAAAAATGTTTGTACGGATGTCCTTTATAGACTCTGAAAACATCCAACCGATATGACTCAAAATGGTTTCATTTGAAACGCAATCATTTGAAGGTGGTTTGAGACTACTAAAATAATGTATTAGGCAAATTGGATCCATTGATAAAATCGATTTTCCACTTTTCCCATACAATTTGAAGATAATATGTAAAGATGGCACATCAACGTCAACGTCAACACAAAAACACTGATTAATGATGGTTAATTTGTAATAAGCACTTAATTTTGTAAACCAATTGTGCTTGCAGAATTCCATTTGATTTGATCACCACAAATTCAAACCTAAAGTAATAATAGCATATATTACAGTTAAAATATTCAACATAATTCAAAGCAACAGATGTCAATTATGTTAGTAATTATACAAATCACCCGGATTAAGTAACTACAAAGGAAAATTACGGCAATCAATTAGAATGCTACACTGAAAGTAAATCTAAGCTTTGTTAACGGAAGCAATTTAGCCCGAATAAAGATTTGATGATTGTGTCGATACGTATCGCGATGTAAGGAAACGGCCTTGGCCTTTGGGTGATTGCACGCAGTCTTTTTCATTACCTCCCTTAGTCGTTCCTCGTGCTACGAAACAATCATAACTCATCGTCTAGACACAGTGTAAGACTTTGATAACGATGAACAAATTCGAGAATTTCTAATAGCTTTTCATAAGAATTATTGACTGTAGGTATTTGAAATATTTGGTAGCTAAAATGTTTGTGTTAAATGTTTAACTCTGTCTCGTTGGATCATTGAAGTACTCGTACTTATAATGTCATAGAACAGACATCTCGAACAAAATGTGTCTCGCCCGGGAGGTTCGATTTTCAAAATTGAACCCCGGTTCTCCTTTCAAAATCGAACGAATCCATTGAAGAATGAAGCCACGTAGCGACAATGCATTGGGATATACATGGTGTTCGCGACGTCGGTTCTATACGCTAGCAATAATACTTCAGTGCTTTGGATAAAATTATTATTTCCTATTAATTAAAAAGATCTAAGTACGATACGGTTATTTTTTATGAATAAGACCCAAGGGTAAAGCATTTAAGGAAATGACATATTGAAATATGTGACTAATTTTGATCATTCAATCTAATATTACAACGAAGTTACACCAACTGTTATGTTTTATGTGGTTACAAACAACAACGCTAAATTAAGCTACATAATTATCGTCAGCTGGAAAATTTCGACGAATAAGAAAAAAATCTTTAGGGTCTTTTATAATAAAATTAAATTCAGCGTCGTAAATAATAATTGACTGTGCTATAAATAATTCCTACGGGAATTTCAAAAGACTTGAACAGAATTCGTAAATTAACGAAGTTATCTGTCATAAATATTTGATATTCCATTTAACAGCGTAAAATTATAATGGACAAATTGCGTACTTACGTAGGCGAATACCGCTTTTGTATTCATAAGTAATGTCGACACTTGGTACCTAAATGTTTCACGCTTTTCATACTTAAGATTAGAGTAATAAAACTTCTTGTTGAAGACGATTAAAAAGATAGTTGGATTTCAGAATAAGACCTACTGTGCTATTTAGGGGAAACCGACTAGAACTTTTACTTAATGCGGGTCCAAACGTACAGACAGACAAACAATAACTCTAAAGATTGTTGTTGCATTATTATTTTAACAAACTGAAGAGTCAGCTCAAAGCTAACAGTGCGAAACTGTATGATTTTATTGAGATAACATACCTAAAACTTTCAAATAACACGTAAAATACATTATAATCATCACAAAACAGTATAATAAACTTTGCTGCATACACCTTAAAGTTGTAAATAAATCAACAGCGATATTAAATCTTCGTATGTAACAAAAAGGGATGTTATCGCTAACTGTAACGTTGTTAAAGCGTTTATGTAAAGTTTTGGTTAATTTTCAACTGGATAGTTTTAATAGCATCCCCTTAAACTACCTAATTTATTAGCCTATAATTTTAGCTGTTCAGGGCAAGTGAACAATTGGTTTTTCGAAATAATTTGAATATACTTAATATAAAAATATCAAGAGGTGATTTGGAGTAGAATTTCATCTTTGATCATCTTTTCATCATTAATGATCTTCAAAAACAATGTAAGTCCTAAGCTAATGAGACTTGGTTTGTAGTTACGAAGTATAAGATCAGAGCTTCCATCATTGTCGTACGGCACATTTATCTATTCCATCGTTTGAAAACAACTACCCCGTGGTGTCAACAAAATTCCGTGGTTCTGTGTGGTCAACAAAATAGCTGAACATCATTGAAGTATAATGTCATAGAACAGACATCTCGAACAAAATGTGTGTCCCACCCGGGAGGTTCGATTTTCAAAATTGAGCCCGGTTCTCCTTTCAAAATCGAACGAATCCATTGAAGATTGAAGCCACGGCGCCAATGCATTGGGACATACCTGGTGTTCGCGGTGTCGGTTCTATACCTACGCTAGTAATAATACTTCAATGCTGAACATCGACTTTTAGTCAGTTCACTACGAAGAACATGTTTCACTTTTACATTAACAACTTTTCCCATATATTGACCTCGGCATCCTAGTGTGAAATACCGTTAAATGGCACGAGAATTCTCAAACTGTCCACCCATTTGCCAGTCCGCCTCAATAAATGCTCAGGATGCCACTGTTTACAAAAGCTTTCTACTCCACACCCTCCATTAAGGGGAATAAAACTAAATTCAGCGAGACATTTTCCATTGGGTTATTGCGCTATTATGGATAATGTCTCTTGTGGATTGAAAATCTTTAGGAAAGTTATTTGGAAATAAAAATATACTTACTGAAATTCTTGGCTAAATGCTACAGCAAAATATTTAATTTTAGTTTAAAATAAGGTGGGATCCTTATAGAACTAATATTATTGGGATTACTTTAATCATAGACGCTTTAAACAATTATATCCCACTAGATTAGATTACCTTTGTTATTGTAAGCTATATCGTCTATATTATGTATATCGATTAAATTAATAAGCAAAGAATTTAAATTCTTATAAAAATAAGCGCAGGGCGTAACGAAACGATATCCATGTCATTCATTGTAGACGGTCAATACCCACGCCCGTGCCGACAACACAGCCCATCCAATTTGCAAAGTTCTTTCTGTTTTTTATTAAGATGAGTGCTTGTGTATTTTTAACCCTCGACGAAAAACAAGGGGTCTTATAAGTTTGATGTGTCTGTTTATCTGTGTGTCTGTGTATCTGTATGTCTGTCTGTGGCATCGTATCTCTCAAACGGTTGAACCGATTTTGATCTATTTTTAAAGTGAAACTTTTATTACATCGTCTCAAACTTTTTGGTATGTGTGTCGCATGTCGCGTGACGGTCGGCCGCGGAGTGGAGGTAAAGTGAATGGCGCTCGACAGAGCAGCCGAGGCCAATATGGCGGCGCCACGCCGATGGTTAGCAGCTGACCGTGTAGTGTGTATATAGTCTATACAAATAGTCTATACTATAGACTATTACTCATTTGTGTCAGTGCTCCACGCTATTTGTTTGTTTTTATCAGTGTTTAATGTAAATGTTGCTATTTCTTGCTTTTGATAAACAACGACACCGCTAGTCAGTCCGAAAAACTGATCAACGAGATTAATACCCTAAATCGAATATATATCCAAAAATTTTTAGTTAAATGTCTACAATACGAAAAAAAGTTTCACTTATACCTACCGTGGTTTCATAAAACCACACAATCATTTTTTGTTTGAAACGTGACAAATGAAACTGTCGGGACCTCGTGCGGACTCCATGCATCATCGCATCCTTCACCATTCAACCCCGGGCGATAATTTTATTATTCCTATCATCAGTTAATGCTTTCCATCGTAAGGAAACCTGCATACCTGAGAGCTTCCTTAAATATAATAATTCTTGTCAAAAAATCACCGACTTCAAAATTAGGGGTGACTCAAAAACTACTCGTCAAATCTCGCTCAAATTTAAGTGGGACCACATGACAAGCACAACAAACATAAAAAAATATAGTCGATTTAATATGTCCTCCTTTTTTGAAGTCGGTTTATAATTTCAAAGGCGTCTCAAGCCACCCGAGTGTCTTTCACAAGTTTGGTATACATTACAAGCCTTTAAAACTTACGAAGTGAAAGCAGCTTTAGATTTAATAACGAAAAATAGTTTGGTATAGTTATTAACTAAAATAGAAACCATGTCGTAGAACTAACAGCACACTTTTCGCTCAATATGACAACAGACGTGGCTGGTGAAAGCCTTATTGTGTTTATCTTAGTACAGCAATTTTCTCCGCGACGCTTCCAATAGAAAACACCGAGCTAAAACAATTTCTTATAAGACAATGTGACTTCTGGTCTTATGAATTCTGCGCTAATTCTCTTAACAATGTATATATACAACGTTATTCTTTGTATACATATACAAAGACCGATATATGTGTTAAATATTTTCGTCTAAACAATCTACATATAAATGTTCAAAGGTGTAACTTGAAAACTCAAAAAGTTACAAGCTTGCTGTGTTGCTCCGTTGTCCCCGTATAAGTATAAGTGCTTTTCCACCAGATATGTGCTATGCTACGTTGCTATGGATGGATTTAATATTCACCAATCATATTCATTGTTCCACATAGATGAAAACGGATTTAACTAAGGTACGTTTTTTTTATATTGCTGTGGATCATGTGGATGCAAGCCATGGGTGCGAGCAGAGAATGCGTGCTATGGATTCCAGCTGGCTGCACAGATGCACTCCCCGTGCTTCCCCAATTTTCTATACGTCGCATAGCTCGAGCTGCGCATCTTCTTCGCACAGCTACCTTGCGGCGGCGCATCTTCATAGCACATCTTACTCGCTCCGCTACATAGCTTAGCTTCAGTGGAAACGGTCACATAGTTTCTTAGCTTTTTATGTCTTAAGCAGGCAAACAAAGCAGAAGGGCCACCTGATGATAAGTGATCACCGCCGCCAATGGACATTAGCAACACTAGGGGAGTCACCAATGGCTTACCGGCCTAAAAGAAAGCAATATAACCGCTTCTTGGAGGACCCCAAGTCATAGCTTAGTGGGAATACCGATGCAAGAAGTTCCTTCCACAGTTTACACGTCCGTGGAAGAAAATTACGTGAAAATGTAAAGACATACTCGATAGCTATACAATAATTGAAGAAAAAATAATAATAAATATAAACACTGCACTCTACCTTTCCATAAAAATATGTTCAGTAGATTATGCGAGAAAGAGTTACTCTTTTACACTTCCTAAACATGCTCACAAACTTTCTTTATAATATTAGTGAGAAAGATGTATCTTCGGGTATTATCTTTGGGGAAAAGAAAATCCCATTTAAATCTTCCACTAATTAAAAGTTGCCTAACTAATTCAAACCAACCTCTTGCTTAAGGCAGCCGACAAACGACTCGTGTTCCGGAATATTTTTCTTCTTTTTTTGGCCGGAAACTATGAGACTGTGAAGTTCATTTCTTTTGCGGATTTCAAGTTCATTATTTATGAATATACTTTCGCCTTAATGCACTTCTTCAGGCTGGCGCACAAAACTTGGATAAACCTTGAATTTTTTCATTTTAATTAAGTGATATTGTACAGGATAGTTACTATGATATTTTTCTGAAATTTCACAGTCAGCTTAGTACCTAATCTTTCATAGTGACATATGAAAAAAGAGGCATTTATGAAGTCACTAAACCTGCGAATTATATAATCATAATGGTCAATTTACATTGATTAGGAACTTTTAAAAATATTATTTGAATAATTACTTTTAGAGAAATTCATTAGCTACCTCAAACGTCATTTGAATAATACGTATATATCGGTGAGGCCATGAATCTCCAGTGAAGGTCCAGGGACGGACCTCTTTATTCTACAGCGCTTGTCTGATGCAGAGGCTGGCATATAAGAAATGTCATGTCATATTTAGAGTAGGGAATTGTCAAGAATGTAGAACAGATTATTATTGATCACGTAGTGTTGAAGTACTTTGGAAGATTGATGTGAATGTTAGGAGAACTGGAAATATATCATGGTGCAAAGTAAAAGGAATATCATTTCATAACCAATACCATAGAATACCTCCTTCTGCTACATATACATGCACTAGATTTTTTTGTATTAATTCCTCCAAAATTATATTCATACCTTTAATCCTAAATTATGTAATAGTTACTAGAACTCGACGAAATTGGACGAAGCGAAACAAGTATGTAAGGATCGAGGCAAGTGGAAAGAAGTGGTCTCTGTCTACCCCTACGGGAAAGAGGCGTGATTATTATGTATGCCTACTAGAACTCGCGTATTTCAAAATTTATACTAAAAGTAAGGACTTTTAGTATAAATTTACTAATAAGGATTAGTATTAACATAGAAGCTACCGGACATAATAGAGTTACAAGGGATAGGTTTTGCTGTTAGCTGTCTAACAAAAAACACAGTCATGAACATTTTGAGTCACGGTAAAAATGAGTAATCCACTTAGGATATTTGGATTTCGACCATTTTTTGTACGTCCTATCGCTAATGATCGCAGCAATCAATTTGATACAACATAACCGAACCGGTACAAAAAGTTCAGGCGCAAATAAATAAGACTGAATTAGGAACGGCGTGGCTTTAGCAACTGTGTTTTATTTTGCCATGTTAATTAATTTTTCCATGTTTATTTTTGAGTAATTACAGGCTGCATGCATCCTTGGCTTAGACCTGTCATCTCTGCTCGTGGTGAAACGTGCTAAACAACAAATAAAACAATTTCATCTTATCTGTTGTATCTTGGTCTTACTGGCACCCACGCTGGACTCAGTCTGAAGTATTTTGCCTGCTCGGATATTTGCCACTGATTTAAAACTTAAAATATTTTTGTCACGTTTCGGTTTTAAAATTGGAGTAGGTACAATTTATTTAAAAATCAGGTTCATTGTTTTCTTCTTGGCTGGCAAGAAAACGGTACGTGAGTACCCGTGAATAAAACGTACCCATGCAGAAGAATAGAAGCAAAGAAATAATGTACATCATTGTACCTATTAAAAACTTCACATGATCAAAAATAGCTTTGGATTTAACGCAACATAAAGTGCCCACTATTACGTGACCTGTATGCTTTATTACCAATTAACATAACATTCAAATCGTTACAAAATATAATGATCATATCCATTTGCGAGGAACAACAGATTTCTGGATCAGCCATATGTTTTTCCAATATTACTAATGACCGCATCCGAATCAATATTGGCATCGCCTGGAGAGCAATTCTCGTATCAACACATAAATTCTCGGACACCGATTGGCCGTAATTACAGTACGATAAAATAGTAATGAGAATGACTTTCTGTCGTTATTTTTCATTGTTCACGTTAAAACGTAAAGCACGTCTTTACAAAAACTTTCATATCAAAAAACGAATCAAAATTGATTTACTTAAATGTAATTTAAATAATAAAATTGGATTT
This sequence comes from Thymelicus lineola, assembly GCA_963932265.1. Classification (NCBI taxonomy): domain Eukaryota; kingdom Metazoa; phylum Arthropoda; class Insecta; order Lepidoptera; family Hesperiidae; genus Thymelicus; species Thymelicus lineola. The sequence continues at coordinate 4,753,162 of OZ010687.1, read as the reverse complement.
TCTATCGATTCATAATAATAATTCAATAATTTCACACTAATCAGTGACAGCTGATAAACAATGCATAAAAACCGATAATACAACATTTTCATCGACGGTGGCACTGATATCTATAGTTATTAATAGAAAATTTAAGAATAATTAAAATATAAATGCCTTCAAAACGATTTTCACAACCAAAATACACTTAAAACACTTGAATCCAATTTAAAGCAAAAGTACTTTACCTAAGTGCAAAGGTACTCTAAGACATTGGATTATACAATTTAGATTTATCAGTAGACCTCTTAATATCTGTCTGAAATACAAGCTCAAATGGCACCTCATTAAGGCTCCGTGCCGCGATATCAACAATTTCGGTCAATTTTAATCACTGTTTGTGTGAACAGGATAAAGAGATTAAGCTTTGTTTTTTGTTACTATAAGAGTCTAATTCTTGTTCTTGCTGATAGGCCAGACGAATCTAACATATTATTTATAATAATGGCAAATCACCACTATTTAAAACCCTTCTTTTCCGAAAAGTAACGAGCAAGTGCTTTTTGTCTTTGTTTTACAACGAAAATACAAAATATTCCAAACATTAAAAAATATAAATAACATAAGTATACGGTCTTTTATTAAGTAGCCTAGCCAGTTTTTTAAATTTCTATCCAAATATAGCAGAATTTTTTTTTGAAATAACGTAATTTCGTTCGAAGTAAGTATTTTTTTTCTATTAATTAGAAACACTTTAAGGAAATTTTAAAAAATACACATTAATCTTCAGTTAATCCTTAAATAGAATCAAAATTTTATTAATAATAGTTGCAAACTGAACTATATTATGGACCGCATTAAATATATTAAATTAGTACCGCCGAGGCTCTCTCCGCGTGAGGACGTATCGCTCTGAACGACGTAACGCTCACGTATTTTACGTAAAAATATACACAAATTGTACGCCGACTACCACATTTTGATCCAATTATTAAATTAATTATTTTTTATTTTAATAACACCACGAATCATCATGTTTCTATGAATCACAAAATTGGCTGTTTCAAGGCATGGGGGTGGGGTAGTTATAGTAGTATGGTAGTTATAGTAGTTCATATAGTTAGGAAGGAGATAAATATACTGAATTCAGCGAACATACCCGAGTGGGGTATCAAATGAAAGGGTTTGATTTATGTCGTACTAAATTGGCTATTTGGGGGGGGGGGGGGGGGGGTAGTTACGAGGAAGGGGGTGAATTTAGTTAATCATCAAGGGCCATCCATAAATTACGTCACACTAATTTCATGACTTTTTGATCCGTCCCCCATCGTTGTGTGACGTCATATATTATTAATTTTACTCCTAGAAATTATTAAGTTCCATTTTTGTTTTTCAACTTAGTAATTCACTTAGTAGTACATCAAGTGTTTCAACTTGCATTTTTGAAATGAAAACTTCTTTAGTACGGGGGTGATTTGAAATTCGATGAAACGAAACTGTCCAGTAAAAAGAGACAGACACATAAATTCTAAAGCGAGATAGGAAGCAGGAGGGGAGGGGAGGGGGGAGGGGAGGGGGGAGGGGAGGGAAGGTGAGTTGAGTTGTATTGAGTTGGCGCCGCTGTGGCAAGGTTGCGCTCCAAAAATACCACCCCGGGTCCCGATGTTGTTCCGGGTCGAGTGCTGGTTTCCGCCCTAGACGCCGCAGAGTCCCTGGAGTAGCAACTAAGGGGGCTCCTGAATGCCTGTCTCGAGCAGGGAAATTTTCCTAAGGCGTGGAAAACAAGACGAAAATTGGTCGTGCAAATCCAGCAAACAATTAATAATATTATCGACGTACGTCAAGCCTATTTATGGTACTTTTGCATCGTGCATCGTGCATGGCCTTGGCGGGACGTACAGAAAGATGGGCGGTGTATAAAAGGTTTAAGCTCTGAGTCTGAATTAATACATATATGTGATATAGTATACGAATAAAACGTAAAATAATTATCTAACTTTGAATCACTATGATCATTACTAAAACCTACAATTATCATCTTCCCGAAATTTTACATTCGTCTCATTATCCTGAAAACAAAATTTTTGAAGGTTTCACTTCTACCACGTGTGAATTGCACACTAAAAGACCCCGCAAAATCTCTATGGGAATTGGCTCTCGGCTAAATTAGCTGAAATTTTGCACAGAGGTAGCTTTCATCATGCTGATCAAAAGTCTCAATGGGCGCAAGCCCCCAAAATCAAAGCCAGACCCACCACTCCCCCCCAACTCCCCAAAGCACATTGGATGAAAATCAATGCAAAAGGGATATATTCATATGAAACTTCGCACAGAGGTAGCTTTCATCATGCTGATCAAAAGTCTCAATGGGTGCAACCCCCCAAAATCAAACCTAGACCCACCACTTCCCCTAAACACCACCTGGCGTAAACAGGTCGGGTATCACCCAACACCTTGCTTTCATATGCATATATTAGCCGTATTATATTTTAGCCGTATTATATTTTAGCCGTATTGGGGCGGCTTAGAATACTAACCCCAATCCCACGCCGGAAGGGTGTCGTAAGAGACGACTAAATCCGGCCCACTGGTGGTAGGGCCCTCGGAGGGATTATATTGGTAGTATTGATTTTAATTGTTAATTAATACCATTATTACTATTATTATTTCTCCAGGGGTTCGCCTGGATAGCTACCACCCTTGAGCATGAGTCAGCCGCCAAACGACTCGTCGTGTTCCGGCTGGGGGCTTGAGAGCCAGTTCTTTCTTTCTTTTTCTTCTTTCTTACTTGGCCGGCAACGCATCAGTGATGCCTTTGGTGTTGCCGATGTTCATGGGCGACGATAGCCACTTAGCATCAGGTGGATCGTCAGCTCGTTTGCCGGCTATTTCCATAAAAAAAAATATGTCCCTTATGCATTCCATCGTAATGTGCTTTGGGGAGAATTTTGAGATTTGGGGGGGGGGTGGGAGTGGTGGGTCTGGGTTTGATTTTTGGGGGTTGCGCCCATTGAGACTTGATCAGCATGATGAAAACTGCCTCTGTGCGAAGTTTTTAGCTAATTTAGCCGAGAGCCAATTCCCATAGAGATTTTGCGGGGTCCTTTTTAAAAAGTCATAAATAACATGAATATTACAAATGTACTAGCTGACCCGGCAAACTCTGTACTGCCTAACAACTCACCCCTCTCGAGGTCTCCTTCGAGCCCCATCTCCCTCCTCTTTCCCCTCTCCCTCTCCCTCTACTGTCAGTTACAAAATAAAAAAGTTAGATATGTCGCTGATGTTACATTAGAAAGATAATACGAGTATAGTCGTTAAGTTTTCAAAGAAATCGGACCTCCTACTACAGCTATGAAACAGACAAATTTCTGAACGCACCTATAAATATTTGACAACCAAATGACAATTTGACAAAAGATATCAAATGTTTCACAGCTAGGAACAATTTGTTTGTTTTTAGTATTTTTTACTACTTATTATTTATATTTCTCACCGTTTACACCTTTCCTGAAGTTTCACAAATATTTCAAGATCAAAATTAGCCAAATCGGTCCAGCCATTCTCGAGTTTTAGCGAGACAAACGAACAGCTATTGATTTTTATATATACATTATATTTAATTTATCTAAATAAAATTTTGTCGTGTTGGGGGACGGCTCCATATTAAACTCCATCCATCCATCAGCCTTGGTAGGTCCACTGCTGGACATGGGCCTCCCCTTCTGAATCCAACGGATTCCCGCTGTCTTCTTCAGGTCGTCGGTCCATCTTGTCGGGGGCGTCCTGTACTCCGTTTTGCGAAACGCGGGCGCCATTCGAGGACTTTTCTTCCCCAACGGTTATCGGTCCTTCGCACTATGTGGCCAGCCTATTGCCACTTCAGCCGGCTAATTCTTTGAGCTATGTCGGTTACCCTTATTCGTCTACGGATCTCCTCGTTTCTGATGCGATCACGTAGAGAAATACCGAGCATAGTCCTCTCCATAGCCCGCTGTGCTACTCTGAGCTTGTGGATTAGGCCAATAGTGAAGCACCACGTCTCGGAGCCGTATGTCATCGCTGGCAACACACACTACTCGAACACCTTCGACTTCAGGCACTGAAGTAGTGTTTTGGATGACAAGATATGACGCAATTTCCCGAACGCAGTCCATCCGAGTTGGATTCTACAAGTGACTTCTTTCTTGAAGTTGGACTTACCCATCTGGATCAATTGTCCCAGGTAAATGTATTCGTCTACAACTTCGAGAGCAGCGCCGTCAACAACAACCGATATGGGTGTGACATGGACATTTGACATGTTTTTCGTCTTGTCCATGTTCATCTTAAGACCCACCCGTTGTGAGGCGCTGTTAAAGTTTCCGAGCATTATACCAAGTTCTTCCAGGGAACCCAGCAGGATAACTATATCATCGGCATATCGTAGGTGTATGATGTATTTACCTACTAACAAAAAATAACCGACTTCAAAGTTACTCAAAAACTACTTGTCAGATCCCGTTCATCCCGTTCTGTGGGACTACATGGCAAGCACCTGTTTTCGATTAAAAAAAGAATCATTGAAATCGGTTGGCGTGATATTGAGTTATATCCCACCAAAAACATAAATGTAAAAAAGGACAGCCAAGTTCAATACAAAAATTAAGCTTAGCTATGGGCTTCGCCGCAAAACGAACGGAGATCTAAATGAGTGCCAAGTTCTATGCAAAATCAAAATATGTATTTATAGGAACAAAAAAAGAAAATGTGTGCAATTCACACGTGGTAGAAATGAAACTTTCCAAAATTTTGGTTTCAAGATAATGAGATGAAAAAGCAATAAATCGAATCTTAAAGCAATAAATTGAAGCGCCATCTATGAATACAACTTAGCACTTTTTAAAAATCTATCTAGCAATAAAACGAATGTTCTATCTTATTCCTCGCGCCATCTATGAATACAACTTAGCATTTTTACTGTCTGTATAATCGGTCGGTCGATCGACAGAATAAAAGAATGAAATTCTTATTTTTTGTTGATAAATTCTTTGAAAATATTTAAAAGAGCATTTGAAAGTATTTAAAAACAGTATAAAAATAAAACAAAAAAAAAACTAAAAAAAAAACAAATACTGAGAAACGTGAACCTGTGTGTCAAGTATTGTGTATCTACGTCCTGACCATTGAGCTACGGAGAAGTTAAATTGAAAGACGAAATTAGCGGTTATATTATCTTACCTGTCGTTGCATCCGGTTTCAAATTACTAACGATTCTAAAGAAGTTTCACTTCAAAAAAACATTATGAACGATAACCTCATTCAAGAAAAAGTCCGTGATTACTACCTGTCATTAGGTTAGTTTCATTATTATTATTATACTATTATTATCGACTATTTGTATTTCGTACGTAATGTTATAAAGTATGTATTTTATGTGTTGTATGTATTTTATCTGTTTAATGTATTTATTTATTTATATATATATATATTATATTAATAACATATACATGTAATGTGTAATATATAATTATATAGAAATGGGTATGTATATATTGTTTTTGAACACGCACGGTCTACCTTTCTGTCACCTCTCCAGTCGCAGGTCTGCTGGAAGAAATTTCATTAGAGATAAGCAGTACCTTTGTACATTATATCCCTACTGTACCTGTCCTGTAAATTATTGTGTGTACATAAATGATAAAATAAATAAATAAATAAATAAATATGAACAAGTATTAAACTCTATTGTATTATTATCTTTTTTTGTAATATTTTTTTTAAAAGATGTGCTGAGGAGTTTCTTTAGGCTTTTCTTCTCCTCCACGACAAAGCACCTTCCGAAAAGCCAAAAAATGACGTGCATAAGTGTATCAGTGATACCTATATGAATAAAAATATTTTGACTTTGACTTTGACTTTGACTATTTCTTTGCTTTATTGGATGGTTTTTATCAGAATTTTTGTATTGAACTTGGCTCTCCTTTTTTACATTTATGTTTTTGGTGGGATATCATTACTTTTGTAAAGAAAATTAGGCAATGCCACGCGCCGCCGACGACACACCGTTGGCCGGTTGTTTACGCATATTACAACTTATTTTTCGACTTTTTTATTTTTTTATATTTTTTCCTACGCTTGAACACAATTACCGAGCTGGATTCCAAATTTCATCCTTCTAGGTCATCTGGAAGTAGCTTAGATTTAGGTACTATACGTCAGTCAGTCAGTGCTAAAATTTACGACATTTTGACCTTCATATCTTTATAACCATTTGAGCTAGCTTCATTAAATTTGGGCTTCTATATGTCCTTATGAATATAATTAAACACACGTAATGTGTTTACGTTAAAGAGGTTTTGAGTTATAGAAGGGTCAAAAGTGGCACCAAGTGGTTCGTGCCTTATGCCATCTTGCTGTGGGGTAAAGCAGCCAATATAAAACAAATTTTCATACTCCAGAAACGGGCAGTTAGGGCTATTTATAAACTTAGGTCTCGGGAGTCTTTGCGTGAAAAGTTCAAGGAAATAGGTATACTTACAGTAGCTTCCCAGTATATCTTTAACAATGTAGTTTTTATACGGAAGAGTATAAACGCGTATAAACAAAATTTTGATATTAATAATCGTCATACGAAAAGAATGCATCAATTAGTTACGCCTTCGTTCCGCCCAAGTAAAGTGCAGCGATCTTTCATAGGGCTTGGTATACATCTATTTCTATAATAAAATCCCAAAATTAATACGTGACTTGCCAATAGAAACTTTCAAAAAACGTGTAAAGTAGCGATGGGCGATTATTACTAAAATTTATCGAATTAGTCGATTGTTCAGTTTAGTCGATAAAATTCGATAACAATTGATGTTAGTCGATTGTCATCGACTGGCTGGCGCGCGGTAACTACTAACGCGTAACGCGTGTAACTACTAATGTGTGCGAACTACTAATTCGTACCGCAGCGCCGCGCTGGTATGTGAACTACTAATCTGTAGCGCAGCGCAGGTATTACTATACCCGTACTACTAATTTAGTAGTACGCGCGATAAATCGACGCGTGTAACTACTAATGTGTGCGAACTACTAATTCGTACCGCAGCGCTGCGCTGTTATGTGAACTACTAATTTGTAGCGCAGCGCAGGTATTACTATACCGATTTAGTACTACGCGCGACAAATCGTCCGTCAGTTAAAAAGACCGTGCGTAAGTAAGGAGTTATAGTTCAAAGACTAAAAGACTGGAATAAAAAAAGTAAAAAAGTTATAATTATTCCTTTTTAACAATATTCTTAAAGTTATTCCTGGGTTTGGTAGAACTAAATTAACTAAAACAAAACTTAAATACTCTTCACACATTAACTGGCTAATAAACAAAACATAAAATTAAATATGAGACAATAAACAGTTATTTTCTTACATTTATCAATGAGTAGTATAGTGATCGTAAACAGTATTTATTAGTCTATATTAAGTTCAATTTTTTTTTATATTATTTCGTCCAGCTTTTTCGGCGCCGGTCTGTTTCGTCTTTTTAAATGGTCCTATAAGTTAGTCGTATTTTTATGATATGTTACAGAATGTGAACACAACGTACACTTAACTTTTTCGATAAATCCTTCTTTGATTTTTTCAAAAAAATCCCACACTAACGATCTTTTAGGCATCGCGTCAAGAGGTTGTAACCCGCACGCGTGATCTTGCTCTAATAAAGTCAAAAACCAACTAATTTCCCATTTATTAAATTACTCTTTGCCAACTAACAACAAATTAAAGTAATAGGTGTTTGAAAACAATCGACGCAACATCGTCCCGCCGCACGCAGTATCTAAGCACTACGCACAGCGCAAGGCAATTGAATATACCTACAGTTAGTATTTAGTAGTTCAGTTAGTAGTTCGTCGATTGTTATTCGAATAATCATCGCGAGGAACTACTAAATCGACAATCGAATGCGCAATGGCACAATTTTCGATTTAGTCGATTGTTTTTCTAGCAACAATCGCCCATCGCTAGTGTAAAGACACAATTGTTAGGCAAGGGATATTATAGTGTAGACGAGTATTTAAATGACAAAGAGGCATGGAAATGACCAGCTCTTCAACCAGTTACGCTCAGAATAGTAAATACTTTTGTATTATTATCTTATTTTGTAATATTTTTTTTACAAGATGTGCTGAGGAGTTTCTTTGGGCTTTTCTTCTCCTCCACGACAAAGCACCTTCCGAAAAGCTAAAAAATGACGTGCATAAGTGTATCAGTGATACCTATATGAATAAAATACTTTGACTTTGACGTGTAATGTTATAATAATACACTCGGCGCTGGCTAGCCAGTTCCTTTGCTTGAACTTGGCTTGATTCGCTACCGCGTATCTAGATTTATTTTATGATTTTTTTATTTTTTACCTATTCAGACTTTTTTTTTTTGAGTCTGGTTTTTTTTCAATTTTTAATTTAAGTTTATATAATACGCCAATTTAAAAGGTTATGAATATGACAACATATTTAGTCCTACAGCTCGGCAAAGATTTTTTATGGCCCAAAATTTTAAATTTTGCATTTTCAAAAACATTTTTTATGAAATCAAGACTCGTTTGATTTTCGGGTGGGTACCAATGAAACATGTTTTTGTCTGTACACTCTTAGTTTATCGCAAACATAAATGAATGACATCTCTGATGCAAAACACTGAATAACCTAAATATGTACCTAGTGTGTGTTTATCTAAAACTTTTTCATTTTGATTGTAATAAATATATTAAACTAATATACAAAAACATTCCACACTTTTATTTCTAAACTGTTCATACTATGCATCCTAAAATTATTATCAACTAAAGGATCAAAATTGTTTAAGCACGAACTTCAGCCAGGTGTGCGTGAACGACGCACACAGACATAGCTTCGCAATGAATATGACATAACCCTGTCAAATAAATTTTCGGCACGGCCTCTTAAGTACCTAGCCTAATTTCAATCTAAATTATAACTCTGAGTAGGTGTACTTGTAAATGTAATGAATTTCATTAATGTTTCATTATAATAATCATTCGAAATGTGAAATATGGCGACATGTATGTATCCTTCGATATTAAGCTCAGAGGATTATATTTCATGTTGATTTCAAGCGAAAATGTTAACTGACTTCTGTAAAAACTCGCCAAGCTAAACATAAAATAGCACTTCTTGAATAATATATTTTAAGCTATGTACCGAATAGACGTTTTAACGTCGTCACCGTCACGATGAATCGTACATCCGTCATAAACCTAGTTTCAGGTCCTCAGGATGAAAAGGGTCAAGCCATGATAGTATACGGTAGTCCGCCACGCTGGCCGAGTACGAATTGGACGCCTTCACAGCCTTTGAGTATAACATAGAGAACACTGATAAACAAGTTTTCTTACTAGATTTTTCTTCACGGATGTAGGTGATAATTCATTAACTGAAAGATTTTTCTTTTATTTACATGAAACTATGCAAGAATTTTGCACGATAACTTAGAACATTCATAAAATTGTTAAACTAGTTTTGTGTTCTGGGGGGTTCCTAAAATTAGGGAAAATAGTTATTGAAAATATATTAATAATTTTCATCCTTTTCTTCCGAACTTGTCGTGGCACTGCCGTGCGTTCAATTAATCATGCTAAGTGTTTCGCATAAATACCTGTCTCTAAACATACATCTATAATGTTAATGAGAGGTACGATGTTTTGGTGAGAAGCAGATCACAGGTGGATACAATCTCGATATCATTTCTTCGGTTATGGTTATTGCTATGATTAATACATCAAGTCATAATAAATTATCTATACTAATAATATAAAGAGGAAAGATTTATGTAATTGTTTGTTTACATTGAATAGGCTCCGAAACTACCGAACCTATTTGAAAAATTCTTTCACTGTTGAGAAGCTACATTATCCTCGGGTGACACAGGCTATATTATATTTTTTTTATTATTTTTCCCGAAGCGAGGGCGATTTCCTAGTATGCTATAAATATGGTGGTAACCATATTTATAGCCTACGAGTACAGTGGCAGGATGCGACGGTAAAACAATTTATCCGCACATTTAGCTCATTCATGCGAAATTTTAAATTATATACAGGTGCGTATGACGTAATTACATCATTTAGTTAGAACAAAATAATGGTCTTCAGCCAGCAGTGATAGCCTAGTGGTTAGAACGTTGGTCTCCCGAACGCGGGGATCCGGGTTCAAATCCTGGCACGTACCTCTAATTTTCAAATATTATGTGCGTATTACAAGTTAATTATCACTTGCTTCGGTGAAGGAAAACATCGTGAGGAAACCTGCACACCTGAGAGTTCTCCATAATGTTCTCAAAGGTGTGTGAAGTCTACCAATCCGCACTTGGCCAGCGTGGTAGACTAAAGTCAAAGTCAAAGTCAAAATATTTCAAAGTCAAAATATTTTATTCATATAGGTATCATTGATACACTTATGCACTATGGCCTGTACCCCTCACATTGTGAGCGGAGACCCCGAGCCCAGCAGTGGGACAATTATGGGTTGTTGCTAATGGTCTTCAGGATGTACAAAGTACTTCTGAACAGGTCATCCCTAGCAGTACGCTGTGCGATGATAAAGCCCCTTACACCCTGCATATATGTAGTTACAGTAGCAGTGCAACATTAACATAATCAATAAAAACGGTTTCCTTTAAAGCTTGTTTAAGGTAAACGAGATTTTATGTGACCAAATAGCTTTCAAATAAGAATCAATAAGGACCTTTACTTTGCATCACAATGACCCTTTAGAGCCCCGATATTGAATGTTCGCGTAGCGTATTGAGAATGTGTGTAATATTTGGATTACTCAACGGGGATTTCAGGTAGGCCCTGTCTGACACCATAATAGATAACATAAAGCTCGCCGAAATATACCATTGCCGTGTAATATTCGATAGAAAGTCTAGATAGGATCACAGTCGGAAAACTAAACGGTTTATTAAAATGACTATCGATAATGTTAATGATGACGGTTACTATTTTTATATCTTAATAAAGGAGAATGCCCATAGCCAGTACTCTTAAAAAAATAATTGTGTCACAGTGATTTTTGGACAAAAAATTTAATTAAAATATTTCAAGTATTTTACCCTATTTCCTAAAAAATCCTTATTGGAAATAATTTTCTGAAATTAATAAGTAACTTTACTTCCGTTTTACAAAATAAAACCATTGGGCCATTTATGTTTGGATAAGGGCCAATCAGGAATCTTTTAAGATCCTTCGGGCCAATAGGTAGCATTGATTCGATTATAATTATGATACAACAGTTATAGTATAATATATCCATGACAACAAACTAGATGACGTAAGGGGACTGTCAAATGAATTATTTTTTTTATAGAAAATTATTATAATCAGCCAGGAGTAATAGTGTTCTGTGATTATAATACATTACAAACTTCATGGTGTTTGGGGACTGTCAAATGAATTTGAAACTTAAAAGATCGACATTACATACGCAATCGACTTTAATACGCCCGCATAGAGTCCATATTACTGTGAGTTTACTATAACCTAAATACAAATTAGTTTTGTTTAAAATCTCTTATTTCCTAATATTATCATTGACTAAAGTTAATATGTATAATTTATTAAGATAACATAATCAAATAAAGGTATTTTTATCAAGACACAAAAATGTTAAAGACAGTACATTTCTCCATACTAAATGGGCATTCTCCTTTATGTCGATAAAAGCACTACATTAAAATATTGATAAACCTACCAAAAGTAACGTAAAAATTTAGATCATGGTGGTGTTATTCTACTGTCAAAGTTGGAGTACAGAAATGTTTGATGGATGCAATTATAGAGACAATTAGCGACAGTGATTATATGAACGCTTTTATGCTTCAGAGGGCATTCTCATCTATTTCATGTATAAAGTATTGAAATTATAATATTTTATGAGACGTCAAATATTAATAATATTTTTTATAACTCCAGCTTATATTATTTAGAGTATTTTTACGTTTAATAATTATGATCTTTACCAAGATTTTGTTACAGCTGAACAAAAATGTTTAACCCAGTATTATTTTTAGTAGGTCTTATCGTTACTCTTATTGTGTGATAAAAGATCCTAAAGCCGATGTGTCAATATGAAGGAATTGGTATGAATACAAACGCTCAGACAAGAGAGAAATTTGTCGAGGTAACTACGTGAATGTTTGTTGTTAGGTTGTTAGCATTGTTATTAATATTTTGTTTCTTTATTTACTGTAGGATTTTTGGGATAATAATTGTTTGGTATAACATTTAGTACTGAGATATGAGATAACATGTTATGTTTATTTTTACAAATTTATAAAACCCCTCCCATTGCTTTAGAAAACATGATTCTTAACATTTCTCGCTTTTACCAGTGATTTGCCGTTTTTGTTATTTACCCCTAGCACCAAAATTTACCTAATGAATCACGAATTGATAAAAACCGCATGAAAATCCTTGAGGGAATATCCTTGAAATAAGAAAAACACGAATAAAGTTCAGTTTTGGGACCCCTTCGTTGTTTTTTTTATGGAAATAGCCGGCAAACGAGCTGACGATCCACCTGATGGTAAGTGGCTGTCGCCGCCCATGAACATCAGCAACACCAAAGGCATCACTGATGCGTTGCCGGCCAAGAAAGAGAGAAGAAAAAAAAGAAAGAACTGGCTCTCAAGCCCCCAGCCGGAAAACGACGAGTCGTTTGGCGGCTGACTCAAGCTCAAGGGTGGTAGCTATCCAGGAGAACCCCATGGAGAATTAATAATAGTAATAATGGTATTAATTTACAATTAAAATCAATATTACTAATATAATCCCTCGAGGGGCCCTACCACCAGCGGGCCGGATTTAGTCGCCTTTTACGACACCCATCTGGCGTGGGATTGGGGTTAGTATTCTAAGCCGCCCCAATACGGCTAAACTAGCTGCAAGAAAATTGGGAGTGCTCCATAGAGCTAAGCAGTACTTCACGGCTGAGCACAGGTTGTCGCTCTATAAGGCCCAAATTCGACCACACATGGAGTACTGCTCCCACCTATGGGCCTGAGCCCTAGCTGGCCAAGTGGATCCATTCAACCGAATTCAACGGCGAGCCATACGTCTTGTCCAGCGTCCCAAGCGTACAGACGGATTAGAATAGCTTGAGTTTAGGAGAGAAGTAGGCTCCCTTTTTCGTATTCTACCGTCTGTACAATGGGGAATGTTCTGAGGAACTGTTTGGTTTAATACCTGCGGTTGATTTTCATCACCGTGATGAACCATCAAGTTCATCCAGGTTCCATCAAGACCACCTGGATAGCTGGCGTTCATTCACAGTTTGGTTCTCACGTAAGTTTTTACCACGCACGTGTAAACTAAGGAACGAACTTCCTGCATCGGTGTTCCCAATTATTTATGACAAGGGATCCTTCAAGAAGCGGGTATATTATTTTTTTCGAGGCCGGCAAGGCATTGGTGACGCCCCTGATGTTGCTAATAATTGGCGGCGGTGATCATTACCATCAGGTGACCCGTCTGTTCATCACACATCTACAATTATTTTTATGACCATGAGCATCCCCGATTTCTAGCCTAAGGGGTAACCCCCCCCCCCCCCCCCCCCCACTAACATCGAACATGTTATGTGCGTGTGAAATGGTGAAAAAGTTCCAAAACTTAAGAAAAAGTTCCACCGCTACCACGTTAAACAATAACCGTTTCTATCATACGTGATACAACTTCGGCTATAACAGGTTAAGTCACGCAGTAATACGCATGCGGTGTGATAGTAACATAGTAGTTAAACTGTCGTTCGAGGAGCCCATAAAAACTTTGGTACTCGTTAAGTTACGTCACTACTCGTAGTAGCTACTCACACGTATTCCATTGGAGAGGCAGTAAACTAATCTATTATCTACCCTGAGCTTAACATACATTAGATGCGATAAATTAAAGGCGCTAATAAATATTAAATATGTTGCAGAATAACCTCTGCCGGGTTAGCTAGCTAAGAACCATCTTGATCACGTCAACTTTCAAACAAAAAACCGCATCATAATCTGTCCATTACCTTTAGAAGCTACGATGCCACAGACAAATACATAGACACACAGACACGTCGAACTTTTAACACACTTTTAATACCCCTCTTTTTGAATCGGGGGTAAAAATTGCGTTTAAGAAAATATATGACATCGGCAGGTTTTTGTAAAGTATCTAAAAATTACACTTATCTTACACTGTGATACTAAAATAGGAATAGGATACAAAAGTATAAACCTATGAGACAGATAAAGATACGATTTCCTGAAGACAATATTAAAATGAACGAATGAAAAGAAAACATTTTGATAGAGCAGTCATAAAAGTTGAAGTGACTCTAAGTAGATTTGAATCGTAGACAAAAATACTATAAGTAATATTCTTGAATATTTACGAGCAGTAGCTTAAAATAAGAGGCTTTTTTTGGTACTATTTAATTATCATAGAATAAGATCGCTGTAAAGAATTTTCAGTATTTATATTTATTTTCTTTGAATCATTCGTAGATATTATTCGGATTCTGTCCAGACAGTTCAAAGACATTTAAAAAATAATGATCTCTTTGTAAGATCGATTTCAGTTTGATAAAATTTGATATGTTTCCAGTTCAGAAATGCTTATTTTAAGTCACAAGTAACCCTTGCTTTATTTTAGTAATTTTTATTTATCACAATAAGATTTCCACATAGCAATAAAAGAAAAAACAAGATTCCAAAACTTGTTTTTTGTTTCACGTTACCTCTTAGACATGAACTTAATGACTTTATATAACACCGTTTGTAAATCAAAAAGTTTAATTAAGGAAAGAGGTGACTTAATCAACTTTCGACTTTAGTTCGCCAGAAACTCGTTCCAAAAATCCTTTACACTTTGATTATCAGCGCAATAAAGAAAACGAGAAAAGTTAAGAGTTTTAATTTGAGTAATTAATCTGATAATTATCTCAAGAGGCTAACTTCGTTAGAGCGGCGATTTTATTAGAAAGGATTTTTTAGATGTGAATATTTTTGTAACTTTACTCGTTAAAGCTTAAAGCGTTACACATTATCCTTGTATTAAGTTTGTCAATTTGTGTTAAGGATAAGTTTGTAAGCTATCGGCTATCCAAATATTAATGTCGCTTTTAAACCATCTGGTTAATTTACGTATAACATAGACAATTTATTTTTAATTTTTCTTTAATACTGATCCTCACTATAAGTATTTTTATGCCCGTATTTCAACTCAGTTCCATGGATTCTGGTCACGGTATTTTATTAACCGTATTATGATACACAATCGTGTGTTATTTTAAAATTTTAATTACTTTTTAATATTACAATCTTTCAAGTCATAATAACAATAACACATTATGTGAATTTTATAAAATAACTTCTATAAATTTACTATCCTTTATGATCAATAAGAAATTTGTTGCCAGTATTATTAGTAAGATTATTATAAGTAAGATTCAGTCAAATGTTTTTCGATTCAGTCCATTTTTTTTTGCAACAATCACCATCAACTTTGCAACAGTCACAACATCACTCAGTGGAAATACTAATCCTTGTATTATTGTGGGGAGAGATAGAAAATTTTCTAAGAAAGTTTCATTCAGCAATGATTTATAGCAACAGAAATCTCGAATATGTAATACTCATTTTATCTGTAGTCGTACTTAAATAAAAACGCTCGACGACAGATTATTAAGGATGTATCTTCTCCTGAATATGTTACAAGATATATTCACGATCTGCAAAAATATTCCAATGCAACGAAAACTATTAGAATTTGATATCGTTTTCCATTTAGATTTGATTTAATTCTTATTTTTTTAATTTTAACTATTCAATTTAGACAACGAGTTTGTTTAAATATTTTTATTAATCACTAAAAAAGTCAATACACCTTGTATTTACTTTTTTATTACATAACATGAGTCAGTACCAATTGTTTCATAACCTATTATAATAATTTGTTACAAGACGCACTTCTATTTCACGAGAGTGTAAAGCATCTCGCATCTTACGGTAAAAGGTCAAGTGGTGAAGGTCTATCCGTCGTTTCGTATAAAATTTTTATTAACTTGATTTCGTTGTGGACACGTCGATTGTAAAGGGGTATCTATAAACATGACGAAACTACGCTTTTGTATAGCCCGGATAGGTCAGTCGGTAGAGCATTGTACTTTTAATCCAAGGGTCCAGGTTTCAAGTCCCTGTTCGGGACGTATATTTTTTCATTAAAAAATAAAAATGAGTCGGTACCTAAAAAGATATAAAACAAACAATACGCTTTTGCTCCCTAAAGTATTCATTTCAGCTAAAAAAACATACTAGATTACTTCTACAATCTTCTAACCACTGGTACTCTATTTTTCCAAATATACTGAAGGGAAAATCTATCCTTGAACTTATTATACTAATAACTAAAATTTAAAAATTTAAAAAGCCCCGACAATTTTACTTACACTAAAAATAACTAAGAACCATCTCGATTACGTCTGCTTTCAAACAAAAAACCGCATCATAATCGGTCCATTCGTTTAGAAGCTACGATGCCACAAACAGACAAACAGATACACGGACACGTCAAAATGCTAACACCCTTCTTTTTGCGTAGGGTTTAAAAAATACAGTCATATCGTTCTTCTCCATGGAAAATGAATAATATTGGCAATATTGCTAAATATATTTTTGCTATGGAACCGTAGTAGGTTGCACGGAACGCGAGTTTTGATTCAGACTTAATATATTTTTATCTGGGTAGATTTACAGCCTTATTAGCCAGCTCCACTCAAACATCCACCCGAAATAGTACAATATCTACAGAATTTTTATAGTTTTAGGATTTTCTTCATTTATGTAAGTACACTCTGAATTTCCAGAACCGAATTATCGAAGTCATGTTCAACAGTCAACTGCATTTCGACATAAACTCAGGGAGCGATTTGCAAATATTGCGATTTCAGTGCTTCTACTGCAATATCGTGAAAGCAGTTCAAACCCGATGGGATGTTGTCTAATCAATTCAGTACGAACCAGTCACTTTTATATTTATGCAATCGCTTTACTTGCACTATGATTTTCTTTCAGATTTAAAGTAAGTAAAATGTATTATAGAATAGCAAATACGTTAGGAAAATATATTATGAGATCCTGAAATAAATATTTATGAGTTCCAATTAATAAACATACTTATTTAAGACATAACATACTTAATTAAAAACTGAGAAATTAAGTTACTGCCCCAGTAATCAAACCTGAGCCTTTTGTTTTTTGTGTTTTATCGTCATTGTATGTATGTCGTGGCCAGATCGTAGAATTGATCACTTCATGATATATTTGACCGTTTCATTAAATAGTCGTATTTCATGATATGGAAGATATCCGCTGCTCACATCATGATAATATGGTCCGTGACAGAAACCATGTTTTTATTAAAACTTTTATATAATTTTGACGATGTAAATAGTGCTCTGTCGCATGTCTCACATTGGTTTATTTGCTATAAAAAATTTACTTTTAAATGCAAAGAAAACCAAATGCTTAGAATTTGTGCTACCAAATGTAAAAGAAAAACTCAATAAATCCCATAAATTAAATAATGAAACATTAAATATAGAGGAATCCATGGTCTTTTTGGGGTGACCTTGGATAGCTTCAATAGGGCCCGCATGTAGCATCTCATAAATAAACTCGCTAGGTCTGCTTATGCTGTTAGAAAAATAAGACAACTCCCTGACGTCGACACAGCTAGGCTTATTTATTTTGCATATTTCCATAGTTTTATGTCTTATGACATTATACTGTGGGGCAAAGCGGCCGGTATAGAACAAGTTTTTGTACTATAGAAGAGAGTCATTAGAGCTATTTATAAACTAAAATCAAGGGAGTCTTGCGTGTCAAATTTAAAGAAATGGGTGTACTTACTATAGCTTCCCAATATATTTACAATAATTTAATCTTTATACGGAATAACATAACTGCATATGAACAAAATTATGACTTTTCAAATGGGTAAACAAGAAGAATGCATCAATTGTCTACCTCTTCGTGCCGTCTTTCTAAAGTGCAGCGTTCTTTTACGGGGCTCGGTGTAAAATTTTATAATAAAGTCACAAAGCAAATACGGGGCTTGTCGGTGGAATCTTTCAAGAAACGTGTAAAAACTCAACTCGTAGTAACAAGTGTTATTATAGTATAGATGAATATTTAAATGATAAGGATGCATGGAAATAACCAGCTAGGCAAACAGTTCTGCTCAGTTTAGAGAATACCAATTTGTTTAATAAATATAAGTTTTATTTTTAAAAGATGTGCTGAGGAGTTTCCTCACGGCTTTTCTTCTCCTCCATGACAAAGCACCATTCCGAAAAGCTGATTGATAAAAAAATCGTTCTTCTCAGATCTGGCCACGACATGTGTGTATATGTTGCAAGGAAATATCATGACAACCTTCCCAACATATAACATGACAGAACTGGACGTTTGGACACAAACATACAGATATACATATAACTTATTTAAGCATAATAATTTAGGCCTAGTCCGTTGTTCAGCAAGATGCACTATATGTAACTATTAGTCACTTCTACATTGTGAAAAATATTGTTTTATTACAGAACTGAAAACGATAGCGCGATATGTTTTTCCCCTCATAAATCGTAACCACGTCTCAAACGAATCCGCTCAGCGTAAAATATTTCGGAGCTGATAAACAAAAATGTGTTCTTATTTTACGTCACCGACATAAAACTCAAGATTTGGGGCACGAATGTGTTGTACTTACATACCACGTACGATCTACCAAACTTGTACTTATTACTTTTGTGGAAACCCCTAACGGTTCAGATATGACGCCAGCAGATTTTTCTTTTATGGGGGCTTAGGGGGCTTACAATATTGATTTTTCCTTCATATCTGGGTTATTTTGATCTATGTCTTACATACTGATTTAAATTGACCATCAAGAATTGTAGCTGTATTGGGGCGGCTTAGAATACTAACCCCAATCTCACGCCGGATGGGTATCGTAAGAGATGACTAAATCCGGCTTGCTGGTGGTAGAGGTTCCTCAGAGGAATTAAAATTATAACATTGATTTTAATAGTTCATAATTACCATTATGATTATAATTATTTCGCTATTATAAGTTAACTATCACTTGCTTCGGTGAAGGAAAACATCGTGAAGAAACCTGCACACCGGAGAGTTCTCCATAAAATTCTCGAAGGTGTGTGAAGTCTACCAATCCGCATTTGGCCAGCGTGGTAGACTATGGCCTGTACCCCTCACATTGTGAGAGGAGACCCGAGCCCAGCAGTGGGACAATTATGGGTTTTTGCTTTTGCTTTGCTTTAAATATTTGCAATTCATGAAATTGCTTTTTACGATACGAGACAGCATAATCACATGATGTATTAATATATTATGCTCTTGATATACATATATCCATAAAACACGTTCAGTTCTGGCTAGTTTCGTGTTACCTCCGACCCTCGTTGCACATAAATTTTCCCATATTGACACTTTTGTTACATCCAATACACGTTGCTTTTCCAGTGTTTCCTTGTGAGTTCCGTACGATGAAGAATGTCTTATTATATTGGAAATGTTTACTTGGATGTAATTCACATTCTTGTTAATAAATAGTTTTAATAAAATTAACAACAAATAAAAAATGTGAATTTCATGAAGAAAAAAATACCCGAAGGACTTGTGTCAATCGTTAGCCACTCATGTAGGGTAATCGCTAATAGAAAAGTTTTTGCACATTGTAGCGCATCAAAGATACATAAAATCGTTGTGTGACACCCTTTTATTTCTTTAATCTGAGAGTGACACACTGTGAATGCCATGTCAAAGTCCTCCAGATACACCTCCGGCAATAGAATTGCCTAATAACACGTCTACAGGCAAGGAGTGACATTTTGAAACACGCCTCACTCATCTTCAAAAGGTCATCAAAAGGTCAAATTAAAACAAATCAAATCAAATCATTCAATCAAATCATTTATTCGTCACGAATATGTAGGATATTTAGTTTTATAGAAGGTTAATCAACATTACTGTTTGTCAGTTGCCTTAACTATATAACCTAAATTATCAGAAGATATTTGTACCTACTCTGAAATGGATGCTAATGACGTAGTCATGTTCTCCAATAAGTTAAATTATCATAGCAACTCATAAATTCTTCGTTTTCCTTAGCTCATAATACTTTATCTCTCTGTCATCTAACGTGACGAGTTATGAAGGTTTGACAGCTATGAAGTTATGAAGACATACTTTACAGCATTTTCTTGTTTAACTTCTTATACATATAGTTACGTTTTGAGGAGCTATGACTTTTTGAAGGCTATGCTTATTTATACCATAAAAGTTTCTTTCTTTTGTTTTAACTATTATTCTCTCTCGTATTACTTCAGTGTTTTGAACAATATCTTTAAATTATTCGATTGATATTGGTATTCACTTCACTGTTTCAACTTTCTCTCCATGGAATTACCTATCTCAAAATGTTTGACATTCCTATTTCCTTCCGTTGTCTTATGATCAAAATCGAATACAACTTTCTATGCATTGTAATATCTTTCGCTATGAAATAATATTTCTAATAATAAACTTGACAAGTGCAAGTTAAACTCGCTTGGAGAGGGTTCCATACATTGATTATATGCATATTGTATTTACCGTTATTTTTCCATTTTATTCCTTCATATTTTCTATTTTTTCAAGACAATAGACTTCATATTATTATAGGTTTTCCTGTAATATGTAATAATCCAGGATCCTTGGTACATTTTTGCACTTCATTACTATGAAGTTAATTTTTCGTGTGTAGCATCATTTTGATGAGACACCCAACAATTTCCGGTAAGTTATTCGATTGTGGTAGCTAACAAAGGTAGTGAGGATGCAATATGTCGATTTGATGATTCTCAAAGATTTATTACTAACTGTTTTTTTTTTGTTTTAATCTCAAGATAATTATCTAAATTATTTAAGTTCCGTTTTTCTTTTTTCGTTCGGACCCCTTAAAAAGATTGATTTTTATTTTGAAAACTATTATATTATAATTTACGCTTTAAAGTTTATCATCTTATAAGGATCTGTTTTATTTTTATCGTCTTACTTTATTTTTCTTTATCTTTTAGTAGACCTCTTCCGTGCTAATAAAACACTAGAAACATTTAATAATTTTAGGAGCTAAAGACTTTATCAGTTGCTCTAGCTAAAGGATCATTTATTGAGAACTTTAGATGATAATGAATCCATTCAGCCAAATTGTAATCGAATAAAGTAATAGGAAAACTTAGACGGATCAATAATAACAGTATGAAGAAATATAACGAAATCAATGTGACCTAAATCCTTGTAGCTAGCCTATTTAAGTAAACAAACTCAACTAAATAAACATTTCCCTATAAATTTCTTTTACATGAACATTTTCCCTTAGGTATATCCTACATCCTCGTATCTTTTGTCAAGTGTTGCCCAAATATTACACATATTCTCGAAAAGCTTACCCAATATCGAGGGTGAAAGATCATTTCGTATACCCATTGTACGACAGTATAACGCAACCCAATTGATTTATAGACGGTCCCCTAACCTTGAAACTTGTCATAAGTATTCATCATTCAAGGGTTACAAAAAATTCTAATTTTAGCCTTATTGTGGCAATAAGAATCCAAAAAAGTATGTTAACACTTCCTTATCATCTTGAATTCAATTATCTACCAAATAAGAAAATATTAAGAAATTGGTTGACAACCGGAGAACTTTTCCCCTCCGTTGTAACTGAAATTTCTTAACTTACATAAATAGATACATTGTATTTCTGAACTCATTAATTATGAATTTACGAAACGAAGCGATAAATTTCCGCACGGAAAACCCATGGTACTACGGAAGAAGTATGTCTCATTAAATCTGGCCCAAGTGAGCCCTAACTCTTCTTTCCCTGCGATAAAACTTGAAAAGGATCTTTAGGGCGGAAACATATGAAAGAGTTGAATTAGCACCTCCAAAATCCTGTTTCAAATAAAAGCTTATTACTGGTTGCTGAGTTTGAAGGAAGTAACACATTCTTCATATGGCTATTATAACAATAAAATAAGTGATAATTAAGAAACCTTCTGTATTTATGTAGATAATATTGGTCTAATTTTGTTATTGTTTGCATAAATAGATCGCCGCAATAATCATACATCACTGCTTGAATTTTTTTTTTATGCACGTATACCTTATGGCAAGACTAAGTATGTGGATGATTTCATTATAATAATTTGTTATTATAGGTAAAGTAAGTTAAATACCATCCTTGCTTCACTCCGGGAAAGGAGAACCCCAGCTTCCATAGAAACTCAGGCCGAAGTAGACAAGACTGGAAATTGGCTGTCAATTAGATCAATGCAAAAGGTTTAATTTCTCCAATTTTCACGGCTGTCAGCAATGGCCAACTAAGGAAATCCTAGAATGAATCACCTTAATTATAGGTTATGATTATGTCATACTCGTGTCACAGTGCTATTTAATATGTATGTTACACTTACTATAAACCAAATACCTACGAATAATCATTACAAACGTAATAAAAATAAAAGTTTCTCAAAAATACTAACACTAAAACTACGAGTTTAATGGCTAAAACTAAGTTGGCGGGTGACTATTATACTATCTACTACTTAAATGGTTTTCACCCAAAACGAATGTCATAAAAAGGTTGTTTAATAAAAGCTATTACATATTTCAAGAGATTTTATTAGTTATCATTATAATATTATATTAATATTTCGTCTAGTTGTGCAGGAGGCGCTATATTTCATTTGGTACCTTGCCCAATCAAGATACCATAATATACTCATTGTAAGTATGGCCACAGCAACCTCCTGATCTTCTAAAGATGTATAGGGTACATTATCCAGTGTTCAGGACTTATTCTGAACCTTTGTCAGTCACAAAACAGGCGATTAAGGAGTCCATATTCATATAGTATTGGTTTGCAAGAAATTGTAGCGAAACTGCGAAACACATTCACCAAAACACAAGTACGAAAGCGAATACAATAGAAAATTAAAATCACTGTGTGCGTGTCGATGAGTTTCAATAGTAAATAGGACTCCAAATACGCTGAAAATATTTGATAGTAAAAATATACAAGAACTAGAAAGAACGTAGAAAGATGAAAGATCGATGACAAATATGACAATACAGTGATGTTATTTATAAATACTATGGTTACCAAAATGACATTATTAGGGATTACATCATCTTTGTTGTCAATCGATTAATCGATGTCAAAATATTCGAAATGTAATTTAATAAAATTAGCGTAACGATTAAATGGTAATTATAATATATTACATAGTTTTGATTTATATGGAATACGAAAATATGTTAATATTAAATTAATATTATAATTAT
Source organism: Thymelicus lineola (assembly GCA_963932265.1). Lineage (NCBI taxonomy): Eukaryota > Metazoa > Arthropoda > Insecta > Lepidoptera > Hesperiidae > Thymelicus > Thymelicus lineola. The sequence goes on along the minus strand of OZ010687.1, from coordinate 4,729,750 downwards.
AATCAATAAATAATACATAAAACATATTATTATGTTCCATCAATCGATAATTATCAGTCGATTCAATCGATTATAACATCGTATGTAATGAGGTAAATACTGTGAAAACTTTTTTGCATTATTTTGTTCATTTGGCAAGAGCAGCTGAAGCTAAGATTTAAATATGTTTATCTTATAAATAAGACGAATTTTTTGGTATATAGTTTACTCTTGTCTAGTCCGATGTTCTAACACAGATTACATATGGTTCGAGGCCGAAAATTGGGGATCTCCTTTGTAGCATACAGTGGGCAAGCAGACTAAAAAAAATATTTTAAATTTTTTATTCATTATTCATAATATTTTTTCTATTTGACAAATAGAAGAAAAATTCTAAAAATCATTGGTATTGGTAACAGTTTTTCTTAAATTTTTTATGTACAGACATCAATCAATTAACTACAGTTTGTTACAGATATAATAAAAAGGATTTTTAAGATGAACTTTATGTCTAAGATAGTAACTCATTTAAAAATAAATGCATTTTTACCTTAAATTATTATTTAAACGAGAAATTTACTTCTTTCGTACTTTAATTAACCTTTTTCTTGAACCTTTGTTGTCAGCTCCATTCAAAAAGAAAAAATGTCTGTGAAGATTATACTTTTAAAGCTGCCTTGATATTGTTGCAGGACAGATAACAACGAAGAAAGATTTTTTTCATTGTAATTCAAATTGCCCTTGCGTGACAGGGTTCTTGAAATTATTTTGTTGGTTAAAATTTGCTGATGTTTGTATTGATTCTGGGTTTCTGAGTAATAGGTTGTTTATTCAGTTTGTTTGAATCGTTAATAGTGTTGAAATTACTTGCTATGTCTAGAAGCTAAGTTAGTTTTAATACTGTTGATAAGAACCCTGTCCCTCCTACGAAGTCATGCAATCGATTCTGACAGTACTGAAGAAGCCGTTTTTTAATTACATCTATGTGAAGAAGTCTACAAATACGATGTGATACAATTCATCGCCGACTTTATGTGGTGTCAAAAACTGCTTGAATAAATATAAAGGATGTTAACATCGTGCCGTATAAATGTATGTACAACCACGCATGAACAACCAAGAGAACAATTTACAACTTTTGTTCTCGCAAACGTGTTTACTACAATCGGGAGTCGTAAATACGGTATTGAGCACTAACGGTCTGTGGAAAAATTATGCCAGTCTGGAACTTCAGAGTGGCTTGCAGGTAAGACAGACAAGGTTGTCACTACCCTCGTATTATTATTTTTTTCCCAAAAAAAGTCATAACATTTTACAGATGGAGACATTAAGTACATGTATTTTTTAGTAATTGGGTGATGCCTATCTTTTATTTGTTAGTAAATATTTGTTTGAGATATAATATACTTATTATGTCGTTTCAATATTTTGTAATGCTTCATCGGAAAATTGATAACTCTTTAGTAAATTAAAACTATTATATTATTATATTAAATTCATTTAATTCAATTTAATATCACACACTGTTAGACCAACTTTCAGCGTTCTTCAAAAATTACCTCTTCTCTCTACTCTATTCTGCTCATTTAACGAGTCCTAAGTCGTTATACCGCATACAGCCGAAATCCACCTCAAGACCATAAACACAATTTATTGTAGAGGAAAGGAAAATAAAGAGCTTAAGTATTAGATTGTAACAATTGTTATTTGTTGTTTCTTAAGAAATAACACGAACTATCTAAAGTTCTCCGTAATTCTAAAAGACGTGAAGTTGTTGAATTATTTTGCTTTAATTTTGAGGATAAATTTATTTATTTATTTATTTAATCTTTATTGAACCAAATAAAGTGGTACAATTGGCGGACTTAATGCTAAGCAGCATTATCTAACAGTCAACCTTCAGGATGTACAGAGAATAGTTGACGGCGGTACAATAACCATGGAGAACAATAATTATAAATTCATCATATTTATCGAAAAAATGTATGATTTGTAACGATTATCTTATAAAATTTGTGAACTCAAAAATAGAAAGTTACTTGCAATTTATTTACTTTTTATTGAGTATTTCTAATAACTATTCTATAATGTCTCTCTTGATGTAACCCTATGTCAGAAATACTATTAGAAATAATCATTTATAATAAAATCCGACACTGTATTTTGTCCTCATGGTTGTAACCGCCTTTAACTGGTGTAGTACACGCATAAGAACATTATCATTATTAGATATCATTATAAAAATAAATAATTAAAACCAAATTATTTTTCTCTACTTTTCTCCTCGATATTATGAAAGCACTAGGGCTCCCAGTCTAGTACCTAGAGGTTTCAGTTGAACCAAATGTTATTTGTCCCGAATGGTGATAAAAATAATAGTTTTTATTTTTTCGTGGCACAAAAACTCTGATTAAACGTAAAAAATAACGAGTACCTACGACATAAAAATAAAGACATCAGTCCATCATTATAAACGTTATGTATAACATACGGTAAAGTATGTGAACATTTATAGGTACCTATTTATTCTAAACAAATGTTTATTAAGCCTAGGCGCACAGTATCTGTTTTTCATCGCTGCGGCGAATCACCATTGTGGTGTAAATGCCACATCGGAAAAGGAAAATCCAAGCAGAGGCAAGAGAACAAGAGGAGACTCGTAGGGCGCGCATAAACATAGGTCTCTACAGTGCGGAATCGTCAATAACGGGTGTATGTGGGAACGAGCCATAGCGTTCGCGTTGAAGCATTTAAAGCTTGAACTGACGATAGGTACATACGTACAAGCTGCAAGCAATGCATTAGTTCCGATTCGTTAGCTCGTTAGATATCCCAGTGCCATTCGTGTGAAGCATTCCTATTGATCGTTTGATACGGGTACAAGGGACATTCTAGAGGAAGCTTTATGTAATTCATATTAATAGAAAATGTGGAGTATGAAAAGTTTGTGTGAATTATTCATGGAAATTTTATAGCGGTTATAAAATGCATTGTTTGCTCTAACTGCGCGTTATGCCACCTCTATTTTTATTGGTGTTTAAAATAAACAGAGAAATTGCATTCGCCTTTTCTAGGTTCTTTCTCAAATGACGTCTCTTATGACATCCTGGTTTGCCAACCTGGGATTGGGGTCAGCATTCAATAGTCCCCCAATAATGATTAATAGAAATGATGGTCGAATTTCAACCGCACAGCGAGATTCAATGGTTGACTCACATCACCATTTTATGTTTCTATATTATAAAGTCAGAGTTATAGTGTAAACAGGATATTGCACTAATGGCACACACTCAACGCTAGGCTGTGATGCGGAAATCTGATTACAACATTAGCATAATAACATTTACGGTAATAATACCCTCGGCGCAGCGTCCTTATACATACTGTGTAATTTTATCGGAGTTTGCAAAAACTCTCTAGATGGATTGAAAATATTTACATATTTGCTGATTTTCATAACACTACAAAAACAATCTCTACAAGCTCGCCTTCGATATGAATAAATGGGTAGTTTTAAATTTTAGTTGAAGCGCTCATAGCCCAGCGGCTTGCGTCGATCCTAAGTAATCGACATAGTTAAGCAACAGCGGGCGTGGTCGGTAGTTGTATGGGTGACCGCTAGTGACAAAAAATTCTTGAGCGTCTTCGGAGGGCACGTAAAGCTGTCGGTCCTGGTTGTTATTATGATAACAACGTCGTTTGTCGACCTAACAGAAGATAACAGTCGTTAAGCTATGTCGGAGGCCCTCGGGCGGTTTGACAACTTCCGACACTCGGGTTGGCCACTAACCTCTCCACCAATCCGCACTGGAGCAGCGTGGTGGAGTATGCTCTAGGCCTCCTCAAGAGGAGAGACCCGTGCCCAGTAGTGGGCCATTAATGGGTTGAAGCCAAGCCAAATTTTAGTTACCGGGATTTTTTTCTCTTGATCTTTATTAGATTTATTAGGTTAGTGAATTTTATAAGGTTTTTCTTATATACGAAGACTGCAACAAATATTCCTTGCTTAAATTGATGGAATACATATTTTTCAGTTATTCAAAATTTTGCAAGAAAAAGAAAAAATTTATAAAATTAATGTGAATATTGCTTATTTTTCAAAACCCGCTCCTGGAGGAATCCTTTGTGATTGTATCGTGGGTTTCAGTATATAAATTACTAAATGTAAGTACCTCAATATAAATTCACCGTTTTGTAAATTTTTTTCTGCAAGAGGTATAAATATGGTAAAAAATAATTTCCGTATGCGAAGCTGCGGGCAATAGCTAGTTGAATCTATAATTGAACATTTCAATTTTTTTATAATTTGTAGTATACTATAATTAGTAGTTATTTTAAATATTGACACTAATCACAAACTCGTATATTTGTGCATGGATGTGGTTGTGTATGAATAATAAATACACTTATTTACTTAAGTTAAAATACACAACCAAAAATCAAATCTACTTAGATGCGCAAAATAAAAAACACTTACAATTATCCTGCTTTCGTATTTCACTTGGCTTACATTAAGTATACAGCATTGTATGTTTTGCATTCTCCAAACGAATTGGATACGTATTACCCAAAATGTATTTCCATCGTTCCCGTAAACACGTAAACCAATATATTGGCAGCGCTACAAAGCTACGAAGAACACAATTTACTAACGAAAGGGAGATCCATTTTTAACAGAAATTCAATTTGCGATGTTTTGTTTTAATGTGTATGAGCTCTTCGTAAAATTAAATTGTGCTTTGGATATAAAATATATCGGATAAAGTGGTATATTTTTATTGCATATTGTGTACAACGTGTGGACATTAAAACATAACGATGCATTGCTGGCCAAAAATGAATTGCTCATTACCAAGAAAAATACAGAGAAAACATAAGCGTTGCCCAAAGATTTTTTTACAGTAGGGATTTGATACCACTGCATTAATAAGTTGTTCAGTAGAATGCCTAGGACAAAAGGACCATTCACCTTATTATCCCCTTTAAAACAGTAGGTAAACAATAAAATACTTATTTTCATCTTGATTCAGGTGACAAAGGAGAATGCCCATAGCCAGTACTCTTAAAAAAATAATTGTGTCACAATGATTTTTGGACAAAAAATTTAATTAAAATATTTCAAGTATTTTACCCTATTTCCTAAAAAATCCTTATTGGGAATAATTTTCTGAAATTAATAAGTAAATTTACTTCCGTTTTACAAAAGAAAACCATTGGGCCATTTATGTTTGGATAAGAGCCAATCAGGAATCTTTTAAGATCCTTTGGGCCAATAGGTAGCATTGATTCGATTATAATTATGATACATCAGTTATAATATAACTAGCTGTTACCCGCGACTTCGTACGCCGAAAATAAAGATCCCTTCATGACATGTTTTTCGTAAATTGACTTACGAATAGTTTGCAAACAGACCACTCAATCGAAAAATGGACTTAGCAGACCCATATTATTTTTGAGAGACCTTTTCAACGATACCCCGCACTATGGGGGAAAAAATTATCCCCATAATACCTCTAGGACAGGTACCCTAAATACATATTTTTAAAAATGTTATTCTATTAATTTAAAGTTTAAATAAACATGTATATCCCTGCTAAATTACAGCTTTCTAGCACTAAGGATATCTGCGATATGCTACGGACGGATAGATGGATGGACGCACGGACGGGTATGACGAAACTATGAGAATTCTGTTTTGACTTCGGAACCCTAAACAGAGTCATAAAAGGCGCTTCATAATTAACAAATCTATCAACTACATATAACAAAATTTGACCTTATCTCTCAGGAACAGGTCTATTTTCCGGGATAAAAAGTATCATATGTCCTTTCCCGAGCTCAATCCTATATCTGTACCAAATTTCATCAAAATCGGTTCAGTGGTTTAGGCGTGAAAGAGTTATCCCTCAGGAACAGGTCTATTTTCCGGGATAAAATGTATCCTATGATCATTCCCGAGCTCAATTCTATATCTGTACCAAATTTCATCAAAATCGGTTCAGTGGTTTAGGCGATTTACACCCAGTTGCACAAATGATCTTTAATTTTTAAATTAAACTAATCGTTCATTAAATGGTTGCACAAAGCAAAATTTAAACAGATTTTAAAGATCCATTAAATTTAAGTAATGAAACGTCGAACTATGTGTTTACACAGATTTCGCGTTGCGCGAAACGTCATTAGCGCTAAAGAAGACCTAATGAGCCTTTAGTTTGACAGTTAAGGAAACAAATATTTAATTGGTCAAAAAGCGTCCATTAAATCGAGTATTTCAGTAATTTCATAAAATTTTACCTGCAATATTGTGTTAAAAATGTCTTTATCCAGTCTTTCATCGTTGTCTGATTCCGAAGAAGAAGTTTCCCGTCGCGAAATTCCAGACAGGGATAATTTATTTCTAAAACATGATGGAGAAGACTTTCGTGTAAGGTACAGACTTTCTAAGGATGCGGTACTTCAAATCCTACGTATCCTTAATTTAAAACCTGTGACTCAAAGAAATAAGGCCATCGATGGCCTTACACAACTCTTGATTTGTTTGAGATTCTTCGCTACAGGGACGTTCCAGCAAGTGCTTGGTGATTTAGTTAACATCCACAAATTAACAGTTTGTAGAATAGTACAAAAAGTTACTCGTGAACTTGCAAAATTAAGCTAGTAAAAAATGACTTGGTTTACAATTTTACAAATATTTCGAAATTAACATCACAAACGCACTTACCTTTTTATTAATCTGGGTCACAAGGAACCAAACCAACGAATATATTAGCAAGTTGTGATGGCAAAAACACTTCCTTTCACAATGAAAATAGTAAAGTTTTCAGGACCTCATTTAACCTGCATTCAAGGGGCTTACTTCAAGACCTTTTTTTAACATGTTGGCCAAACCTCACTTCAATCCAGGGTAACTATTTTAAGAAAAAAATACTGCAGATTTCAAAAAATATAAAGAACAATGCCCAAAAATTATTTTTTTATTTTTGTTAGCGTCTTAAAACGTCAGTTATACCGAAGCAATTCAATTATTTTTTACATATTTTAAAATTAATACCTGTACCCGTATTACCCAGTGTAAAATAATTTTATTAATAAGTGATGAATTGACTATAATAACAATGATGTCAACAATGTCCATTTTCATTCGGGCACTCACTTCGATACATAGCTTGTATTTAAGCAAGATATAGGGAGACTTCTGGCCAATATTACAGACTGAATTTCGTTATAAATGTTGGTATGACAAATGTAATGATGTCAAATTTCCATTTCCGGTTGTCAATCAAAAAAAAGTCAGAATAAAATAATGGTAAAAATTACAGGCAGCCGTAAGTCTCCCCTACTCTATGACTCAATGGTTATAAGAATTCAATCTCAAAATACTTTGGTTCTGGGGTGTCTCTGCTGAAAATTCTTATATATCTAAGCTCAGAAATTAAAGCGGCGATTTTTAATTTTTTTTTTATTTTAAGACGCTAAAGTTGAAAATGAAATAAAACGATGTATGGCAGTTGGGCATTGTTCTTTCGGAACATTTTTCTTTCAAAATTTTTGGCTATAGTCTGTAGATTGTCATTTTTAGTTTTGTATCTATTCACCCCGTTTTACGGTACCGTCCGTTAGGTACATCCAACATATAAACAAACACTTCGATTCACAAATGTCAAATCACAATTGACAACTGACAGTAGTGACACGTATTTTTACGCACAATGATTGGCTATTTGCAATCTTTTCATTCATTCGATGTTCATTCGTTATCTAATGTCGTCTTTAGTTAATGGAACTTTAGTGAGGCCTAATGTTGGTGGTAAAAGTTATATGCAACGACATTAAAATAAAGATTTCATTAGCACTAATGATGCCTTTAAGTAATGACGCATTAATGAAGAACTTTGTGCAACTGGGTGAAAGAGTAGCACACAGAGTTACTTTCGCATTTATAATATTAGTATAGATATATCCATGACAACAAACTAGATGACGTAAGGGGACTGTCAAATGAATTATTTTTTTATCTTTATAGAAAATTATTATAATCAGCCAGGAGTAATAGTGTTCTGTGATTATAATACATTACAAACTTCATGGTGTTTGGGGACTGTCAAATGAATTTGAAACTTAAAAGATCGACATTACATACGCAATCGACTTTAATACGCCTGCATAGAGTCCATATTACTGTGAGTTTACTATAACCTAAATACAAATTAGTTTTGTTTAAAATCTCTTATTTCCTAATATTATCATTGGCTAAAGTTAGTATGTATAATTTATTAAGATAACATAATCAAATAAAGGTCATTTTTATCAAGACACAAAAATGTTAAAGTCAGTACATTTCACCATACTAAATGGGCATTCTCCTTTAGAAGCGTACTATATTTTCTATTATTAATTTTATACAGCCACTTAAATACCCACCTACACGTATAATTCTCAGAGGACGAGAAAGGATTGAGGTCTAAATAATAAAACAATGAGCAAATATGCATGTTATTGGTTTTCAGCGCGAAGGCTTTGAGCCTTAATCTTGCAAGCGCATCTAATTTTCTAAAGTTATATTATACGTATATAAGTAAAAGTTAACATCTGCTTCGATGAACAAAAACATAATAAATTATGAAATGAAATTATGGTGTGTAAATTGTGCCACTGCAGTATGGTGGGACGACGAGAAATTCCAGGAACACTTACTGCAAAATTCTACATTGATATTCCAAGCATATTGCAAGAATAACCAGCACTATAAGATCCAGTACCCTCGCGGCGGCACGCACACGGTAATCTCACTGTTTGAGTCGTTATCGCAGTGGAATTGAGTTTGTTGGTATAACTATGAAGCTTGAGAGTTTCTAGAATTATATTCATGAGCTCTTCTTCCTTCACTAACAGTTGAATTTAATGATAAAACTAAATTGTCAAACCGAAATGGGTCAAACACAAAAACGAAAAAAAAATGGTTCAGCCTACATGGAGTCCTTATGTTCTCCTTTTAAAAGTACCTGTTATTTTATACTTATACACTGCATCATGATTATACAAGATTTAACTATTTTTACTCTTTATGGTAAAATAAAAATTTTCTTTGGCCTACGTAGTATCAAAATGTATTCTCCTGTAGACAGTTCGGATACATAGCCGTTCACTTTAAAAGATATAAAAAAATATTTCCCAAAGGCAATTATATTATAATCCTTATTTATAGACGTAGAAATGACACAGCTTCTCAGATATGAAGGGTCAATAAATTACCATTAAATGATTATTAGTTAAGACGTATAAACATATTGTTACAATATTTGCAGTCTTCTCCTGTGGACACATACAAAGCCAAATTTTTTAAGTATTCTGAACGCAGCCAAAAAATAAATTTTATTATGTTGGCATTTCTGCTTCAGCTGTCATTCGTTCGTCCATAATTCTGAGTAATGGCGTCTGTGTTAGTGAAAAATATCAATTTAAAAGGATACACGAGATTTTGGTCGAGTTTTGAAGATCTTTCCTGTATTTTGCGTAAATTGGTAAATACTAACTAAATAAATATAGAGACCGCGAAGTTCTATGACAATTAGAGATAGGTTTACAAGTTTGATTATGCTTTCATGCTAGCCTTGACGCATTGTCCGCCATCTTATATTTTTTAAACGAAATCTCTCCTGTGGACGTCTTTTCTGTGCATGCGTGTGTCTACAGGAAATACATTTGTCTACAGAAGAGATGCAAAACCTCTCTTTTGTTAATAAAATTATTTTTCACCTCTCTTAAAAAGTCTGTTTTATTATTTTCCCTTGTTAAAGTCTTAAAAACGTACGTTAATTAGGCCAAAGAGATAAGATTTTATACCAGACACTTTTTTAATGCTATTTTTTTGCTTTAGGCTAAACTAGAGAAGTGATATCCAATCTGTAGACAGATAATGATAATTTTTTTTTCTAATATAAGTAAATTTATAAACATTATTATAAGGGAAATCAATGTTAATTTAAGATCATGATTATTATAGGTTTGTTAACAATTTATCATAAATTGATAACGTAAATGAGGATTATGTTATTTTCTGTAGACGTTTAGTTTTTTGCTGTAAAATTTCTACAGGAAAGTTATCCAATCTGTGGACAATTGTGAATTATTTTTTATTATCTAAAATAATTTAATTTTTCATAATTTTTGGACTTTGATGTTATGTAACGCATATTTTCAGCAGTTTTGTCCAAGTTCTGTAAACAAATTATAGTTGATTGATTACTAAAGTGAGGATAATGTTATTACCTGTAGACAATTAGATCTTTTCTGTGGCCATAAAAAAATAAAATTGTGATTTTCGGAGAAAATATGAAAGACTGATCTATGTCAATATGATTAAGAATAGCTAGATATTACTTTACAATTAAAGGCTGATTTTCAAAACAATATAACATGTTTTATTTTTAAGACCTCACGAGTCATTGATTTTGAGTTTGACCCAAATATACCTACATACATAGTTTCATGCCACCTAAAAGGTAAATGGTAATCGTCGCTCATGGACATCAGCAAGGTCAAAGAAAGATATCATCAAACCATTATAGGCCAAGAAAGGTGTGGGGTTAACCCACTGGGGTATCATGTTAATAGTGCTTGCTACATATATTTTATTTCATTGTCTTTTCTTGTATGTCTTCGAACCAGTGACGCTAGTGACGCTTGCACAGTGACACGACTCGGTCACTAATAAAGTGAAGTAACTCAACACCATTTTTTAATTATCCAGTCACTTACCTGCATCAGTCTAAACCTATGGGCCTATATCACACTCTGGTATTACACTGGTGACCCCGACGTGAAAAAAGGAAGCAAAGAACGTACTGACTCTCAAGTCATAAAAATGTAGTAAAACGTATACGTAAAGTATGTATAAATGTAGTAAACTTATTTTTAAGACCCGCGTTAGTATTAAAATCACTATGCCTATTTATTTATTCTTTATTGAACCTTACACAATTAACGCAACAAAAGGCGGACTTAATGCTAAAAGTATTTTCTGCCAGGCAACCTTAGGGCAGTGGGAGAATAAAGTTGGCGGTAACAACAACGAGAGATAAAAAATGAGGAATAAAATTAATTTTATGTCGTATCAAGGAAAAAAATAAAAAGTTACAAACATGTATAAACGATATAATACATATCCATATAAATATAAACATAGATAGATTATGTATGCTTAGCACTGAAACATTAAAGAACTGAAATTCATTGCACCCCGTAGACATTACACTTAGTTTGTGACAGTATCGAGCGGATTGAGTTTGCGTAACAACAGCAGAGGGACAAGGGCCTTCGTTATGGTTCCTCTTTACAGATCACCACTATTTACACCTTTGGTTTACAGCTTAACACTTTGAAACTGGATTTAACACAGAAATTTTTTATAAGTTTTTTTATACTTTGAATTATTCCTCTAAACTAACCCCAATGTAAAAAAGTAATAACTTTTTATGCTCGAAAGACAAGACCGGAGGTTCAATTGTCTCCGTAAAGCTATACAAATTGGGTTGATTTTATCGCTTGTGGCAAGGCGATCCGTCTTAGTTTCGAGTGACAAAAAGACCATTCAATCGTCTTGGCATTTGAATCAATTGCAGTATAAGCCTATAAGGTTGTATAGGCTCGAACAAAAATAAATGTTTTTAATTCCTAATATTGATTTGTTGTTTCTCATAGACTAACTCAATTGAACTAAAACTCAACTCCAATAGAGTTGAGTTAGTGATTTAATTAGTACGTGCAGTAAACTTAATAATTCACCCAGGTTCCTTAAGTCGTGAGACTTAAGCGCAAGGAAAATTCACGCGGCGAAAACTCCTAATACTATACAGTAACATCTACTAGTGTAGCGTAGCTAACTAGCACCCTCCCCGCGGCTTTACCCACATTTTCCGGGATAATCCTACATGTTATTTCAAATCAAGATCCTGTGTCACTTAGCAAAGTTCAGTAGTTTTGCATTAAAGGATAACAAACATCTATCTTATATTTTCACATTTATTATTATAAATGTCGGGAAGATTACATTGAATTGATGTTAGAGTATTATTGCAGTATTTGCTCAAATGTTTGTTTTTTAATTCAGCGTGGATTCATACCCATAATATAATAATTTAAAGTAGAGTCTTTAAAGTATTTTACTTGTTACAGTCAGTTCAGTCTTCATTGTCAACAACAATAACTCAAGAAATTGGGGCGAAAACACAAAAGTTTTCTTTTTCGTCTTTGAATATTTTTGTCAATAAGCTTGCCAAAACCAAATTTAATAAAAAAAATTGGAAAATGAGTTTCTTCCTGGATTTTTTTTGTCCGGAATAAACAATTTTCATTTTATTATTATACTATTAGGTACTTTATATTCTTTAAGAATAATAACTAATTATTTGAATAAGTCTTTAGATCGACTGTAAAAATCAATTGTCGTCAGACTAAATATTGTTATTATTCAATTGAAGCCGGAAAAAGATTCTTTTATAATTTTATTTTATCTTAAAAAGTTTCCAATATAATTTTCAATTTTCTGGACTCAGACGATAAACCGCAAACCTAATTAAAAAGAGCGGTGTTTGTTACGAAAAGTGGAGGGTTACTTGATGAAAAGAGCCTGTCAGAACCATCACAAAAGATAAACCAATTTTTAAGCAACTTTTACGTCGCTTTTATTCTGTGATTTTGATTTCAGTATTCCGGGTCTGATTATATATATTGAGTACGTGGAAATACGTAAAGCTTTCAAAGGCTTGACAGTGAAATATTATCTTAGTAAATCTTAAATTGATTTAACATAAATAATAAAGTTGTTAAAAAAATTTTACATCTAACTAGACAGCCGAATAATTACTTCACAGATAAATTAACTAGTTGCCACATCCGGATGGCATAATCTTTAATTGTATTATATTGATCTTTTAATATAGCATCACAGAACTCACAATAACTGGATCGATAAATATTTATTAAGCGATAAAATTCAATGGATAAAAATTATGTTAGCTTATTTTTAATTTTTTCAGCTCTAGCAACTTCGAGTATATTCTCTTTAGATTTATTATTTCAGATTAGTATGTTCAGTGTATGTTCACCACGGGCATACCTTTTAATGCAAATTGATGTCTACAGTAAAGTAATTAAAGTAATTCGGTCTCCGTAAAATTCCGTGTTCTGCCGTCAGCTTGATAGTTCAATCACGTAACAGCTTGGCGCTTGGACCATTTCGTTTACTTTTAAATTTAATTCCTACCTTGGATTTTATTCTAGTGAATTCTAATGCTTTTCCAGGTAAGAAGTACTCGAATAGCATACTGATTTTCAACATAATTAAGTAGTAAAATGGATAGTGGCACACTTTTTTCGATACATAATACTGAGTGAAAATGTCGTTATGTATCGTAGTAATGTACCTAATATACATTAGCGTTTTCATGTTTTTCAAAGCGTGGTTAGTCAACCGAGTTCTCATTCAGTGTTTTTTTAATGCTATTCTATGATATTTGTATGAAAACATTAAAAACATTATGGTTGAACTTGACTTGTGAACTTCTTATGAAGTCTGAGCCACGGGTCTGACCCGATCGGAATCGAACCCGACTTAATAAATCCGTTTCATTCCTAAATTTCTTTCGTTAACCTGAAGGGGTAACGCTAAAGGGGTAAATAAATATATACGTGAGCAACATACTTGGCCAATAGGGCTTCCTTTTCAGATTCTTCAAATGGTTTCGCACGAATACTTTTCTTGTATGAAAGCTACAACTGCTCACCCACGACTCGATTTAGCTTGAGTGGAGGACAAATTCAATCAAATCGGAAATTCTTTCGCATACACCATGCGAGTCAGTAAATGCCAGAGGTCTGTAGAATATGCAAGAGATTTAAAAATACTGTAAGCGTACTGTAAGTTAATAAAAGTGTTTGATTTGTCGAACGTGTTCTCAATAGCTTATTAAATGCGGATTTTGTGCGGAAAGTTACTAAATATTCTTACAAATAATGTTGCTTGGTTTTTGCTTTTTCTGTGAACATAGTGTACTACTTCTTGTCTACTATCACTCTTTCATTAAAAATAGGTGCTAAAACCACAGTATACTTAATAGATATATGTAATTTTAAGGAATCCTTAGGGATTTTAGGGTATCCTTAATTACGCGAGTGGACCAGTGGAAACAGTAGACCAATGAATTTAAGCTGAATTTATTTATGCAGACAACAGACAATAAAATTCTACCGATACAAAAGAACACACGAACCACTTGATGGTAAGTGGTCACCGTCTTCTGTCGCTTCTTATTACACTATAGTCTTCCGGGAATTGGGGAAAGTATTCCGGGCCACTCCAATACTTTAGTTTTATCTTTAATTTTACTTAAATAAACCAAGTATATTCCTCTAATATCAGTTTTAGGGTTCCAAAGTAAAATCGAAACCCTTATAGTTTCATCATGTCTGTCCGTCCGTCTATCCGTCCATCTGTCCGTCTGTCTGTCCGTCTGTCCGAAGCAAAGCGCCGAGACCCTTAGTACTAGAAAGCTGTAATTTGGCATGGATACACATATTTATTAAAACTCCAGAATCGTAGAATAAAATATTGAAAAATATTTTTTTCAGTGTACCTCCCCTACAGGTAACGTAACATGAGGATGAATTTTTTATTCGTCGCGTACCCTATAGTGTGGGGTATCGTTGAAAAGGTCTTCCCAAAATATTATGGGTCTTCTGAGGTTATTTTTGGAATCAGGGGTCCGTTTGCGAAACGTTTGGCTTTAAAGTTCTAATTTTGGTTATTCAAGTCCCCTGCTAGCTAAAAAGTTGGAGTTGCAGAAGTAAAAAATTCTCAAAAATAGGTCAACTATATGACGAATTTACAAGAAAAGCTATCACGGCTATGTTAGCATAAGTAGTTAATGAGTAATAGTTGATAAACTTACTACTTCAGACCTACATTGCGCGTGGCCGGATTTTTATCGTAGGTAACTTGGAGTACTATGTCTATGGGTCTGTGCGTCAACTTTACGCCCAAATATGGAAAGTTTGCTAATACTTTTTACTTTGAGTCTATACGTAAAACGTCAATGTTAAGTTTACACTACTGTTGTTTTTAATTTGTATTGGTCAATTATTATACGTATTCTTCAAAATGTAATTTATTTTATGACATGTCATGTTCTATTCACCCCTTATATAGATTCGTCCTTGTATATAAAACAGGGTTATGGATGACTCAACTTTTCAGCTTGAAGAGGGTACTACGAGATTAAGTCAGCTTATAGTGAAAGGAAATTTCCGTTCCAATATTTATTCATATAGTAAAAGCATCTCGGAATAATAACTTAAACAAACATATAAAAGTTGAAAACACGTTTAATCTGATAATTTTTTTTTATTGTATGTTCATGATTTCTCGATTTCTCAGTGATATATCGACAGCGTAATTATGCAAGCGGGAAAAAATATAATTACAACAGATATTTATACGTGAAGCAATCACTTTATATATTCAAAATTCAAATATTTTATTCAAAATTGGTATGGTTTACAAACACTTTTTGAAAGTCAAGCAAGCTACGCCAATTCTTCAACAAGGCCCTACTGTGAGAGGGCTCGGAAGAAGAAGCAGCAAGAAACTACCGTGGTGCTTTTTCCTACTCACAGTTACAGATAGCACTTATTAACTACTTACTATCTATATTTATAAAACTCATCTCCAAGTAGTCTTGTCATTAAAATAATCGTGTAATTCGTAATACCCTTTCGTCACAAGAATGCTTCTAATATGAGTTTTAAATTTAAGGTATGGCATTTCTGTCAATTTTTAAAGAATTTTATTAAAAAAACTTTACACATTAAAAGCGAGGTGCCAGTTTTACAGAGTCTAAAATTTGGTACAATCTGTTTAGCCTTGTTCCTCGTATTTATATTGTGGATGGAACGAAAACTCTCTTAACATGTATAACATTTGAAGGTACAGGCCATAGTCTACCACGCTGGCCAAATGCGGATTGGTAGAATTCACATACCTTTGAGAACTTTATGGAGAACTCCGATGTGTAGGTTTCCTCACGATGTTTGCCTTCACCGAAGCAAATATTAAATAATTAACTTCTAATACGCACATAATATTTTAAAATTAAATGTGCGTGCCAGGATTTGAACTCGGGCCCCTCCGTTCGGGAGACCAAGGTTCTAACCGCTATCACAGCCGCTATCACTGCTTGCTGCTTGGACACACACACACACACACACACACACACACACACACACACACACATAATATGAGATATATTATGTGTGTGTGTGACACAAATGTGTGACACAAATGTCAATGTGTGTAGCCCTATGTCGAATTTTGAACGCAGAGCTGGTTTCTATTACTTTTTAATTTCCGATCCTCTCGCAATACCACATACTTGTGAGTGTGACATACAAGAATTTCTCGCTTAAAAGTATAGGATTAAAAAAGTTAGTTCATTCCGACCTTTATGCGAAATCTATTAGACACTAATACCTTCATCAAACTGAAGTTTAAAGACGTCGTGAACACAGATTTGGAAAGCGAGAACCATCGATACTAAAGAGTACTTCACTCCCAACTGTTGTTAGGATTGCTTTTAGCCCTTCCAACTTCAAATTTAATTGGAGAGAGGTAAAAATCTATTTACCTCATCGTAGCAACTTTCACTGCTGGGCACCAGTCCCTCAAAATAATAATAAAAATTAATCATCATCGTCATTATCATCATCTTAAAACTTTTCCACTACTGGGCTCAGGTCTTCTCTCACAGAACTCTTTTCTATACATTTCATAAAAAATCTTCTCTAAACACAAATTTTCGGCAAAAACCGTCAAAAAACTCTATTTTCAAAATTTCTTTTTCAAATTACTTTCTACATTAAATTTTACTTCTATTCTGTATAGCGCTCGTCGAGCCCTATATTTTGACACCTCTCCCGCTCCTTTCACTCACCACGATACATTGTTTAATATAGGAATCCACCTAAGCTCTGACGACACAGTATTAAAACGAAGACAATCATCTTGATAGCTTCCCATAGTTGTCCATTATAGTAGTGTTATACATCAATAGATTCGGCTTGAATTGCTCTTTTCAAATGTCCAATTAAAATTTTATTTATCCAAATTTTTTTTCAAAATTTGGTACTAATTACCTTTTCCTCATATAAAAATACGTTTTACTCCCGCTCCGATCCGACCACTTAACGCAGAAAAAAGCACTCACAGCAAAGCATTCACTAGAAGAGGTCATAGTTCACTTCCCTGGCCAAATAAAAATCGGTAGTACTCACCTTTGAAAACATTTTGAAGAACTTTTAAGTTTTTCGATGTTTTTCTTTATGGAAGCAAGTCATAAATTAATTTCTCTAATCCACACAACTTTAAAAACCCCGAACTTTTCGAACCCCGGCGCTCCTGGACAACAAATCAACATCTAACATCTAAATGATAATGATATTTCCATAAAAAAAATATTGTCTAACTGACCTGAGTTGGATACTAACATTAACATAAGGACCAACCAACCAAGTTAGGCCTAAGTTGTCAATTTAATACATTCATACAAACATTCTGCTTAACTATTTTACCCTCGTTTATTAATTCAGTTAAGAAGATTAAATGCCATAAATTAATTTATTCTCATATATTTTTAGCCCCATTTCATTATTTTCTTAGTGCATCCCAGTACTATATGATTTTTTATGTTTTTAGGTCCACGGATTCTGTGCGGAGCATTTCAATAAGTAAAACTTAGCGCTTTATTAATATCATTTATTTAATCTTCTCATTTACTCTTCAAACTTAACTCTACTACCAATTACCCAATTCGTTTGTTATCAAAAATCAAATTAATTTAATTCTGTTTAAGTAATACAGAACATAAAGCATTAATATTTGTAGAGGACTCAATCATACTACAGTCGCATGGGGAATCATTTGATACTTCTTGTCGTCGTATAAAAACCGTGTTCAATTTCAGACTTAACAGGGAAAACCCAATCCTACCCGAGTGATAACATTACATAAGTCTTCGAAAAAAATCACCCGCTTCCAAAACATATAGGATGTGAAGACCACTGGGAATATTCGGAAGTAATGTAATCTTTCACTATAAAGAGGGGTGATATTTTTCGGCACGAAGTATACGGAAAAACTTTTGCAATATTTATCGAATAGCTGTTTGGCGTGTAGCGTGTAAATAGCTACACTATCGCGTACTTGCTTACAATTAAAATTATATCGTCAGACCTATAAATAAAATCAAAAATAGGCTATGCAACTAGTTCACTCACCTTGCTTCGAACTGGTATGAATCCCACGGAGTCCAAGGTAGCAGAAGATGGGTGACGCTGAAGCCAGCCGACGTGGAGAAGTTTAGATATCCGTCACAATTTGTGTTAGTTCACAAGATCACGCACTTTACTGTATAGGTAATTGAAGGATGCATCCTGTAGTTCAGAAACTTGATTATACCTATTTCTCGGAAAACTTATCACCAAAACATGAATATATTTTAGCAGCGCCATATGCTTTCCAAGGGGTCACTCGTAAGGCGCCGGCCACACAGAACAGACGCAAGACACGGACCCGTCGCAGTCGCGGTGCTCGTTTAATCTACTTTCATACAAAATGTATGCAGTCGTTTAATCTACTTTCATACAAAATGTATGCAGCCGTTGCGACGTAAAACATACAGAAAAGACGGGTGTCCCGTCGTTTCTGTATGTTTTACGTCGCGACGGCTGCATACATTTTGTATGAAAGTAGATTAAACGGGCGCCGCGACTGCGACGGGTCCGTGTCTTGCGTCTGTTCTGTGTGGCCGGCGCCTAAGATCGTAGCGCCGCGCGCGAACGTGAGCAATAATTGCTCATTGAAGAAATTAGGACTCTTAACACCATCTAGCGGCGTTAGGCAGCACTATAATGAGCAAACCAGTGTACTGTAAGCTGTTTTTTTGGCATTAAAATTTACCAAAAACCTAATTTAATAATTGAAGCAGTAGTACTTCACCAGCTGTTGATTCAGGACAAAACAGTTACGATATCCGGATATCATTAAATAATAAAAAAATATAAAAAAAAACAAAAACCGACTGCGAATAAAACTAAAAAGAAAATAACAAGCCCAATAGTATAGAATATTGTAAAAAGTAATACTGAACAACTACACCATAAAAGGATTAACAGTCCGAACCCATTTAAATTTTACAGGGCTGCTTGGGTTTTTCCCAAACAAGATTTGATTGATTGAAGAATGGGTCCCGACTGTGAATCCTTCTATGGTCTAGTTGTTCACTATTACTTTTTAACACGCTTTTAATAGCTTCATACGTCATGGAAATTTCGAACATGATTTTGACCTTCTTCAAAACGTTACTTAGTAGAGATGAGTAAATTTCAAAGAACTAATAAATCTCGAGAAACTTTAATAAAGCTATGAATCAGCACGCTTCCCTAAAATATCGGAAGTTTTATTAAAATTTCGAACTCGATAGAATTCAGTGCTATATTTCCTAAAGATATTCAGCACTCTCATATCTTAGACTGAATTCGGAATTCAAAAATATTATATTTCTATGGGTCATTTTTTACAGCTTTAAATATAGCCATAAAAATAACTAGTCTAAATTATAAAAATCAAAAACCCAACTGCAAAAAAACATGATATACCTTTTTGAAATCCTAAAGATGAACTATTTAATTTAATATTCATATTGAAGTATTCGAATTATTTTTATTTTTTGATACTTCAAACAATGGCATCCCAAAGCCACTACATTTGTTTTTTTTATTTCACTTATCTAAGAACACTAGGGCTACCAAGGCGCATCTAACGATATCTTAATTATGTAAATCGGTCCAGTGGTTTGGAAGATATGAAGTAATAAATAATACTATATGCATACATTATATACAAGATACGCGCGAAAAACATACCCTTGCTGGTAATCGGATAATAATATTTTTATCGATAGATACCTACCGTAATAAGTCCAAATCAAAATTTGATTTCAAAAATTTCCATATTTTCATTGCATAAAAATATGCAGTACGTTATAATTAATGACATTAATGTGTCAATAAAAGTTACAGGGAAAGGAATTCTCACGAACAAACTCGCTAGTTAATTACACACTGCCTTAATAATATACTCGTACTCGTAATTTCCATAGCAACGCCAGGCTCTGTATCGCCTGCCCACAGATACATTTTATATAACTGTATTTTATAGTGAAACCCGAGGTCATTCAATCGTTAAATAAAATAAATAAAATATAAAAACTAGATAGTTTTCACAATGGTAATTAAAAGTAGTATTTGGTAATTAAAACAGCTCTAACACAAATGCAAATTATAATGTCTTGGAGCCTCTTGACAAAACCGTACCCTACCCGAATGATAACTGGATTTAATTTAAGTTACTGAATCTTCAATATCCAATTTACTTTTTAATGTAACTTTGGGTTGCTGCTAACGTTGCTGAAGGGCAGGCACTATAAAAGTTTAGTAGGAAATTGAAGTGCCGATTTGTTTTATTCATAGCGTGTACACGGTACGAAGACAAATGTGGGCATGTCGCAGCTGTCAACACGGATTTTCTTCAAAATGTATTATCGAATATGTCACGTCAACTCGCGTGTCTTGCACACACGCTGAACTGTCAATATTTCAGAATTATTGCCTTAAGAGGCCGTGCCGAAAATTTATTTGACAGGGTTATGTCATATTCATTGCGAAGCTATGTCTGTGTGCGTCGTTCACGCACACCTGGCTGAAGTTCGTGCTTAAACAATTTTGATCCTTTAGTTGATAATAATTTTAGGATGCATAGTATGAACAGTTTAGAAATAAAAGTGTGGAATGTTTTTGTATATTAGTTTAATATATTTATTACAATCAAAATGAAAAAGTTTTAGATAAACACACACTAGGTACATATTTAGGTTATTCAGTGTTTTGCATCAGAGATGTCATTCATTTATGTTTGCGATAAACTAAGAGTGTACAGACAAAAACATGTTTCATTGGTACCCATCCGAAAATCAAACGAGTCTTGATTTCATAAAAAATGTTTTTGAAAATGCAAAATTTAAAATTTTGGGCCATAAAAAATCTTTGCCGAGCTGTAGGACTAAATATATTGTCATATTCATAACCTTTTAAATTGGCGTATTATATAAACTTAAATTAAAAATTGAAGAAAAACCAGACTCAAAAAAAAAAAGTCTGAATAGGTAAAAAATAAAAAAATCATAAAATAAATCTAGATACGCGGTAGCGAATCAAGCCAAGTTCAAGCAAAGGAACTGGCTAGCCAGCGCCGAGTGTATTATTATAACATTACACGTCAAAGTATTTTATTCATATAGGTATCACTGATACACTTATGCACGTCATTTTTTAGCTTTTCGGAAGGTGCTTTGTCGTGGAGGAGAAGAAAAGCCCAAAGAAACTGCTCAGCACATCTTGTAAAAAAAATATTACAAAATAAGATAATAATACAAATTTACTATTTACTATTCTGAGCGTAACTGGTTGAAGAGCTGGTCATTTCCATGCCTCTTTGTCATTTAAATACTCGTCTACACTATAATATCCCTTGCCTAACAATTGTGTCTTTACACGTTTTTTGAAAGTTTCTATTGGCAAGTCACGTATTAATTTTGGGATTTTATTATAGAAATGTATACCAAGCCCTATGAAAGATCGCTGCACTTTACTTAGGCGGAACGAAGGCGTAACTAATTGATGCATTCTTTTCGTATGACGATTATTAATATCAAAATTTTGTTTATACGCGTTTATACTCTTCCGTATAAAAACTACATTGTTAAAGATATACTGGGAAGCTACTGTAAGTATACCTATTTCCTTGAACTTTTCATGCAAAGACTCCCGAGACCTAAGTTTATAAATAGCCCTAACTGCCCGTTTCTGGAGTATGAAAATTTGTTTTATATTGGCTACTTTACCCCACAGCAAGATGGCATAAGGCACGAACCACTTGGTGCCACTTTTGACCCTTCTATAACTCAAAACCTCTTTAACGTAAACACATTACGTGTGTTTAATTATATTCATAAGGACATATAGAAGCCCAAATTTAATGAAGCTAGCTCAAATGGTTATAAAGATATGAAGGTCAAAATGTCGTAAATTTTAGCACTGACTGACTGACTGACATATAGTACCTAAATCTAAGCTACTTCCAGATGACCTAGAAGGATGAAATTTGGAATCCAGCTCGGTAATTGTGTTCAAGCGTAGGAAAAAATATAAAAAAATAAAAAAGTCGAA
This sequence comes from Thymelicus lineola, assembly GCA_963932265.1. NCBI lineage: Eukaryota > Metazoa > Arthropoda > Insecta > Lepidoptera > Hesperiidae > Thymelicus > Thymelicus lineola. Next base: position 4,707,433 of record OZ010687.1, on the reverse strand, counting down.
AAATAAGTGGTGTCCCCTTACAAAAAACTTGTAATATGCGTAAACAACCGGCCAACGGTGTGTCGTCGGCGGCGCGTGGCATTGCCTAGTTTTCTTTACAAAAGTAATGATATCCCACCAAAAACATAAATGTAAAAAAGGAGAGCCAAGTTCAATACAAAAATTCTGATAAAAACCATCCAATAAAGCAAAGAAATAGTCAAAGTCAAAGTCAAAATATTTTTATTCATATAGGTATCACTGATACACTTATGCACGTCATTTTTTGGCTTTTCGGAAGGTGCTTTGTCGTGGAGGAGAAGAAAAGCCTAAAGAAACTCCTCAGCACATCTTTTAAAAAAAATATTACAAAAAAAGATAATAATACAATAGAGTTTAATACTTGTTCATAATGTTTTTTTGAAGTGAAACTTCTTTAGAATCGTTAGTGATTTGAAACCGGATGCAACGACAGGTAAGATAATATAACCGCTAATTTCGTCTTTCAATTTAACTTCTCCGTAGCTCAATGGTCAGGACGTAGATACACAATACCTGATGCACAGGTTCACGTTTCTCAGTATTTGTTTTTTTTTTAGTTTTTTTTTGTTTTATTTTTATACTGTTTTTAAATACTTTCAAATGCTCTTTTAAATATTTTCAAAGAATTTATCAACAAAAAATAAGAATTTCATTCTTTTATTCTGTCGATCGACCGACCGATTATACAGAGAGTAAAAATGCTAAGTTGTATTCATAGATGGCGCTTCAATTTATTGCTTTAAGATTCGATTTATTGCTTTTTCATCTCATTAACTTGAAACCAAAATTTTGGAAAGTTTCACTTCTACCACGTGTGAATTGCACACATTTTCTTTTTTTGTTCCTATAAATACATATTTTGATTTTGCATAGAACTTGGCACTCATTTAGATCTCCGTTCGTTTTGCGGCGAAGCCCATAGCTAAGCTTAATTTTTGTATTGAACTTGGCTGTCCTATTTTACATTTATGTTTTTGGTGGGATATAACTCAATATCACGCCAACCGATTTCAATGATTCTTTTTTTAATCGAAAACAGGTGCTTGCCATGTAGTCCCACATAAATTTGAACGGGATGAACGGGATCTGACAAGTAGTTTTTGAGTAACTTTGAAGTCGGTTATTTTTTGTTAGTAGGTAAATACATCATACACCTACGATATGCCGATGATATAGTTATCCTGCTGGGTTCCCTGGAAGAACTTGGTATAATGCTCGGAAACTTTAACAGCGCCTCACAACGGGTGGGTCTTAAGATGAACATGGACAAGACGAAAAACATGTCAAATGTCCATGTCACACCCATATCGGTTGTTGTTGACGGCGCTGCTCTCGAAGTTGTAGACGAATACATTTACCTGGGACAATTGATCCAGATGGGTAAGTCCAACTTCAAGAAAGAAGTCACTTGTAGAATCCAACTCGGATGGACTGCGTTCGGGAAATTGCGTCATATCTTGTCATCCAAAACATTACTTCAGTGCCTGAAGTCGAAGGTGTTCGAGTAGTGTGTGTTGCCAGCGATGACATACGGCTCCGAGACGTGGTGCTTCGCTATTGGCCTAATCCACAAGCTCAGAGTAGCACAGCGGGCTATGGAGAGGACTATGCTCGGTATTTCTCTACGTGATCGCATCAGAAACGAGGAGATCCGTAGACGAATAAGGGTAACCGACATAGCTCAAAGAATTAGCCGGCTGAAGTGGCAATAGGCTGGCCACATAGTGCGAAGGACCGATAACCGTTGGGGAAGAAAAGTCCTCGAATGGCGCCCGCGTTTCGCAAAACGGAGTACAGGACGCCCCCGACAAGATGGACCGACGACCTGAAGAAGACAGCGGGAATCCGTTGGATTCAGAAGGGGAGGCCCATGTCCAGCAGTGGACCTACCAAGGCTGATGGATGGATGGAGTTTAATATGGAGCCGTCCCCCAACACGACAAAATTTTATTTAGATAAATTAAATATAATGTTTATATAAAAATCAATAGCTGTTCGTTTGTCTCGCTAAAACTCGAGAATGGCTGGACCGATTTGGCTAATTTTGATCTTGAAATATTTGTGAAACTTCAGGAAAGGTGTAAACGGTGGGAAATATAAATAATAAGTAGTAAAAAATACTAAAAACAAACAAATTGTTCCTAGCTGTGAAACATTTGATATCTTTTGTCAAATTGTCATTTGGTTGTCAAATATTTATAGGTGCGTTCAGAAATTTGTCTGTTTCATAGCTGTAGTAGGAGGTCCGATTTCTTTGAAAACTTAACGACTATACTCGTATTATCTTTCTAATGTAACATCAGCGACATATCTAACTTTTTTATTTTGTAACTGACAGTAGAGGGAGAGGGAGAGGGGAAAGAGGAGGGAGATGGGGCTCGAAGGAGACCTCGAGAGGGGTGAGTTGTTAGGCAGTACAGAGTTTGCCGGGTCAGCTAGTACATTTGTAATATTCATGTTATTTATGACTTTTTAAAAAGGACCCCGCAAAATCTCTATGGGAATTGGCTCTCGGCTAAATTAGCTAAAAACTTCGCACAGAGGCAGTTTTCATCATGCTGATCAAGTCTCAATGGGCGCAACCCCCCAAAATCAAACCCAGACCCACCACTCCCACCCCCCCCCCCAAATCTCAAAATTCTCCCCAAAGCACATTACGATGGAATGCATAAGGGACATATTTTTTTTATGGAAATAGCCGGCAAACGAGCTGACGATCCACCTGATGCTAAGTGGCTATCGTCGCCCATGAACATCGGCAACACCAAAGGCATCACTGATGCGTTGCCGGCCAAGTAAGAAAGAAGAAAAAGAAAGAAAGAACTGGCTCTCAAGCCCCCAGCCGGAACACGACGAGTCGTTTGGCGGCTGACTCATGCTCGAGGGTGGTTGTAGCTATCCAGGCGAACCCCTGGAGAAATAATAATAGTAATAATGGTATTAATTATCAATTAAAATCAATACTACCAATATAATCCCTCCGAGGGCCCTACCACCAGTGGGCTGGATTTAGTCGTCTCTTACGACACCCTTCCGGCGTGGGATTGGGGTTAGTATTCTAAGCCGCCCCAATACGGCTAAAATATAATACGGCTAATATATGCATATGAAAGCAAGGTGTTGGGTGATACCCGACCTGTTTACGCCAGGTGGTGTTTAGGGGAAGTGGTGGGTCTAGGTTTGATTTTGGGGGGTTGCACCCATTGAGACTTTTGATCAGCATGATGAAAGCTACCTCTGTGCGAAGTTTCATATGAATATATCCCTTTTGCATTGATTTTCATCCAATGTGCTTTGGAGAGTATTTTGAGAGTTGGGGGGGAGTGGTGGGTCTGGCTTTGATTTTGGGGGCTTGCGCCCATTGAGACTTTTGATCAGCATGATGAAAGCTACCTCTGTGCAAAATTTCAGCTAATTTAGCCGAGAGCCAATTCCCATAGAGATTTTGCGGGGTCTTTTAGTGTGCAATTCACACGTGGTAGAAGTGAAACCTTCAAAAATTTTGTTTTCAGGATAATGAGACGAATGTAAAATTTCGGGAAGATGATAATTGTAGGTTTTAGTAATGATCATAGTGATTCAAAGTTAGATAATTATTTTACGTTTTATTCGTATACTATATCACATATATGTATTAATTCAGACTCAGAGCTTAAACCTTTTATACACCGTCCATCTTTCTGTACGTCCCGCCAAGGCCATGCACGATGCACGATGCAAAAGTATCATAAATAGGCTTGACGTACGTCGATAATATTATTAATTGTTTGCTGGATTTGCACGACCAATTTTCGTCCTGTTTTCCACGCCTTAGGAAAATTTCCCTGCTCGAGACAGGCATTCAGGAGCCCCCTTAGTTGCTACTCCAGGGACTCTGCGGCGTCTAGGGCGGAAACCAGCACTCGACCCGGAACAACATCGGGACCCGGGGTGGTATTTTTGGAGCGCAACCTTGCCACAGCGGCGCCAACTCAATACAACTCAACTCACCTTCCCTCCCCTCCCCTCCCCCTCCCGTCCCATGTACAATGCTTCCTATCTCGCTTTAGAATTTATGTGTCTGTCTCTTTTTACTGGACAGTTTCGTTTCATCGAATTTCAAATCACCCCCGTACTAAAGAAGTTTTCATTTCAAAAATGTTAGTTGAAACACTTGAAGTACTACTAAGTGAATTACTAAGTTGAAAAACAAAAATGGAACTTAATAATTTCTAGGAGTAAAATTAATAATATATGACGTCACACAACGATGGGGGACGGATCAAAAAGTCATGAAATTAGTGTGACGTAATTTATGGATGGCCCTTGATGATTAACTAAATTCACCCCCTTCCTCGTAACTACCCCCCCCCCCCCCCGCGAAGTAGCCAATTTAGTACTACATAAATCAAACCCTTTCATTTGATACCCCACTCGGGTATGTTCGCTGAATTCAGTATATTTATCTCCTTCCTAACTATATGAACTACTATAACTACCATACTACTATAACTACCCCACCCCCATGCCTTGAAACAGCCAATTTTGTGATTCATAGAAACATGATGATTCGTGGTGTTATTAAAATAAAAAATAATTAATTTAATAATTGGATCAAAATGTGGTAGTCGGCGTACAATTTGTGTATATTTTTACGTAAAATACGTGAGCGTTACGTCGTTCAGAGCGATACGTCCTCACGCGGAGAGAGCCTCGGCGGTACTAATTTAATATATTTAATGCGGTCCATAATATAGTTCAGTTTGCAACTATTATTAATAAACGAAATCATTATTTTTTCATAAAATAAAATTTTGATTCTATTTAAGGATTAACTGAAGATTAATGTATATTTTTTAAAATTTCCTTAAAGTGTTTCTAATTAATAGAAAAAAAATACTTACTTCGAACGAAGTTACGTTATTTCAAAAAAAAATTCTGCTATATTTGGATAGAAATTTAAAAAACTGGCTAGGCTACTTAATAAAAGACCGTATACTTATGTTATTTATATTTTTTAATGTTTGGAATATTTTGTATTTTCGTTGTAAAACAAAGACAAAAAGCACTTGCTCGTTACTTTTCGGAAAAGAAGGGTTTTAAATAGTGGTGATTTGCCATTATTATAAATAATATGTTAGATTCGTCTGGCCTATCAGCAAGAACAAGAATTAGACTCTTATAGTAACAAAAAACAAAGCTTAATCTCTTTATCCTGTTCACACAAACAGTGATTAAAATTGACCGAAATTGTTGATATCGCGGCACGGAGCCTTAAGCCGCACGTCCCCAGAGTATTAACACAGCCTAACGAGGTCTACTTGGCCTTAGTGAATGTATGGAGAGGTTAAACTTACGGGGTAAGCGGGGTAAGACGCGTTCCCAAAATTTAGAGATTTAATCTCTAACCGTGCTTGGGAAAACGTCGAAAGTAGTCGCAGGAAAAAGTAACTCAAAATATCTTAACAACAATTAAATAGTTCAAAGACAAATACACGCCTTTATAGTTTGAACGTAAGTACCTACTGAAGCAAAATAAATTTTATTTTGACTGCTGTTAACTGTTAAAGAGTTCCCTCGTCTGGATTCAAATTAAGAGTAGGTATTAGGTCAAGCATATCATAAAATGCATTGTAATCAGAACTAAAGCAAGAAGTAAAATTTCAGTTCTTAGAATAAGGGGAAGTAAACTTAATTAAACTTGTAAATTTTGACCCACACAAACAGGCTAAGGAAAAAATAAAATCGTTTAAAAACTATTATACTTATTTATACGTACTGTGGTAATATTATAGCAAATATTGATCGAAATCAAATGACACAATGTCGATGTGTTAAATCTTTTATCGACATCAAAGAGACTCCCGTAAGTTTTTATTCTGTGGTAGATATAAGAAAAATCGCGACGTATACCTTCAATCAGGCGTTATCAAGAGAATTCATAATGGAGAGATCAGTGAACTCCGGTTCTGTGTATGATTTTGATATTACCAATAGTTCTGAGGTAAGTTGTGGAATGTTCTATAATTTACTGAACATTAAACATCAGCTATTCTCAAGAGTTGAAGACATTTGAACTTAGATTTAAGTTTTAAGTTTTAATTGGAATCTGGGAAATGATGATGGTGTCTCTTTTATTGATAACTATAAAATTATTATAAAAGGTACCAATAAAATAGTTTTTAAGGAGTTTTTCCCAGACTTCAGTCAATTTAAGATATAAAATGAAAAGGGTACGTACGGATTAACTCGGAATGACTTGGTTTCGACAAATTTCTTTTGAGAGTTCATAGGTGGGGTACAGACATGTAAAAAAGTTATCGTTTTATCGTAACTGGTCAATCAAAAATATTTGTAAAGTCTATAAAATAAACGTAGTGTCGAAAAAATAGTTTCGACTTCGCTGCCCTCATCTAAAAGAACGCAAATAAGTAAATATCTATGACCATTAACTCAGTTTACTAAATTGCGTTGGGTAATAAATATTCCGGCGAATATCGTAAATATTTTACCGAAAACCTTATTGGTATTTCTAACATAATTTTATAACGTATCAAATCATTTTATAACATTTTACGATTAAAAATAAGATACGATCAGTAAATAATTCAGAGAATAATTCTATGTTTTAGACATAAGACAATGCCTAACACACAGAGACACGAAATTAATAAAAATACCTTGTTGATTTAATTTAAAATTTATAAAACTTAAGAACACAAAAGAAGCCCCAGGTAATTATGCGTCAAAATAAACCTTATCTAATTTACCAGGACCTTCCGTAACTTACTTTTGTTTAGATCTACAAAACAAACTCGAAATGTAAAAGTATTTAAATCCAAAGAAGTTGTTATCGCTGCCGTCAGAGAAGAATTATTGTAGAATTCACTTCTGTTACCATGATAATATTCTCAAGGGAGATACACATTTTAAACACTTACGAGTAAGCTATGCTTATCTAAGAATTTTTCATTTGAGATTCCATTTTTTATAATACGAAACAACATTATTTTTCATCCTTTGCTTTTAATATCTTAGGACATATTTTATAAGCATTTCTTCTTACTTTGTTCATTAGTCATTTCTATCACATGAATGTGCTTATCATTTAAATAAAGAGATGTTTATTTACAACTCCAATGCATTTTTAGAATTTAAAACATTATCATGTAAATTTTACGATCCAAAAAGTTCCTTATACAAACAATTCTATACAATTCCTTATAATATGACAAATACTATCGAAATTTACACAATAATAAGTGTTTTTGTATGAGTGAGAAGTTCAACAAAAAATTTGTTTTCAGAATCACTTTATATTGAAAGATATTTTGCGAAAGGGCTTCTATTTTGACACCACTAACACGGCTCTCACAGAGAAGCGACGGGACTCTTACTTTTATTAAAAAGGTTGTGAGATGATATCATAATTTAGGACCTTTATCAGAAGGTGAATCGCGTTCAGTGAAGAAGCTTCAGGATTGTCGAAAAAAATATCTATTTAATACTCTTTATCCTGGTAACGGTTCCCTTGCCGATCCTAAAGGAGAAAAATCCTCATAAATTACGTGATATACTTACTGATTTATCTAATGCGTTATAGGTGATATACTTTCCGATAATCTATTTCGTTATTCAATAAGACAAATCATTAATGTTGTAAACCGGTTTTACTTGATGGTATTACACGACACAGATTTTTTATCAACTGGATTTACCGTGGAATGTCTACGGATAAATCTGCGATGACATACGCAGCTGCAGTCCAAAAAGCAGCTCCTAAATCGAGTTCCTCAGGACTTTCGACATTCATCATATCTCCTTCGGTATGATGGAACCAAAAGTAACGTTCGTTTGCGTTATGAAGACTGGCTCCTGGAACACCTTTTTGAATTATAACTGCAATATCAGAACCGGGACTATCAGATTCCACTAATTGTGTAGCATTTATTGATTCAAATAACTTTAATACTTCTGCAATAATACAGCGCGCTTCTTGAGTTCCAGCAACTTCCAATCCAAGAGGCGCAAAAGTACCTTCATCTGATTCCATAATGAAATTTATATTGTTGCTATTATTTCTATGCTTTTCTTCGTATGCATATGCTCCTACTAATCCTAACTCTTCAGCAGTCCAGAAAATTGATTTTATAGTTCTTCGTGGTTTTAGATTTAGTCGTTTAAGAATAACAGGCACTGCCCAACTAACAAACAATCCACCGCCATCATCCATCGCACCTTGTCCAACATCCCAGCTATCAATATGACCGGATACAATTACATGTTTCTCTGGACTTATGGAGCCTTTCAAATCTATGATCGTATTTCTAGAAATCTTTGTATCATATGTCGATGACATTTTAATATTCAAAACAACTTTGATGCCACGATTGTACAATCGCCTGATCATGTCAGCGTCCTCAAGTGAGATGGCAGCAGTGGGTATCTTTGTAACATTTTCACCGTACGTCTGCGATCCTGTGTGAGGTGAGTTAATAGAAAAAGGTGTAATAGAACGTACTAACGAGGCTAATGCTCCTTTTTCTGCTGCCTTTGTAGCACCTTGTGATCTGTAGGCTACCGTTTCACCATATGTTGTAAATATTGGATCATAAACAACAATTTTTCCTTTTATATCATCTTCCGGAGCTTTCTCCAATGCGGAAAAACTTTCAAAAACAATTACTTCGCTTGTAACTCCTTCAGGTGCCGTACTAACACTTCTTCCTAGCCCTAAAAGTGCAATGTCTTGTATTCTCGGTTCTAACATAGTAATTTTTTCTTCTCCTCTTAACCAATGAGGAACCTAGAAAAACAGAGTACGTAATTAGAAATTTAGAAACATTATCTAATAAGCTCCGCATAACTTTAGATTTTCATATTTTTCTATTTTGTAAATCACATTTTTATTATTAGTATCTGAATTACCTCCACTTCTTCGGTAGCAATATCGTAGATTTCCTCAGCCTGGGTAAGTTCGATCATGTAATCAATAGACTTCTCAAGAACTTCTGAGCCTGATACTCTTGCGCCGAACGTATCTACAAACTTAGCTAATCTGAAAACAAAAAGGTCTGGTGAGTAAACAGTATTCCCTCAGTCCAAATAAAAACAATAAATACATGTATAAAAAAAATTCAAAAAAATAATATAATTGATGAAAATAATACACTTTTTTGACATTACACTATTTTTAGGCTTACCGTAAAGGTTAAATAGCATTGTAAAATATGCAGTAATAGTATTGTAACAGAACGTTTTACGCGGATTACTATTAAATTTTATTCTACGCGGATTTTATAATTTAAAAGTTACTAAGTCGATTTATTTAAAAATCACATAATTATCACATCAAGAATATTAGGTATGTCAGGTTTGTAAATATAAATGCTTTTCAAAATCTATAAAAAAGACACACATGGGCAATGATAGTTTCCACGGGAAATATTAATTTTGATTTACCATTTCTCAACGAAATACTTGTCAAAAATTAACTTACTCATCATAGGTTTTGCCTTTGAAGTCACCTTCCAAAACGTACTCAAGTATTTCATTAGCTACATCTTGGTACGAAGAAATCTCGTTTACCAACTCATCTCCTAACAACGCCTCGCAAGAGTTTGAATTTTTCGGCAAAAATTTTGCCTCACACGCTATTATGGTAAAAAGGGTTATAAGAGTTAGAATGAATAAATTCATTTTTCTATGCGTACCTACACTACCTACGCTATATTGCGATGCTGTGATGAAACGAGAGCATTATATTCCGCGTCTATCTTATCAGATGAACCAAATCGTCGATTGTCAAAAATGTCTATATTCATTTTGCTCGATAGACATCCGATGTGCGTTTAGCTTCATGGACCGGATAACACCGTACCGGGCTCAGAGAAGATACTTTTATCATATCGAATTTATGAGAGATACGATGTTTAACTATCTTACAAAATTATATATAGCTGATCAATGAAAATAGAGTTCCAGTATCTGTTCATAGTAAGCGTTTAAGTTTAAGCGTTTATTTTTTTAATAATTTTATAACCTTATTTACTCGACGTATTCTTTCCGTTCATCAACGTAACGAAACAGTGTTTTTCCTTTTAGTTCTTATAAAAGTTGACTAGAACAAGACGCACCAATATTCGTGTCAGTACGTAAAGCGATCTCAGTAATAGCTTACATATTAGACCTTATTTTCATACGTAAAATTGCCGCAGCTTGCAGCATGTCACTTATAATGTGCTTGTGTCACTGTTTGTATCTAAGTTTAAAAAACAACATACTCACTCATTATAAGTGTTTCCTTTAAACGGTCCAGACACGACATAATCTATTATATCCTTCACCACCGTGTCATAAGAAGCAATTTCCTTTGCAACATCACCGATATTACAAGATTTTAAGTCTGAGTAGCTTTGTACTTTTGGGGCGCTATAAACTTGAGTTGTAAGATAAATAATAATCAAACAGTACTTTGGTATTAGAAGATACATAACTAACAGATAACGTATTTGTATACAACGTATTAATGGTACAAGCGACCATGCACACGCCAGTATCAAGCTAATAATAAGACAATACAACGCCAAGCGACACCAGTCCAGAATAAGGATGTCATTGAATTGAAGTATTGCGTCTTAGTTACCGTCCTACTCGTAATGTACGTATACTATGAGTATGATCAATAGAGTATCATCGTTGAACGAACTTATGGATCAAGAGTACTTTATAGGGCCTTACATACTTTTTTTTTATGGAAATAGCCGGCAAACGAGCTGACGATCCACCTGATGGTAAGTGGCTAACCGTCGCTCATGGATATCAGCAACACCAAAAGTATCACTGAAACCGGGCAAAAAAGAAAGAATAAAAAGAAAGAAAAAAGGAAAGATTCTATTATACTAGTAACCACCCTTTTAACTTATCATCTCATCCATCCATCAGCCCTTGTAGGTCCACTGCTGGACATAGGCCTCCCCTAACTTGCGCCACTCTGACCGGTCCTGAGCCTTCTGAATCCAACGGATGCCCGCTGTCTTCTTGAGGTCGTCGGTCCACCTGGTCGGGGGGCGTCCTATGCTCCATTTTCCGAGACGTGGGCGCCATTCGAGGACCTTTCTTCACCAACGGTTATCGGTCCTTCGCACTATGTGGCCAGCCCATTGCCACTTCAGCCGGTTAATTCTTTAAGCTATGTCGGTTACCCTGGTTCGTCTACGGATCTCCTCATTTCTGATTCGATCACGTAGAGAAATACAGAGCATAGCCCTCTCCATAGCCCGCTGCGCTACTCTGAGCTTGTGGATTAGGCCAACTTATACTTCCTATTTAACTATATATTCCCATTGAAATAAAACGCATACCTAAATTATCACGTAAATCTTATCCCAAGTTTTTACTTCGTACCTAGTTCGTTAGTTTCGTTTACCAAAAATACCTAACTACTCTAGTAACTGAAGGCAAATTGTTACTTACAATTAAATGTAATGAATGAATTAATTAATTAATACGGAATAATAATATGGAACTTGGATACTTCATATTTATTTAAACACAGTAATATTATTTTGTTAACTCATGTTTATCGATGTTGACATTATTGTCAAGACGGACGACTTTGAAAATATTTATCTCCTCACTTTCCTTATCCAAGGTAAGTACCTACTCATAGTTGAAAGATATTATCATCACTAGAGGCTTAAACTGCGGCAAACGCTAGCAGCAAACTGCATTAATTGATTAAATAAAATATTTCATTCATAGATTAAAATATTGTCTCAGTATCCTCTGTTTTATGATAATATCGTACCCCAGTTCTTATAAACAAATTAGTGCATAAAGCACTTCCAGTGATTTCAATCTACTTGAGCGACCGCAGAGGCAAATGTTGTCGAGCTTTACTCTCTGAAGTAGAACCTTTTTTTAAAATAAAATCATCACAATAAGGCTTTTATAGAAATTACAATAAAATAAGAAATCAGTTAAAGTTAAGAGTTATAAATTAAAAGAAAGAATTAAAGAAGTTATATTAACAAAGATGAGAGCAATAAGTAAGATATAACAGATATAACAATAAGTGTATCTGACTACGCTAGTGGCAATTCTTCTTACTTTAATTATACTGTTGATACGAATGCTAATTCAAAGCACATGAGCAATGCAATGCAATGCGCTACCTTAGGTGAGGGTAGCTGGGAGCATGCTCGCAGCGTATATGCTTATATGGATTTACATATTCATGCATGTATGCTAAACTAGCATGCTAGCTTCAAGCATATATCTCAGGCATCTGCAAATTTTTGACGTTTTTCAGCATATTGCAATATTATAGAGCCATTTAAAATTTAAATTAACTAATTATAAAGCCAACTGGCTTTCGGCGTAAAAACCCTTCTAAGTCTGATCATAATAGGTTATCTAAAGAAATCTAACCAATGTCTTTTTACTTTAATTAAAGCTGTTATCACTTCTATAATTAGTAGGTATAATCATAAATCCTGAATAATATCAGACAATAATATTAATATATCGATTCATTATCAATTTCCCCAGTACAAAGACAAATCTTAGGCGTTTAATATTCAATTCCTAAAACGAATTTTACAATGGCTGTAATTTGCCAACGATTACATTTATCAGACAATGGCATACTAAATGGGGCATATCCGTTGTCCGTGCTCTCATCCGACAGACTATTATAGGGCAAAATAAATTGTAAAGCGTAGAAATTTGACTCGTTACGATAGCTTTGCTCAAATAAATCGTCATCATTACGTGAATCATCAAATGCCATCAGTGCATCGATTGAAATATTGTTTCAATTAAGAACAAAGTGGAAGAGAAAAACCTTAAAGCAAACTTTTTTCTTCGCTTTCTTCTTAGCTAGCAACGATTCGGCTGGGGTTACTGATGTACATAGAGGGCCATATCCATTTACCATTAATTGGTTTTTCAGCTCCCTTGGCGGCTATTTACAAAAAACAAGGTCACGTATGTCATTATTTAGCGCCTCTTGTGTCTGTTGGTTTGGTTCATGATGGTAATGAGATCAGGGATTTTGGTTATACAAACACTGCGACTCAATAAAGAGAAAAAAATAATAGACAAAGATTGTTGCAGGTATGAGGTACATTGTCGTTTTATTTTGTTCACTTGTAAGGTCAATCCTGCCACGTTTGCAAATGCATCGGTTTTTCCCCTGACATCCAGCTCTCTTTACGCTGTCTTACCTTTTTGTTCTACATCGACAATTTTTTACTGTTCTCATATCGCTGTATTCATACGGTATTCATGTCACAATATTAGTAATTTGATATCGATTCCGTCCATTGAACAGAATCGAGCAATCCAGTTCCCGCGCTACGTTCGTTTCAAACGACTCATTGTAGGTTACGCCGTTCTATTCTGTACACGTGCCAGAGATTTCTTTTTCTCTCTATTTATTCTCTTCGATCTTTGTATTTATGTATAGATTGAGGTCCTATGTGTGAATGAATAGTTATAAAAATAACATTAGGTGAAGCAGAAATTGAGCGAAATCTATTTGTTATGGCAATCAATTTTTTTATTTATATTGTATTTAACAGTCTCCAACAGAAGGTTGGAAAGTGTACCTCGGACCTCAAGACACATGGAGATTTGGTATCCTACAGCGTTGAACCTACTAAATTCACGGAGATGAGTAAAAGTCGCGGTGATAATCTAAAATCACAGCAGCCATAACTGTATCGTCATTATGATCTATCATTACTACAGAACAGAATGTCGGACTTGAACACTGTTCGTATCTCACTGGGAAGTGGGAACGTTCGACGTTGAGTAACGTTATAGTATATCTTCCGTTTCATGCACAATTCGTTGAATAAGCAATTCCGTGCCACTGCAGCACTGCCACTCACGGTGAATACGGTTTTTATCTTTTGGTTTTTTAATCTTTTATAACTTTGAATTCAGTCCAAAAAATTTTAAAGCCTTTTTTATATATTTTTTTCATTAAAAAACAGAAAAGTAAAGTTTCATAGCTTGGATATTTTCGTATAATGCCAAATACTTCATTGTTATTACAGAAAGAAAAGTTCGCAAACTATTTAAAATATTATAGCCTTATCACGAAATGAGATTCTTTAATATTTGTATATTGGCTATAGCATGAAATAGGCATACTCGAATATTATCAAGGACAAAGATACTACACGCAAAAGAGACATTGAATCGGTTCATGTTCTGCAAAATGTTGTCTAATCAGAAAATCTTTATCTTTTTCATTTAGGTAGGTATATGTACAACTTTCTACTTTCCCTCGTCATAATCTCATAAAGATCTTTTCTTGACTCACTTTTACTACTAGTCGTTTACATTTACTAGTCGTTTAGTCAAAAGTTCGGAAAAATATACTTTGAGCTAAAAAACCAAAACGACATTAGTTGAAAATATTATTGAACCACAATAATCCTATGCGACCTCAACAAGAAGGCTTGTCACGTTTGTTTAGTGGGCGAGGCAGTGGATAGAATCAGATTTTTGCACACTGGAGTGAACCGAATGAAACTGGCAGCGATTCGAATTACTTACCATGAATAAAGATTAAGGCTTGTTACTTGAGTTACCAGTTTCTTTCTAAGATAAACTTTTGAATTCCTGAATTCATTGTAGTCTTGAATATTTATTCATTTGTATTTCATAATAAAAAGTGTGTACTTAAGTATCCGCTGCAGTTATTGCATTATGTTTCTAGATGCTCCTTTTTGGTATTTTTGTATCAAGTTACAGTAGGAATTTTTTTTTGATCGCTTCAGCAAATGTGTGGTTATTTAACTTGATATTTTTTTCGGTTTTAAAGAAGCTACTCAGTTGCTGACTCTTCAACAGCTAATTGAAGGCAGTTAATAGCTAAGCTATTAGGCTACGACCAATATTACCAAACTAGTATTGGGATTTAGAGGCTGTTGAAACCACTAAGGCATAATAGTTGACACAAAATATTTGCCTTAATAAATTGACTCTGAAATGGTGACTATTGGAAAGGTTAGGTACTATAAAGTTTTACTACATTACTGGAGCATCTCCTGATAATGCGATAAATACCGTAATATTCTCTCAGCAGTTCTTAAGAAATCATTAATCTATACTAATAGATATTATAAAGCTGAAGATTTTGGTTGAACGCGCTTTGGTGGAACGACTGCTTCGAATTATAAAATTCTTTTTGTGTTTGATAGTCCATTTATCGAGGAAGGCTATAGGCTATATAACATCATATATTATAGTAGTTAGTTTTTTCCACAAATTAACGCGGGTGAAACCGCGAGGCACACCTAGTTGTAGAAAAAAATGTGAGCCGTCATGGGGCGGCTGGCAGATGTGAAACATCGAAATTATTTTATATAACTAATAGGCATAAAAGTACAGATTATGACAGGAACTAAATATGGCATGATGAAAAAATACAATATTACGAATTGTCTCCAGAAAATGATGACAGTTTTGTCCTACTGCCAAAAATCAGGTTTACACCTCGCCTATAGATGTTTCACATCAATAAACCTCAAGCTATTATGAAGATTTTACAGTAGGTTTAGTCAAAACAATTTTCACGATGGAATGCGAAAGCGATCTTTTGATCCCCAATAGAGATTAAAAAGCCGATGGCTTTACTGGATCTCCAAACAATACCTAGTATTAACGACGCTCTTTCAAACGTATTCGTTTGCTGCATTTCCCAGGCACTACAAAAAAAAATCGAGCATGTCGTGCATGACGTTGAAAAGTTCCGAAGTAATGAATTATTGACAGATGAAAAAAATATATATCAAATAGTTAAGCCATTGAAATATTATTACTAGCGTATAGAGCCGACACCGCGAACACCATGTATGTCCCAATGCATTGGCGCCACGTGGTTTCAATCTTCAATGGATTTTGAAAGGAGAACGGGGGATCAATTTTGAAAATCGAACCTCCCGGGCGGGGGCACACATTTTAACAGTAAGAATTCATTAAGAAAAAAGTTAATAGGCTTTTACTTCGTTGGTGTGCACTCCAATGGCGCTCCATCACCATCATGGACTGCATCTCTACTTATTGTCTGGTGGGATTATGGTCAAACGTTAACTTTTCATTAGTAAAAAGGTGAATTTGTTGCGTTTAAGTACGTTTGCGTGAACAATTTTTACTAACTTAAACACTTACAGCACTTTTTTTATTATAATAAATAAATTAATTAGTATGAATCTATAATAATAAGTATATTCAATCAAAAGTTATGGTGATGAAACTTTATACTTTGTGTTTCTAATACTGTCTTATTTTGTTGCTAATAAATTAATATTAAGAATTCTTTTAATAAAAATACAAGTGACCACAAAAATGATATGAAGCTGGCAGATATATTAACATAATCAAATAACTTTGATTACTGGTGTCGGTTATAAGGCCCATTAGTTTATTATAAGGAACGGCCATATTTCACTTGGGAGTCCAATTTGCGAGATAATTGCCAGTGAAATTCCCGTAAGTGGATAATGAATGAGCATCCCATTTAAATTCGTTACAACTCCCCTTTTATTATTTGTCTACGCTTTGGCGAATATTACTTTTTGGTCACGAAATGATCATAAAGTAAAATGATAAGCTGCAACCCATTAATGGCCAACTGCTGAGATCCGTATCTCCTCTTCAGGAGACCTAGAACTTACTCCACCTGCAGTTTCAGTGCGCATTGGATTGGTGGTGTTAGTGGGTAACCAATGTGCTGGTAGTTTTCAAGCTGCCCGAGGGCTTCTGACATAGCTTAACGACTGGTATCTTACGATAACAACCGCGACCAACGACACACGGAATCGCTTAAGATTTTATTTGCCACTTGTGATGACCTATCCTTCTATCGATTGACTGATTCGGTATTAATAATGATTTTTTAAAAACGAAAAATGTTGACCCATATCGTGATTTAATGTTCTACCTACCGAAAATATAATGACGCTCTTAATTTTTTCCAGAATAAATTATGTTTCGTCCAAGTAGAAATGAGTCGGTAGCACTTGTCCAATATGATGTAGAGCAATGGGATTTTAAAGGAAAATGACGATAACAACACCGAAACGAGACATCCCAAAATTGCAAGTATTCCCCTGGCCTTTTAACATAAACCAGTCACGACGCAGCCTATCTCAAAACGTGTTAGAACGCCTTCTTCTCTTGTTATCGTCGGTCGTGGCTTCAAAGGATTGGCCCAAATTCTTTACTTAAAAAGGAAAGCAAATCGTAGCTATAACATCAAATGTGTTCGAATAATAGAAATGACTTTGATAACAACTTGCGATTTAAACTTACGGTGGATAAAACTACTTTTAAAATACCAGGCATAAAACAATCATGACTATTTTTATAAAGTCTGGCGTTTTAATTGACTCATAAATAGTTAGGACACATGAAAACAAACTCATTGCACTTACTAACTACTTGTATGATGCATCCAACTCAAAACATGCCGTAGATCGCAGGAAAGAAAATGTAATATCTGTAATTTAGTCACGCCTTCATTCTGAATGGTGTGACGAAAATTCTTCAGAACGTGATCAAAATATGAAATGGTGTATATTCTATTAAACCGGGAAAGTTTCACGTCATATTTGTGTTCGGCTTTATCTTAGATTATATTTTTGTCTGTTCATTAAATTATAATTGAGTATTCAACTAGCTACAAGTTACCTTCCTCGGGTGCTACAGCACTTGAATGTAAACAAACATTAATCATGTATAATTCAACAAGTGAATTTTCAGGTATATTTCCAATTGACGAATGATGATATTCACAAGCTACACAATAATCTCTTTGACTTAGCCGATAACTTAACAGCTTGTTCCGAACTTAACGGAGAAGATGGATTGTAGCCCCAATCAAAATTTCCTACGCGTTTGGAGGGCGCATGAATTTATGTTAATTTCTTTACGTAATTATCACTTTCATAGTGGATTATGTAAGTTTGTCTAGCTTTAAAAACATAATTATTATGTACCATACTTTTTAGTCTCCTATGAATGTAAAATTACTTGGTTTTGATATTAATTAATACTGTGTTAGCTGCTAATAGCTATAAAAGTTGTATACGCCTTAGATGACAAATCGCACTGGATGGATCAATTGTAACAATTTACTTACAATAGTTATCAATGCATAGTGATAAGTCAATGGTGTATCTAATAAAGATAAATAAATAAATAAATAAATCAATAGTGCATAGTTTGGCTTCGTTAATCTTATTGCCATTACAAAAAAAATTCTTCTTTGTCATGGCCTTCATTTTAATTTAACACAGTTTATCATAACGCCAAGATGTGACTAAATACATAAAAGGAATTACATCGAAAGATTCATATTAAATATAGACTTCGTCTGACGTTGAAGTCTCGGAAATATGAATCTGTATATGATATTATCCATCACAATTTCAATATTGTTTGTTAAAATTTCAATAGGAAAACAAATATCAGAATATTCTGATTATAGTGACGAATGCAGTTGTGAAGATTTACTTGAAGACAATTTGATATCTGAAATCGAAAGTTACAGGAATGTTACTCAAAGCATAATGGGCATGATAAAATCTACGGTAGGCGATATGTTTTACGAGAGGTCAGTATAAATTGGAATAAAGAAAAATCTATAAATGTCATGTTGTTACATGATTTGCATTTTTGCTTCCTTCCAGATACGTTGAATTTATTGATAAGTTTGGAGCACGTGTGTCTGGTAGTGATGTTCTAGAAGAGGCTATAGATCACATGATAAATCTGACACGCGAATACCAGGTTACTGATATAACTACAGAGGACGTACAGGTATGCTTAACATATCTATGCCTTTTTTAAGGTAAAAAGGTGACGAGCAAGCGAACCACTAAATGGTTAGTCACCCATGGATTAATAGCAATATATTTTTTCGAATGGACTGCCTGTTGGCCATATCGATCTTTACAGCTGCTCGCGGATACTTTACTATCAAAGTGTAATAGTACTATAGGTATCACAAAATCGTTTCCTGTTAAGACAAAAAAGAGAAGAAAGAAGAAAAGAAAAAACTAGCTCTCAAGCCTCCAGCTGGACCATGATAAACCATTTGGCAGCTTACTCAAGCAGGTGGTTAAGCCATGCAGGCTTCAGAGAAAGATAACAATACCAATGACAATATGAATATTGTTGCAATAATACAGTTAATAGGTTTGTTTCCACTAAGTATGAATAAAAAAGAAAATGTGTGCAATTCACACGTGGTAGAAGTGAAACTTTCCAAAATTTTGGTTTCAAAAAAATGAGATGAAAAAGCAATAAATCGAATCTAAAAGCAATAAATCGAAGCGCCATCTATGAATACAACTTAGCACTTTTTAAAAATCTATCTAGCAATTCCTCACGCCATCTATGAATACAACTTAGCATTTTTACTGTCTGTATAATCGGTAGGTCAATCGACAGAATGAAAGAATGAAATTCTTATTTTTTGTTGATAAATTCTTTGAAAATATTTAAAAGAGCATTTGAAATTTTTTTGAAAGTATTTAAAAACAGTAAACTAAAAAAAAAACCTAAAAAAAAAACTAAAAAAAAAGAAATACTGTGAGACGCGAACCTGCGCATCAGGTATTGTGTATCTAAGTCCTGACCATTGAGCTACGGAGAATTTAATTTCTAAGCCGAAATTAGCGGTTATATTATCTTACCTGTCGTTGCATCCGGTTTCAAATCACTAACGATTCTAAAGAAGTTTCACTTCAATAAAACTAAAAAAAAAAATACTTCGAGACGCGAACCTGCGCATCAAGTAATGTGTAATTCTACGTCCTGACCATTAGGCTACGTAGAAGTTAAGTTGAAAGTCGAAATTAGCGGTTATATTATCTTACCTGTCGTTGCATCCGGTTTCAAATCACTAACGATTCTAAAGAAGTTTCACTTCAATAAATTCTTGTTTATTGATTAGGCACAATGTAGAAAGAATTTGTAGTAAAATAATGCCGGACCGCCGCCGTCCCAAGGGTGCTAGGTTCGATTCCCAAGGAGGAAATTTGAATGATGAGTTCGGTTTTCTGTTCTCGATCAGGGTGTATGTATACTTGTCTTTGTGTGTTATCCATGGCACCCACTACACAGGGAATCCTAATGAAGTAAATTTTATATTGCAGGTTCCTCATTGGGTACGTGGTCAAGAAAGTGTAACCATGTTGAAACCTCATAGAAAAAACATTGCAGTTTTAGGTCTAGTGCCAACGTACCAACTCCTCCTGAAGGAATCACAGCAGAAGTTATAGTTGTGAATGATTTTCATGAATTCGATTATACTCATCCCAAAAAAGTAAGAGGTAAAATTGTTTTGTTCGATGCTCATTTCACAAACTATGGAGATACCGTTATATACCGATCACTGAGTGCTATAAAAGCTGCGAAAAAAGGTGCAGCAGCAGTTTTAATCAGAAGTATTACTCCGTTTTCATTATATACTCCTCATACGGGTTCCCAGAAATATGACGACAAAGTCCCAAAAATACATCAGGTGCAATAACACTTGAAGATGCTGATTTGCTAAGGAGACTAAAAGAACAAGGTGAAACTGTTATACTAAACATACGGATGTTTAGCACTCTTGAGGAGAATTTATCACGAAATACAATTATTGATCTTAAAGGTACGCAAAACCCAGAAAATGTTGTCATAGTGTCGGGTCATATTGATAGTTGGGATGTAGGGCAAGGAGCTATGGATGACGGTGGTGGTATGATGATTAGTTGGTTTGTGCCTATTGTACTTAATCGTTTGGTACTCAAGCCAAAGAGAACAGTGCGTGCTATTCTGTGGACTGCAGAAGAACCTGGCTTCGTTGGAGCACAAGCGTATTTAAAGAGGCATAGACACGAGCTTCATAACATTAATGTGATCATGGAATCCGATGAAGGTACTTTCAAACCTTTAGGCTTGGCAGTAGCTGGATCTAAGACAGCTCGTTGTTTGATAGCTGAAATACTAAAACTGTTTAAACTATAGATACAATGAAAGAGATTTCTTATGTTGGAACAGATATTACTGTTTTTATTGAAGAAGGAATTCCAGGAGCATCCTTGTTAAATGAAAATGATCGCTACTATTGGTATCATCACACAGAAGCTGATACTTTAAGTGTACAAAATAGAGAAGATGTTGTGAACTGTGCAGCTTTCTGGGCTGCGTTTTCATATGTTGTTGCTGATTTATCGGTTGATATTCCACGTTACTAAGATTAACGCTTGTAGAAAAATAATTGCCAACAGAGTGTTTCATCTATCGTGATCATAATATCAAGACAATTTTTTTAAATCAAAATTATCTCTATTGAAGTAAATCATATTATGTAAAAACAGGAGCAAGTAATTATATTTTAAATAAAAGAAAAATTACTTCCTTATATCCTGAAATTTTGAAATTCAACACGTTGCTTCAGTTTTCATATCAATACATGATTTTGATAATAATAACCTGATACTGGAGTTATAATATATTATAACTGGAGCAGCGTGGTGGAGTATGCTCTAGGTCTCCTCAAGAGGAGAGACTCGTGCCCAGTAGTGGGCCATTAATGGGTTGAAGCCTGATACTACCCACACACAATTTTTTTGTTACAATACGTTACCACGATAAAAGCGTGAATTTAGTTTTAAAACTATGAACTTGTTTATTTTGCAGTTTAATCTTGTAGCAGGAACAATTTAAATTGTGTCTTCTTACGGATAAATAAATAATTCCCTGTACTTGGTAAAATAAGATAATACTATAATGTAAATAATGGACATATGATAGAATAAATGCGCAGTAATAAAAACTGGCTATAAAAGTGTGCAATCTACTAGCTATCCTGGTTAGTATGCCGCAAAGGATAAATGTTAAATGTTGATAAATGTTGAATAAAACTGATGTTTTAATACTACGAGTAAGGTAAATAAAGCGATCCAGATTTGGTTAAAAAAAATATTGCGTAAAAAGATCGATTTATTCGATCTTGTTACGGAATAATTTTTTAAGCAAATCTGGATCACTTTATTTTATTTATCTCTATATTTAGTACGATTGTAATGTAGATACTAAGAATTTACATGACACATAACGAGAGATTTTTTGAATGATTTTACTGATGCTTATTTCATTAGCAAGAGGCAAAAAATGAATTATAGAGCAAGTACGGATAATAAACAATATTTAAGGGTTCAAGTATTAGAATGACCCATACGCTGTATAGTTAATTAGATAAACTCAATAACAACCGAAGAGAGTAAGGCGTTGATAAGACTACAGACAATAATGAACAGTGTCACTGTGTTACTCGAGAAGTGTGGTGTAAATTACAATGAATATAAAGCCAATATTTATTATAATAATGCAGTTTTGCTACTGTAGAAGATGTGTAAATACATTCACAGTGATTCATCGACATGATGACGATTGCAATCTAAGTCCTAACCTGATACAAGAAATTAAAAATTATAAAAATGTAACGCAACGTATTATGAACGACATCACAAATACAGACATTGGACAATCTATGTATGATCGGTAAGAAAAAATATAAATAAAATTATAAATTAAAGTGTTATCAGATATAACATAATTCCAAGAACAATAACTAATCCATAGCATAAAATTTTCTAAATTTATTGCAAATATGAACAGAAGTAAATTATAATACATGACCAATAATAAAGAACAACCTAGTAGAATCAACTATTCAGAACAAGGTTCATGTATAATTATTCTGAAAAAACGAGTTTTTAGTCGATTTTACTTTCATACATAACAAATCAAACAAACCATATGACATGTTTCATTCATTGATTTATACAGTTTACGCTTGCTAATCGATTTGCATGTGTTTCTTACTTTCAGATACATTGAATTTATTGACAAGTTTGGAGCACGTGTATCTGGTAGTGATGTACTGAAAATTCCATAGATCACATGATAAATCTGACTCGTGAGTTTCAGGTTATTGATATTACTACCGAGGAAGTACAGGTATGGTACCAAATCTACGGATATGGTAAATTGTTTTGTCATATTATATTATTTTCTCATTGATTTTGAATACAAACTGTTATTGCAGGTTCCTCATTGGACACGTGGTCCTGAAACTGTAACCATGTTGAAGCCTCGTAGAAAAAATATTGCAGTTTTAGGTCTGGCACCGAATGTACCAACGCCTGCTGCAGGAATCACAGCAGAAGTTATAGTAGTAAATAATTTTAAAGAATTTGATACTATTGATCCCAAAATTGTAAAAGGTAAAATTGTTCTGTTCGATGCTCATTTCACGAACTACGGAGATACTGTTATATACCGATCACTAAGTGCTATAAGGCTGCAAAAAAAGGTGCAGTAGCTTCATTAATTAGAAGTATTACTCCATTTTCATTATATACTCCTCATACGGGTTCCCAGCAATATGACGATAATGTCACGAAAATACCATCAGGGGCAATCACACTTGAAGACGCTGATTTACTGAGAAGATTACAGGTAGAAGGCAAAACTATTGTTCTTAATATACGAATGTTAAGCACTCTTGAGGACAGTATATCTCGGAATACAATTATTGATGTTAAAGGAAGCAAAAAACCAGAGAAATTTGTTATAGTGTCGGGTCATATCGACAGTTGGGATGTAGGGCAAGGAGCTATGGATGACGGTGGTGGTATGATTATTAGTTGGTTCGTGCCTGTTGTACTTAATCGTTTGGCACTCACGCCCAAGAGAACTGTGCGTGCTATTTTATGGACTGCAGAAGAACCTGGCTTAATTGGAGCACAAGCGTATTTAAAAAAACATAGCCATGAACTTGATAGCATAAACTTAATTATGGAATCCGATGAAGGCACATTTAAACCATTAGGTTTAGATGTAGCCGGATCTAAGAATGCTCGTTGTTTGATAGCTGAAATATTGAAACTCTTTAAACCTATAGACACAATGAAAGAGAGTTCTAATGTTGGATCAGATATTACCATTTTTGTAGAAAAAGGGATTCCAGGAGTATCTTTGTTAAATGAAAATGATCGTTATTACTGGTTTCATCATAGCGAAGCTGATACATTAAATGTACAAAAACGAGAAGACGTTATTAACTGTGCTGCTTTTTGGGCAGCATTTTCATATGTTGTTGCAGATTTATCAGTTGATATTCCACGCGACTGAGAATTCTCATGAGCATATTAAGAACCCGTATTGTGACGACTAGATATTTACATGATATCATAAGGAACTGTTTTGCTTTTTATCGCGAGTAACTATTCCTGGATATTTTTATTTTTTAAGTCTATAAAATAAACTAAAAAATATCTACGTAACGAGTATTCGAAAATATGTCTTTGATTTCAATTAAGAATTGAACTTCAATGTTTCAGAAAATAATCATGGTAGTCAAATTAACTATCCGATACAAAATCCAACTTTATAAAAACGATAATTCGATAAAAGATAATTTAAACGTTGATATTATTGTAAGGATTATGAAACCCTAATGACAAATAATACTATTTAATAACTAATAATACCACATATTTATTAAATAATGAAAAAATATTAATTGTTTTATAATTAATCTTTCTTTGCTTATTTTTTTCGCTCATACTTAGTTACATTTTCTTTTGATACCCACATTAGATATTTTACAAATAGTTTCAAAGATTTTTGAGTGCGCGAATAGCATTTATTTTTAAATAAGTTTCTTTAGTCTATAAATTATAATACACCCCGGTAATGTAAACGAGATAATAAAGAAAATTGCGTTCATCCACTCCATTGCGGCGGATACACATTTATTTTACATCTTACTTTATTCCCACTTTGTATTCAAATTGAGAAGAATTATGATCCCACAAATTTTAGAGCGACATAATACAAGTATAATAATGAAAATAAATCCCTCTGAGATTAAGTACCAGCACTCGTAATAATTGCCTACTACGAGCTTAACGTATGAGAACTTTTTAAGGCTGCTCCGAATATTTTGTCGAGTTATGAAATCGTATTTTTATCCTCTCTTTTTTAACTGGCTTTTCGGTTCCGAAGCCGTTATATTTTAAAACTGTTTACGATTGTTTCTACGAAGCTACTATCCTGTATCCAGGTATGTGTAGTTAGCGGCACGGGCACAGATTACCCCCAATAGATACCGCATAAGTGAAATTTTCTTAGAGTTTGAATTCACAAAATTTGGCTGAAGGTGCGGCTTGCGGGGGACATCAAAATGCGCTGTGATTGGCTATTTCTAATTCATACTTGAACTTGACGGGTCAGTATTGGTCGAAATTAATGTCGTGAACATGCAAATGCAAGTACGTGTTGGCGCGCGTCAGTTGCCTTGTATGCGGTATCTATTGGGGGTAATCTGTGGGCACGGGTCTTGAGCGAGGCGAGGGGTCCGTTTGCGAAATAATGTTAATTTTGGTTATAGTCAAATGTCCCTGTAGTGTCTATGCATAGCGGACAGTCTGTGGCTAACTGCGAGCGAGTGCAGATGTGCGCTCTGCGTATTCATACCTCACCTATTACAGAGTAAAGCGTGTGTATTATTGATCCTCTGAACACTACAAGTGGCGACGACGGTAAAAAATAATAAGTAATTACAAAAAATTTGTTGGAAAAAAAGAAGGATTAATGCCCTTGCTTGCATACGCTTGGGCAGGCAAATTCGTTACGAATATATTCTATTATGTACGTATTCAAGTAAGTAAAGTGTATAATTACATTACAACCACATAATTTACATGTGGGTACGCCTAACTGCGTGTACTTAAATAACAATTATTTGAGTATTAACGTTTTAAGAACTCGGCAACGAAAGTACCACTGCCAGATTTATACACAAAATGGTTGTCTAAACATCAAAACGAATTAAATATTTCGAAGGCCACGCATATCACTTTGTTACAAAGGGCCATGCATCAAGTAACTATTTCAAATAGACCATGAATTTATTGCAACTGGTTACGATATTGCTGTCGGTAATATTATATACAGTAGCATGTGGAAGAGTAATTTATTTCGTTTCTTATTTCAAATAAAGCTATCGAATCACAATAACAATATCCTAAGTTTTGTTGTATTTGGCGGATAATTAATAAAAGCGTGAAACATCACGTTATTGGAATGGAATGACTTGGAAAGAAACGATTCAGAATCTACCCCACGTATTAATATAATGCTGTGGTTAATATTTTCTTAATTCAAATACCGTTCTGCAATGAATCCAAAGATTTTATGTTGATAATTATTATCTAAACAAGTTTCAGGTGTAATTTTGCTTATTAGCTGGCAGTTCAATAGAAATATGTTCACGCCACTACAGTTCACTTGAAGATCACGCCTATATAATCATTCTAATGAAGAACCTGGAAAATAGCTACGAACAGTGTGTTAGGATATGAACATAATGGTTAAAAAGTTTATAATACCTTACAACCCTTATTACGTAGTAATATTGAAGCATCAATTGGTTAATATCTTAATGCTAAAGCCAATATGAAATATATTGATAACTACGTCAATCGATAGCTATGTCAAGGTTCACGCAGGTTGTTGGGTCTATCCCACTAGTCCCGTTACAAGGTCCATTGGTTGGACACGCAAACTTTTATACGGCTCTTAAGGAGCATGCAAATGTACTCTGTGTACAAAAAGGCCGCAAAGGCACGCAAATTTAAACAAGGCTCGTAAGGAGAATGCTACTGTACCTTGTGTAAAAAAAAAGCCCAAATTAGGCATATTATTATTGTCATATACATATCTTCTTGCTGGTATAAATAAAAATGAACCTTAGTATTTCTCGGTAGCTTAACCGATTTGACTATGTTTGATTCAAAAATGTTCGTGATGGCTCAAGGATGGCTGTTTTGGGAAGAAAAACAAAGTTCTTTGTAAAGTGACGTGGAATATTTTTATGTTCCGCCAAACTATTAAAGATATCGAAATATAGTCTTTGCGAAAGTTATTCGATGTGATGCGTATTTCCTATTAAAGGTCTATTAAAATCGAAAGATGGAGAATACCAAACTTCAGTCTAAATTTCAAAAATATTGAAACGCTTTGTTTGCTAAAAATAAGTAAATAGCAATAATCTAAAATTTTAACCAAACCGAATTAAAATAAAGTACATCCAATAAAAAAAAATAATCGTCGAAATCGGTTGGATATTGAGTTATTCGTCCATTTATGGCGCACATACTTAATGCAAACTTAAGACTTATATGCTTTTGACAAGGATGCCATTTTCGGATCTTGCTCAAATTTATGTGAAACCACACGGCAAGTGCCAGCTTTCGATTAAAGAAAGAATCATCAAAATCGGTTCACTCAGTCCAAAGTTCTGAGGTAACAAACTTAAAAAAAAATACAGTCGAATTGAGAACCTCCTCCTTTTTTTGAAGTCGGTTAAAAATGTATTCAACTTATGGGGTATTTACCATAATTAAGTATCATAATTAATTAAGGTACGAAGTAGGCACTTGATTTAGAGTTGCAAGGAATAAGCCAAACTATACATAATTATGTAAGCGATATATTGAATTGCTGCTATGGCAAGTCATTCGAGGTGATGAGGATTATACATACTATAATGTATTCTGTATGGTATGTACAAGTGGTATATAATATACCATAACATGTACTGTCAATTAAAAATCAAAACAAACTTAAGTAAAAAGCCACACATACAAAGGACTTCAGAAATATTTATATAAAAGATAAATATTCTAAGGCTATAGTCATATTACTGTTACATAAGTAAAAGCCACGCATACTAGAAGTCCACGCATATTTATAAATTAAATTATAATCTAAGGCTATGCAGCCACGTTGCTGTTACTTAAGTAAAAAGCCATGCATACTAGAAGTTCACGCATGTTTATAAATTAAATTATAATCTAAAGCTATGCAGCCACGTTGCTGTTACTTAAGTAAAAAGCCACGCATGCAAGGACTCAGAAATATTTATATAATAAATAATAAATAAATATTCTAAGGCTATTCAGTCATATTACTGTTACATAAGTAAAAGCCATGCATACTAGACGTTCACGCATATTATAAATTAAATTAATCTAAGGCTATGCAGCCACGTTGCTGTTACTTAAGTAAAAAGCCACGCATACAAGGACTTCAGAAATATTTATATAATAGATAAATATTCTAAGGCTACACAGTCATATTACTGTTACATAAGTAAAAGCCACGCATACTAGGAGTTCACGCATATTTATAAATTAAATTAAAATCTAAGGCTATGCAGCCACGTTGCTGTTACTTAAGTAAAAAGCCACGCATACAAGGACTCAGAAATATTTATATAATAAATAAATATTCTAAGGCTATACAGTCATATTACTGTTACATAAGTAAAAACCATGCATACTAGAAGTTCACGCATATTATAAATTAAATTAATCTAAGGCTATGCAGCCACGTTGCTGTTACTTAAGTAAAAAGCCACGCATACAAGGACTCAGAAATATTTATATAATAAATAAATATTCTAAGGCTATACAGTCATATTACTGTTACATAAGTAAAAAGCCACGCATACTAGAAGTTCACGCATATTTATAAATTAAATTATAATCTAAGGCTATGCAGCCACGTTGCTGTTACTAAAGTAAAAAGCCACGCATACAAGGACTCAGAAATATTTATATAATAAATAAATATTCTAAGGCTATACAGTCATATTACTGTTACATAAGTAAAAGCCATGCATACTAGAAGTTCACGCATATTATAAATTAAATTATAATCTAAGGCTATGCAGCCACGTTGCTGTTACTTAAGTAAAAAGCCACGCATACAAGGACTCAGAAATATTTATATAATAAATAAATACTCTAAGGCTATACAGTCATATTACTGTTACATAAGTAAAAGCCATGCATACTAGAAGTTCACGCATATTATAAATTAAATTAATATAAGGCTATGCAGCCACGTTGCTGTTACTTAAGTAAAAAGCCACGCATACAAGAACTTCAGAAATATTTATATAATAGATAAATATTCTAAGGCTATACAGCCATGTTGCGGTTATATAAACAAAAAGCCACGCATACACGGTGCCCGTAAAGATTTATAATTCAATGTTTTAAGGCTATGCAGTCATGTTACTGTTTCAAAAGAAAAAAGCCATGCATATACCATGCCCGCCAATATTTATAAATCAATGTTCTAAGGCTACGCAGTCATGTTACTATTACATTAAACTGTTAAAAAGCCCTGCATGCACGGTAGCTGCATATATTTACAAATTAATGTTTTGAAGCTATGCCGTTATGAAGATTATTGAAAGCCAAACATGTCTGTTGGATATGAGTCATGTGACTCCTATTCGAGATGTCTGATGGAGATGATTCTATCATAATCGGCCGGCCGCATTTCACTGATATGAAATCGTGGGATGAAATAACAAATTGCAGGTCTTCAGAAAGCTACCCCAATCACAATGAATCACAAATATCAAGTACAGAAATGATGCAAGTATTATGTAAGGAATCAAAAACGTTATAATATATTCACATATTTGAGTCAGATTATGACAAATTAGTACAAGTAGTTATGAGTTCATGGTAACAGATTCGACTTTTGTGATAATTATATTCATTTTTATTACCATATAATATAATCCATAACAATTTATTGGATGTTTTATTATTCTTATTGAAATAATATAACGATTCATCCATACAGAAATAAGCACTTGCAGACTCAGAAGATAGTAGTATTTTCATCTAATATCTTTACTTGCAATGTAAATGGTAATCTTTTTGAGCTGCCGAAAAATAAAGGAAAATATGTGAAGATTATGATTTTGTCTTCATAGTAAAGAGACAACGAGGCACTGACTTCCGCAGAGAAGTTCTGCAGAAAAGAGCGCAGGCTGTATTCGTGTAAAATCGACATCAACACTTTTACTAGCGTCAAGTGACGGCTAATGACCAAAAGGTTATTTTTATCAGTTTCCATACTTTTCCACGACAGTATTCAATATGGATACCAAGGGCAAGGTTACTTATTGTAATTATTGAGTATACGTTAACAAATTGTTTCGATTTCATTATGCCAAGAGGATACTAAAAAAAGGTTGAATGACAGTGCATAACTTGAGAGATTTTTCTCTAAAAATCAATGCAGTCCGCGGCTCGTCGTATATTTCTGTATTACAGATCTATCAAGTTTACAGTGACGTTGATATTGAGGAAGCTAGAAGCACTAGATCTCCATTAAGACGTTGGAGTGGCCACATCACTAAGCCGAGTGTACATGCAAGTGTGAGTGACCGTGCACGCAGGAGTACTAACTCACAAAGCATTCTCATAGAGAGTGCTTGATAACGATTGAAATCTCCCCTGGGAAGCAAAGGTAATCTGAATTCGTTTCCTTGACTATGATGGACTATAAAGGTTCTTTTGCTACTATTTTAAATATCCCTGTGACCTTAACAGTGTAAATACTGGTAGAATTAAATAGTTTAACATTAAATGAATTGCTGGCCAATGGTTTGAATTTGTTAGTGACACGAGATGAAAAAATAATATCAGATACGAAAATTGTATAAAGTTGAGTTCTCATAATGCGCGGAGCGAGTTGTTCGAACTGTAGACATTATATTGACATCATGCATTATGTCTAGTTAAATGAATCAAAATTCTCAAGATTTACGTTTGAAAATTTCGAACTACCTTATAGACTTGAAATATTTTTATTTGCCATCCTTGTTCTTTTCGCTATACTTTGCATTAGTTTGATAAAGATAGAAACCTACTATGTGTATGAAGCACAGTGACATTAAATGTGGCGCGATGCTTGAACGCACTTATTAAGTGCTCTCACATTTCGCGATGTTTACACAACACTTATTAAGGCCGATTTGGGCCGCTTCACATTTCAGAGGCGTC
This sequence comes from Thymelicus lineola, assembly GCA_963932265.1. Taxonomy (NCBI): domain Eukaryota; kingdom Metazoa; phylum Arthropoda; class Insecta; order Lepidoptera; family Hesperiidae; genus Thymelicus; species Thymelicus lineola. The sequence continues at coordinate 4,676,477 of OZ010687.1, read as the reverse complement.
ATGTATTTGTCGAGCACCTACAAACAGGATCATGATACTGAATGATACGAGATGGAGACTGGGACTCAAGAAAGAAAGTTGTAGTGAAGTTGGAGGTGTATCTGTGTATGGGTGACGCATATTGAACACATACCTAATTATGATTCACTCAATGGATATGCATATCGGCTGGGAGAGCCGTGGCAATAGAGGGATTTACTCGAGATTTTTTTCATAACTTATGTTGTTACTTTTAATATTTGAAGTAGACGACTGTGGTACATGGCTTGGGTTAATCTATTTTCAAGGCTACATTTTGACGTTAATTAAAAATACAATTATGATCTACAAGAGTTGTATTTAGTGAAATACGAGAAGATCTTCATTTGACTTATTATGCTAGTAAGATATTTTTTTTAACTTCCGAACACTTCAAATAAAATAGCTTTCACTCTATATATAAACCTTTAGACTTTAGAGGTAGTGTGAGAGACAGGAGTTGACATGTCTACAATTCAATTAGAAAAAAGAGGAGAACAATATGTGGACAGTACAAAGGGAGTTACAGATCCTAAATTGGGTACAGAAAAATATATCAATGAAAAATAAGTAACTTAGGCTAACAGATTGATACCAAACTTTAACCCTGCCCTCACATAGCGGTGTGAGTATTTGATGGTGAAAGCGATGTACAGAAACGGGAAACACGTCTTATACAACAAAGAAAATAAACGTTGGCTAACAAAGAATTTATTATTTTCAGATCTATATCGATGTTGGAATAAAATAATAATAATATAAATTTCAATTAAAATTGACGGAAATGTATACTATATATTTAAAACTCATAATAAAAGCATTCTTATGAAAGGGTATTACAACTTATGACGAATGATTATTTTAATGACAAGACTGCTTGGACATGAGTTTTATAATATAGATTGTAAGTAGTTAATAAGTGCTATCTGTAACTGTGAGTAGGACAAAAACACCCCGGTAGTTTCTTGCTGCTTCTTCTCCCGGGCCCTTCTCACAGTAGGGCCTTGTTGAAGCATTGGCGTAGCTTGCATGACTTACAAAAAGTGTTTGTAAACCAAACCAATAAAAATATTTGAATTTTATACAATAAAGAAGGGATGTAGTGTCTATGCATAGCGGACAGTCTGTGGCTAACTGCGAGCGAGTGCAGATGTGCGCTCTGCGTATTCATACCTCACCTATTACAGAGTAAAGCGTGTGTATTATTGATCCTCTGAACACTACAGTCCCCCATTTGCTGGCCAAACGGTTGGAGTTTGACAAGTGAAAAAAATCTCAAAAATAGGTTATTTATATGATGCATTTACAAGAAAAACTATCACGGCTTTGTTAGCATAAGTAGTTAATGAGTAATTGTCAATAAACATACTACTTCGGAACCCTACACTGCGCGTGGCCTGACACACACTTGCCCGGTTTTTTATGCATGCAGTCTTTAAGTATAATGACACTAACTTCTGCTATTCTTGTATTCAAAATTTTTGGTGTACACTATGTTGGTGTTCTAAATAAATATATAAACAGTATAAGCCACGTCTCCAATCCATATCATTAGCTTAAACACATACTGCTTAAAGATTATTACTTTATGATTGACCGTTTTTAGTTTAAGCGTAATGGTCGTAGCGCACATATCAACTCGGAAAGGGATCGTTAGGCAGCGGTAGCCGCGCCGCCGCGGCGCGGGGCGTGCACGAGGAAACGGAAAGTCGAAGGATAGCGTACGGTGCGACGTAAGCGCGGGTACGGCAAGTCGTCCACGCACCGTACCGCGGTTCGTGAGCTTGTCTCGAGGCGAGGCGATTACGTTACGAATCCGATAAGTGTGCTTTACAGTAGGGAGTTTCATACAAAGAATACTGACATGCAAGAGTTGATAAGTTTACGTTCCGTTTACGAGTTGATATGTGTGCTACGACCATTATTCGTATAATAAATTATTGTTGTTAATGAATAATTATTTGTTAATGAATTATTGTTCTCCATGGTTATTTGTACCTACCGCCTTCAACTATTCTTTGCACATCCTGAAGGTTGTCTGTTAGAGAATGCTACTTAGCTTTAAGTCCGCCTATTGTACCACTTTTCTTTGGTTCAATAAATATTAAATAAATAAATAAATAAATTGGTTTAAAATCAATGCTTGATTGATGCTTGTTAATTGACCATTATTTCACCATCTTGTATCGAATGTATACAAAATACTAATATAAATGTGAAAGTTTGTTTGTTACTCTTTCACGATAAACTACAGAAGAGTGATGAAAATTAGCACACAGGCAGCCAAAGCCGCGGGCAGAGCACTTACAAAACCTGCGAAGGCGAAGCTCTGAGGAAAGATTGAGAAGATATGTCGAAGTTTTCTAAGCATTCAATTTTATGAACAAATTACTTTCGAGTTTCATTAGGTATTTGTTCATTAACATCCAAAAATAACTATTGAAGTATCCTCAGGTTTCCCATTTCGTTAAATTGGAAAAGGATGAATTCATTACGAAAAGGCGTTTCACAAGGTCGATAGTAGCGAAGGAGGCGATAATAGCAAGCCATTACAATATTTCCCTGTTATAAAAGTAAAGGGCAAAATTCCTTAGAAACATTAGAGCCCCATTCAATCACTATAAGAATTTTTAGAATCTACACTATCGACATCGACGTCGACGACGAAATGTAAGCGTCTTCTGAAACAATTGGCAAATTAAACAAAATAAATGTTTGTCTTCAGGTCTTAACGTTAATATGCATTATGCATCATACATAAAACCAGTAGGTTTTATGGACCTCTAAGAATATAACGTACTTACGATAGTATTTGTTCGTTATTACTAATTGTTTAATGGATTAGTTACGTTTCCAAAGGCCACTGCGACAAAAAAATGTATCTATTACTAACCTTTAAAATGTACTTAGGATGGGTTCCAGATTCCTGACTTCTGATTTGTTTGGATGAGATTAGGCTTTCGCCTTTATTAGACTTCTGCAGCGAATTATTGCCTAAAAATTTAGTAAACTTGGTCTCCTAACTAGTAACTGAATGTCTGTTAAAAATTAAGTTCTTAAATTAAATGCATAATAAAACCTTCTTATCTTAATTTCTGGCGTATGTACGTGCTATTTTAAAACATACGGCGTAAGTTTTCTGAAGCAAATCGACGGCGAGTTATAATATTATTATCATCCTTAAAACGTCTATTCCCTTATCTAAAATAATATTTCCTTTCTTTTATCTACATTACAATTAACGGGCGAGATATATGACAAACTAAATTATAGTACCTACTTTTAATTTATAAGTACTTGCACCTCTCCGGACTCGGACCTCCTTCTGGACTTTGGAAGACAAAAAATATTTTCGTTATTTAATTATTATTTGCTTATTACAAATTTGTATTCTATTGCTTCTTTAAAGGTCCTCTGATATTAATTTTTCTTTAATATCTTCAATGTTCAGATATCGACCAGTTATAATTACATATTACCTATTATACATTAACGATATGATTTATATATTATTATATTATATTAATAAATATACTCGTATTTATTACAAAAAAAAAATTGCAAATTCATGATTACGATGCTGAACAGTGTTTAGGGAACATACCAAAACCACGTAACCCATTTTTTCCAACTTTTTACCCCCCTCCCCCCCTTCGTGACCATTCGTAGTATATGAGAAGACCCCCCCCCTCCCCCCTAGTTTTCACGTGGTAATTGATAAATATGGTTTTCAATACTTTTTTGCAAAAACAGAGTTAAAAAATAATAATTTTGCTTATATTTGACGACTTTGTAGCGCAATGGTTGCTAAAATATTGACTACGTGACAAAAACCTAAACCCCCCGATTGGTCAGAGAGGTCAGGTCACAGAGGGGGCCCCTCCCCTCTGTGACCAATCGTGGTGTTTTGAAGACCCCCCTCCCCCCCCTAAATGAGGCACGTGGTTTTGGTATGTTCCCTTATCATATCATTTGCACGGTCATAATGACGTGATGTAAGCTATCTAAGCTTATCGGTTATGTTGTTTATAACTAATTTAATTTTTGTTAAACAATCTATTAGTCGTTTATGTGAATCTGTAATATGCATACGTCTAAACTGAGACCGGTTTTTAAATTGGTTGCAAGCAACCACAATACCATAAGGTTAGTTCCAAGCTGTTTTATGTAGATTATTTTATTAATTAATTCCAATGATATTAAACTATAGATTCGTTATGCCCTTACAAATCAACCAAAAAATCTGTTCTGACCGAGCTACAACACACACACGTTTATCTTTTGTTTCACTACACTAATCATTATTACATTGGTAAATTATGTAATAGGGATGGCACTACTAAAACCATAATAGTGAAAAAGACAGCTAGACGGCATATCTCAGAGGCAGCTATCAACTGTCTCAATTGAAATCGCTACACTTGTCTAAATTCGACTGACATAATTTCAGCGCCGTCTTGGCATATCTTGTATATAATATCATTGATTAATTCTTATAATTTTCTCAGTATATATATTTTAAACTGCAACCCCCTCGGCCTCCCCACAAGCAATATATACATATAGACTATGATGCCTACATTTTTCTGCTTAGTGTGGTATCCCGTTGCTTCAACAGGTTAGATTAAAATGTAACTAAATGTTTATTGTTTGGAATACTTTTTAAAAGCCTTCTTAAAAAGGAGGTCTCACGCTTGTATGTGTAAAAATGTACTAGTATATTTGTATGATCGCCAGAGGAATACTTCCGTAATAAATCAGGAAGTTTTAATTTTGCGATAACTTCTAAAAAATTAATTGAAATTAAATAGATAAAGGACAAAGTTACATTTAGTTATTTGTGCTTGTGTTAATACTGTATCGAAAAACGCTTAGCTAATAAATCATTATTTGATATGGAAATTTTTAAGCTGTAAATTAACTTTAGAAGAAAACTTCTCAAACATAAAACTCAAAGCATGACAAACAAGAAAGAGCGCGAAATGACAAAAAAATATCAAAAATACAATTGCAATAAAAATAATTATTATTTTTGCACTTGAAGTAAATACGTATACCTAATTCAATACAACATAAATTACAGTAAAATCTTCATTGTTATCTTAAGAAGATTAGACAACCTTGTGTGTGTTGTTATCTGAGTAATAATAATAGATATATTTATTTATAGGACGGTAACGTTGAACAGCGCCGCTACCGAAACAAATACTGACCAGAAACTGAAGACATGGCAGGACATTCCTGGCCCATCCTCGCTACCTATAATTGGACAGCTTCTGCATTTCCTGCCAGGAGGTACACATGATAACATCAAAAACACTTCATTTTTGCTTACCAATATAGATGCTTTTTTTCTTATATACTTACTAGCTTTCGCCCGCGGCTTCTCCCGCCGTAGAGATCGTTTTTTACAAATCCCGCGGGAACCCTGATTTTTTTTGGGATAAAAATAGCCTTTGTGTAAATCCAGGGTGTAGGGTATCCCAATCTTCTGTTTTCGGGTTTTCTAGTTGAATATTTGCACAGTTAGATAACGCAAAAATATTAACTTATTTTGAAAACTTTATAACATATTGAAAGATTATAAAAAAGTATTAGGTTTTATCGAAATCGGTTATGTTCGTAGCTAACAAAAATGAAAAAATGCTTAGCTAGATAATTTACAATGTTCACAGCGATGTGTTGTTTGCAGGTTCGTTACATGGGCCAATGGGAGACCTCCAAAATAAATTGTATAAACAATATGGCCCCATTGTAAGCTTAAAAGGATTATTTGGCGCGCCCTCTATAGTAATCCTTTTCGATGCTGAAGCTTCATCTCAGGTAAATTGCAATTATTCGCTAAAACCTACTATTTAAATGAGAACAATTGTTATTTATTTATATCGAATTTCTATAAACGATGTCGAACAATATACAATACCATACCACTGTTTCATACACAAAAACAAACTGTACTATTACGTGAGTCTTCTAATGATGATCAGTGATTTTTAGGTATTACACGCAGAAAATTCGATGCCACAACGACCTGCCTTAAATTCCTTAGAATATTATAGAAAAGTTCATAGCAGGAAAAATGAAAAGGATATTGATAAACCAACAGGTTTACTTACTGAGTAAGTACAACAAAACTCTACCTAAGAGTTTTCAGTTGTCAGATCAGACTTAAGAACTGATTCGTCCAGATTTTATTTAAATAATAATTTATGATGATGAAGCCTGATAAACTAAGATGTGTTCGTGAAAGAAGAAGAACAGAAGAAGGAAAGAAACTATGATTTTAGCTAGAAACGAGTAACAATAGTTTCCCGGCGTTCTCCTGTTCAGTACTAAATTACGCTAATAGTATTCTGACGTGACCCAATTCAATTAATAAAACAACAATGATAGTTTTATGACGAGCCCCAATTCAGTACTTATTAAACTAAATGACTTGCTTATTTTCAGGCAAAATGAAGTGTGGAGAAAATTTCGCTCCACAGTAAATCCTGTTATGCTTAAACCAAAAACGATCAAGCTTTACTCAAATATACTCGATGAAGTGGCGCTAGACATGGTAGCCAGGTAGCTATATGTATTATTTTAAGCATTTTCTAATTACAAGTAAATGTTCACTCTTCATATTTCTTCAATAAACAAAGAATGATTCGACTTCTCGAGACGCAAAGTCGCATCAGCAATGCTGCCTACATGTTACAGAAGAGTGATTTGAAGGTAATTCTGTAATTTTGCAAAAAAAATTCCTACTCCTTTTATAAAAACGTCTTATTGTAACAATAAAGATCATTATGAATTTCTCTATTTACACGGCAAGTACGTTTAAAATCTCTTTTTTTTCGAAAAACTCTATTGATTGCTCACCATTACAGTCGTCCATAATCACTACGCAATAGGCTCCGTTTACAAAACATTTTTTCCAGACAATCCCAAGGAATCAAAGAAACTTATTTGAATTAATTCCTCCTTCCCTGTTCCTCCATCGAACGACACGACGCACGGCGGGTATTCACCCTTACGTCGTGAATATCCCGCCGATACGGACGACGCGGTTTGCATCGTCATTCGTTATGCGCACCGCTAAGGATTAGAATAGCTTGCCTGTGTCTGCGTTCCCGCCCACCTATGACGTAGATGACTTCAAAATAAGTTGAATCCAAAAAAATTTTTTTTTTTAAACGCTTTTATTTCAATTTTTTTTTTTGATTTTCGTGTATTGTCATCGGAAATACACATGTCTGCCAAATTTCATCAATTTTCATTAAAGGGAAGTCATTCAAATTAACGTTACAAGATTTGATCCTCCGAAGTGAAGCTAAATATAAACCTTATTGCCGTGTAAATAGAGTAGCATTTTGATCGATTTGATGCGTTGATCCACCGAAGTGAAGCTAAATAAAAGCGTTTAAAAAGAGTGAATAGGCTTTTATTAGTTAGTGCGCTCACTGGGATTGTGGTCAAGCATTAACTTATTTTAAGTAAAAAAAAACTTTGTCTGGAGACATCTAAGGTTCAATAGGATAGGGTTGAGTACAAATAAAACAACTAAAAGATAAACTTTAAACACACTAGTAAATGAGAAGCAACTAAACAAAATTCTATTATATTTTAGGCTAAAATCATTGCGTGATGAGAAAGATATGATCAAAAACAGTTTCGATGAAGAGATGAATTTATGGGCTCTCGAGTCAATAGGCGTCGTGGCCCTGGGTGGAAGACTCAACTGCCTAGACCCTAACCTGCCGGTAGATTCACCTGCAAAGAGGCTCATCCAGGTAGTGCATGAAGTGTTTGATATTATAGAAAGACTAGATGTCAAACCAAGTTTATGGAGATATATCACTACGCCAACCTTCAATCAAGCTATGAAATTGTATGAGGAATTACAAACGTAAGTAATATTTTTAAGTAAACGCTTACACATGTCAGAAGTTGAGAACAAAAATCAGTCCTATAAATGTATTTCCAAGTCAGGAATCGTCCTGAAAGTGTAACAGTGAAAGCAGTGATTGAAAATGAAAACTGCATACTATTCAATTTGTCATACCCATTAATGGGAGGAAGTTTAGTAAATTATTTCTTATATTTTAGATTAAGTAAGGGTTTTATTATACAAGCAATGAAACAACTGCAGTACAAAACCCAGAAATTGGATGATGAAAGGGGTGTTTTAGAAAAACTTGTGGAAATAGACGAACATGTTGCAGTAGCTATGGCTAATGACATGTTGTTCGCTGGCGTGGACACGGTAAGAAACAGGTGGTAAAATCTTGTAGAAACTTAAATTCAAATTCAAAACTTCTCGTCAATATGTATTAAAACCCAGTCTTTTAATGGATGATGCATATAAGGACATTGCAAATACTTAATTGTTTTTGACGAGATTCCTAGTTTTAATTGGAGTTCTAGAGAGCCAAAAAAAGAATAACTATTTTATTTAAATATTTCAAGGATTATGTTATAGATGCTCTTGCTTATAGACGAGTAACACCATGACCGCTACACTTTACTTACTCGCTGCAAACCCGGAAAAGCAAAATAAACTGAGGGATGAGATTATGTCAAAGCAGGAATCAAGACCGTATCTAAAAGCATGCATTAAGGAGTCTATGAGACTCAGACCCGTCACTAGCGGAAACATGAGAAAAATATCCCAGGATTACAATATCATGGGTTACACAATACCCAAAGATGTAAGTTCTTATTTTATTAATAATATTTGTTTCACAAACGCAATTATTCATTTTCCCGGAAAGTTGTTACAAACTGATACGTCATTACTCAGATTATAGAACAAAAGACCTCATTATAACTATCACAATGTGTTAGTTTTGATGGAAAATAAAGGCAGGGTATTGGTAATAGTATTCACATATGTCGGAGAAGTGGGTGGTTTTGGAAAATGATAATACTGGGCGTTTACATTATTTTACGGCCGGTCTCATTAATATACTGTCAGTACAACAAACTGTAGATATAGCAACCATTAGTAGGTTATCTGTCATATCTGTCAATTTTTGCGTCTCATTAACCTTCGGTGGATAGAACATATCTACCGATGACATTGATCTACCGTTCGGAGGGCCTACTCATACTCTCCGTATGTTGATCTATACAAAAATGAAAACTTGTATCTCCATAACGCTTTTACAGATAACTGCCGGTATTAGAAGTTACCAACTGTCTGACTTTTTCATATCGCTCGATTTCGACGGATAATTTGTAGATTTCTCGAATTGTAAAAAAAATTATCAAAGAATCATGGATTTATTAATCAGTGATCAGTGATATTGAATTTTGTAAAGCCTGTGAATTTGATTCCGCCTTTTTTAATACCAAGATCTCCGAAATTATTCTCGTAAAAATATTATAATGACTGTATTGTCTGAATCCTTTGTTTATAAGTACCAACCTAGATTCAGATTAAACAAAACGGCATTGAATGAGAATTATGGAAAATTTCTTTCTTTAAAGTTCTATGTAAGTAGGTATTCTAATAAAACAAGAACACAAAGCTTTTTTAGTAAAATATATTTCGAATTTATTTATTTGTTTATTTCCCAATAAATGTAAAAACCGTTTACAATTTACAATTTACACGTTGTAAATAATCTACGGCCGTTCTGCGAAATACAGCAGATGTCGAGTAAAATATATCCAGATCTGGGTTCCAAGCCAGGATCCCATTGATTCTCTGAAGATGGCATTCTTGAAGGGTGATTCTCTCACCAACTGCAAATTCCATCATGGTACTGCTAACAACCTTTGTCGACGCGCGTGAGTATAGTTGTCCGGTACATACAATAAAACTTGTTCCAGTACTGAGGTGTTAGAGATACTACCCCTAACTAGCTTAAAAAATAGTTCAATAGAGCCATGTATCGTCGAACTTCGAGGAAATCGTAATTTGTCATTCCAAGTACAAATAAACTTGAATACAAATAGGAATAACCTACGAAGTATTCGTATTGCCTATGGTAATGTATGGTATGGTTGGAGTTTCTCCACCATTGTAACAAAAACATTTTGCCTTTTCAGAAATAATAGTGTGTCCCTGCTACATCAATAGCTAAATTGGCCTCAAAAAGAAAGGCACATCATCTTTTCAGGGGTCTGGACTTCATCTGAAAAGAAATTTGCTTTTAGTACATTTGGCAACAATTTGTGTTTGCGAAACATAATAATACGATACTCGTATATTTTATTTTAATAAAAAATAAAGTCTATACTCACGGCAATTGTTGAGCAATGTGTTTCATTTATTCTTAAAACTAATTAATATTACTAAAATTATGAGAACACATACGTTGTTTGTATTTTGGGTAACCAAGCGACACAAACGAATGTCAAATGACAATAACATGTCACCGTCATCAGTCGGGATACCCATCAGTACTAAACTTCAAATGCTGCGTATTGTTACTAGTAAATCATTGTTCGAGAATACAGTTATTATTATTTTATTAACTTCATCTGCAAAATTTACAGCACATTTGGAACAAATTATCATTTTAATATTAAAATGAAATAAGTTTATAATCAAAAACACTGAGTTCCTTTTTATAATAAAAAGTATAAAAGTATAAAAATGATATTGTTAGGCAAAAACGAAATTTTCAGAGGGATGTAAAAACCAGAGATAGAAATGTCACTGAAATGTTATCTACCGATGAGTTGACTTCTGTTTGGTTACTTTTGATTTGAGAGACGGCAGTTAGTGACAGATAAATCTTTACTTTTTATCTCTGGTATGTACCAGAGTTCGACTGACAGTATAATATCGAGACCGGCCGTTAGTTGGAAACTAATTAACACACAGGTTTTACCCTCTTTACAAATTTAACACACGATTACAGCTGATACACACTAACCTGAACAGATTTTTAGTATAATACGGGTACTCACGATATATAATAATAGGGAGGACGGTTTTAAGTTGGCACCGACGAGAAATCCAGTGGTCAGTTTATGTAAATCTCGAAAAGTGTCGAGTGTTGTGCGGCAAGATGTGGTTAGTGTAGTATGTCGTGATATGGTTCACAAAGCTCAAAAACGATCGAGACGTAAGGTAGCCAGACTGATGCATTAGTGTCAAACGTCATCCGACATCCAACATCCGGTTTTTGACTTCCGTCATCCGTCAAAGACTAATATTAACGTCGTTTGTCAACCTGTCAAGAGTTTCTCCGCGCCACCGCAGTCTAGCCGTGACCACGATCCCTGTAACTAGGTCGAAATATCGGCGTATAAAATATATATCGTGAGTACCCGTATTATACTAAAAATGTTTACAGTCCGCGATGAGTTGAGTTTAAAATCATGAACCTGAACAGATTATTACGAGTACGTATGTGACTCGAAAAGATAATCGATCACTAATAGAACGCAGATTTACGGCGCGGTACAGCATTTAGGATAAGCAACAATAATTCCCACGTTGCGTTCCGCTCAGCCCGGAGGCTGTCCAAAAAGTGCCCGTTGGTGGCTGGCAAGTCAGTAACTCTCCTTGGTTAACCCGCTACCGCCTGTACTCAAAATGGCAGTTGACAATTTGCGTAGTGCTACCATCTTCAAAATCCGAATACACCCAAGTTAGTTGCTTTTTAAAGACAATATTTGGCATCCCCTTCAAACTTTGAGATTGCTGGCTTGGAAGAAGCTAGAAATGCTTTCTTAATTGCATGCCCAGGTCAAAATTTTCCAATTTCTCCAAATTCACAGAGGAGCTGGGACGACATAAACTGCAAATTGACTTACGACAATCTTTTGAGCTGTAGTACAGTTTCGGCGCGTGCTAGGCTTTTGGCCGTGGGTGCGCATGAGGCCGGCTACTGGCTTCATGCGTACCCTTCGGCAAATTCAGGAACATTTCTTGAGCCTGACACGCTCCGAATCGCAACCTGTCTACGGCTTGGGGTTCCGATCTGCGTGTCTCATAAATGTCCCTGTGGCAGTGATGTCGACAAGCTGGGACATCACGGACTGTCATGCCAAAAAAGTGCAGGCCGCTTCTCGAGACATGCCGCACTTAACGATATCATACGCCAGTCCCTTGCCACCGTTAACGTGCCAAGTCTGCTTAAGCCGACTGGTATTGCAAGAGACGATGGCAAGAGACAGGACGATATGAGTTTGATCCCATGGAAGATGGACCGGGTGCTGGTATGGGATGCTACCTGTTCAGACACGCTGGCCCCTTCCCATCTACATGGAACCAACATCAGAGCTGGTGCGGCTTGTGAAGCGGCTGAAAAAGCTAAAGCAAACAAATACAGGGGTCTAGGCTCCGAATATGATTTTGTCCCATTCGGTGTCGAGACCCTTGGTCCGCGGGGTCCTAGCGCTATAAGTCTTTTTAAGGAAATAGCAAAAAGGTTAGTCGACGTCACAGGAGACCGAAGAGCTGGCAGCTACCTTGGCCAAAGAATTAGTCTAGCTATTCAAAGGGGGAACGCTGCCAGTATCTTCGGAACCTTGCCTAAAGGTACTCCTTTTAATAATATATTTTAGTTATGTATTATTTTTATATTATTTTAGGTTTTTTAGGTTTTTTGGTTTTAGGTATATATATATATATCTGTATCTGTATCTGTATAGAATATTAGCATTGTAAAGAATTAAATAAATGTTCATATTTGGAAGATATCGTGGAGAACATGATATTAAAATGAGAGAATGATCCATTCACACCACCCTTTTCACGCACTTGGTCGGTTTTTTTTTAAATACAGCCAATGATTTTAATATCATTGAATACAGCGCAAAATCAAAAATCTTTTAACATTAATCTAAATTTTTTGACAATTGAGTAATAGAAATAACTGTATTGTATCAATAAAGATTGTTAATTAAACTTTAAAAAAATGCAACAAATAATCAAAGGGATACAATTAATTTGCTTTCTCAGACACTCGTCGTGTTCAGTCATGAAATTTTATCCATGATGGAAACGCAATATCCAAGGCCGCAAGAGTATATTCCAGAAAGGTGGACAGCTGAAAAAGACGACCCGTTATACCATGGCAACGCGCACCCATTTGCCTTCACTCCATTCGGTTTTGGAGTCCGGACCTGCATTGGTATATTTTTAAATCCATGCACCTCCTACCTTTATTTTCATATAATAAAATGTAAAGTAAACAATATTCATCATGAAATACGACTTATGTTTAATCCTCTTCGAGATATAGTGAAATGTGATAATAATATGTGTATCGCCAAAAATATGTAACGCTCATGGACATATTTTTAAATGGAAATAGCCGTCAAACGAGCAATGACAATCCACCTAATGGCAAGTGGCTATCGTCGACCATGGACATCAGCAACACCAAAGGCATGACACTAATAACGAAGAAAGAGCTCAAATCATGTAGAGATTTATGTCAAAATGTCAACAGTAAAGTCCTTGAGTAATTTTGTAATTTGTTAATCGTCAAAAAAGGAAGAGGTTCTCAATTTGACTAATTTTTTTGTATGTGTACGTAACACAACTTTTTACTGGGTGTACCATTGAAGTATTATTACTAGCGTATAGAACCGACACCGCGAACATCACGTATGTCCCAATGCATTGGCGCCACGTGGCTTCAATCTTCAATGGATTCGTTTGATTTTGAAAGGAGAACCGGGGCTCAATTTTGAAAATCGAACCTCCCGGGAGGGACACACATTTTGTTCGAGATGTCTGTTCTATGACATTATACTTCAATGGGGTGTACCGATTTTGACGATTTTTTTATACTCGAAAGCTGGTGCTTGTCGTGTTCGTAAAAATGCATATTTACTTGGACTACGTTCATGATCTCATTTTGTTACTTGTTCGAAGACTGTTTCTTTGAAGTCGGTTATTTTTTGTTAAAAGTTATAAAATTAAATTATTGTTTCTTCTGTACAGGTCGTCGTATAGTGGAACTGGAGTTAGAAACGTTCCTAGCGAGAATGATTGAGAACTTCCAGGTGGAATGGTTCGGCCCGCCACTGAAGACTCGACTAGACATCAGTCTACTCAACTATACTGCACCACCGTACAATTTTAAATTCAAAGATGTAAAGACCGGTTGAACAGAAACAAAATGACTTACAGATAATTTTTAACTGTCTATTTATTATGTTGCAAGGAAATTATGAAAACCATTTGATCAAAATTGTAAAGATAAAACATTTGTACCCGAACAAATGCACGCACTGAAATTTGGTATTGGAGAAGTGCTAATTGTTGTATAGAATTTTGCATTATAAATGTAATTTAAGTTACTAATCTATTTAGTAAGGAAAATAGAATATTAAATAAAGACAATGCGGGAAGTATTTTAAATTTCTACAGCAGAACTCTCTCTCTCTGCTTTAAAAATTTACGCTAAAATTAGATTATGCATTATCAATGAGAATAAAATTTTAAATTACTACGTTACATATCTACCTACTTGCATTCCTGTGGGCAAAAATAGAAATTTTAATGATTCTCATTCATAGGAGTTTGTTGAATTTTATTATTATGTGGTTTGAGATAATAATTAATATCATTTATAATACTTACATGAGAATTAGGTAATTGGATATATTGCAAACATTGAAGCCAAAGTTTGTTTTTGTAAGTACTTAATTGAATATCGTTAAACAAATAAACAGCGTTTGCTCGATCCTGGGAATAATACAAATGCAGATTTAATGCACTACATGTAGAGTAATGGAATATACTCCCAACCTTTGCATGGAGATAGGTAGTAAAAAAATAAATGTGTATCATCTATTTTTAACAGACTTCAAAAAAGGAGGTTGTCAATTCGACTGTTTTTTTTATTGTTATTGTGTATCCTCATAACTTTTTACAGGGTGTATCGACTTTGATATTTCTGTTTATATTCTGGCTGGTGCTTGTCATGTGGTCCCATTTAAATTTGAGCGAGATCTAAAGAGTAGTTTTTGAGTAATCCCAAATTTTAAAATCGGTTATTTTTTAGAAGAATTATATTCAATAGTAGGTACGTATATTTTAATTTTTAAATATTTATGTACAATTAAAAACCTACATTTCATTGTATGACTGTTGGTTTGTTGTATGTTTGAGGTACATTCTTTATGTTCGATTCCTTAAAAACTACTTCTGTAAGCGTATGATAACGTAAAATAGCATTTTATTATAATTTATTTATTTTATGCTTTTTCTATACATACTATAAGTTTTGATAAAGTAACTGAAATAATTATAAATCTTTTTACATCATAATATGTTGTGTTCACCTGTAATTGTGTGTACATGATTGTAAGTTTTATTTATCTTGTAATAATTTTATTGTGAAGTGTAACATACGCTGGTGTGCCGAATAAAAAATAAAAAAATTCGTCGCGTACCCTATAGTGTGGGGTATCGTTGAAAAGGTCTTTTAAAAATATTATGGGTCTGTTAAGACTATTTTTGGATTTAGGGGTCCGTTTGCGGAATCGGCTTTAAAATGCTAATTTTGGTTAGAGTCAAGTGTGGGGGACACTGCCGGCTAAACAGTTGGAGTTGGACAAGTAAAAAATTCTCAAAAATAGGTTTTATGATGAATTTACAAGAAAAACTATCACGGCTATGTTAGCATAAGTAGTTACCTAATGAGTAAGAGTCGAAAAACTTACTACTTCGGAAACCTACATTGCGCGTGGCCTGACACGTACTTGCCCGGTTCTTACAGTCCCTTTTCGATACAATAACTTATAAACCTTTTGAACCTAAAATTATAAAAGGTTTAGGTACTACCCCTGAAAGGTAGCCCCCTAACTGGAATAAACAGTATAATTATTGCTACAGCAATACGTGTGAGTTTCCATATATGGTTAACAATAAAAACTTAAAAGGAACTAACTCCAAGCCAGATTTGCATAAAATAAATAACACGTTAAAGACCAGCCTGATCCAATCCTCAATTTACCAAATTATCAAAGGAACGGCTTAAAACTGATTTGGATGGGACCTGACGCAATTTGCACTAACTTAACAAACTATTAATTTAGCTTCTTAGCCAAGATCTATCTCTCCCTGTTAGCTAAGTTAGGGCTTAGCTGCCTGGCAGCTTGGCCTTCTCCCGTGATACAGAGTTAACGCTTATCCAATCTAGGCTAATACCCAACTTCCGAACTCTTCGTAGCTTCGAATAGTTAGTACGAGTACAAATTACTGAGTCTAGTCCTGTATTCTTAGTAGATAAATAATATACATATGTACTTCCATTTTAATTTCACTTGTCATTTCCTATATGACTGCGATATGGTAAGAATAAAGGTAAAGGTACGAAAGGTAAAGGTACGAAGGTAAAGTGACGAAAAGACGTGTTCTCTGTCGCCTACAATCAAAGCTAATGTCGAGTATAGAATACGTATTTTTGGAGTTTACCTCCTTAATCATCGATTTTCATAATTATTATAAGTCCGAAATATGAAAATTTATGGAGAATAAAATCAAACCGTTACGTTACGTTATGCGTTAGTTTTGTAATTCGTAATAAAGAATCTAGATGTCGTTGATGTTCGTGCGCAACTACCATCCAAGAATCTATATGGCATTGTTACGTTATGCATTATGTTTGTGCGCCAACTATCAACCAAGAATCTAGATGGCGTTGTTATTGATTTACTAATCTATATGTAATATTTTGTAATCGTTCGTTAGAAGTAAACTTCGGTCGTGCGTCGGAGCTGACACACACTTTTTCTTGTTTGTATCCGTTAGCTAAATGCATTTTCTTTCTTTTTCTCTCTTTCTTGGCTGGCAACGCATCATTGATGCCTTTGGTGTTGCTGATGTCCATGGGTGACGATAGCCACTTACCATCAGGTGGATCATCAGCTCGTTTGCCGGCTATTTCCATAAAAAAATCTGCCCAAGAAAGAAGACGGAAGAGAGAAGTGAGAAGAAAGTATGAAGAATGAAAGAATATTACGTATCTATAGTTTTTAAATATCATTGACCTATATCAATAACAGCTCATAGCAGTGTGACCTTACCACTATAAACCAGGTAATCACGCGTGACAGTAAATCACGCGTGATTCAGAAAGTTGTACAGTACCTACAGC
This sequence comes from Thymelicus lineola, assembly GCA_963932265.1. NCBI lineage: Eukaryota > Metazoa > Arthropoda > Insecta > Lepidoptera > Hesperiidae > Thymelicus > Thymelicus lineola. The sequence goes on along the minus strand of OZ010687.1, from coordinate 4,659,399 downwards.
GCCATCTCTGTAAAACTCTCTGAATCACTTCAAAAAAAGTGTCGTCATTCGTAAGAATCAAAAAGTGTCGTAATTTTCCGTCTAGCCCCCTTTCACAACGCGCGATAAGGAACTTCGTTCCAATAACAAACTTCGCAGTGGGCGCATCACTATCATTATTAAACAACATAATACGATACGAAATGCAATCTGCGTGGAGTACGATAGCACGACGATAGTAACTTGCCGGCTATTCGCGGTCTCAAGGTCAACCCTGTTTAGAAAAACGTACATAAATAGCATTGTGAATGAGTATGGCCCAGACCATAGTACATAGATGAAGTGATCGTGACCGTGAATCGTGATTTTGACATCCAGGCTTCTTGACGTATGATAACAACAAGTTTAGTGCTTATTACAAGAGTTAAGTGTTGAAGTGTTCTGTGTATGGCTCTATTTATGTGTATAAAACATTTATCTACGCGACATTATGTGTCATTCGAACATCTAATCACTTTTATTGATTTTAAATATCAGATAACTTTACCATTGTTATTGTGATAAGCAGTGAATGTCGCTCTATCTAATATAAATATAATCCTTTACGTGAGACGGCAATATGCAGACGTTAAAACTTAGGCCGGTATTTAATTTGTTTGCGGCCAGCCACAATATTATCAGGTTAGTTCTATGGGTTAGTTGGACAAAATATAATATTCAGTCTTTTTCACAACGTGATTATTAGTTACAATATTTACCATGATATCATTATTAGTATCCGTACAGAATTTATTTGCTTGCTCGACAGTAACGCCATCTGTTAGGAGATAAAAAAACACGCATCAAGTAATGTTGTCGTTTATTTAAGTCCGATTTACACGTATTAAGTAGTTAAGTAGATAACTAAATTTTAACTAAATTTTTATTAAATTAATACGTGTAAACGGACAATTTAGTAACTTTTTAGTTAAAATTTAGTTATCTACTTAACTACCTACTTAATATGTGTAAACCGGATTTTACGTTCAAATAAATAGGTATGTTTAAGTAATTTAACTTATCAGTAGTATCTATAATATTTATTTATTTATTTATTTATTTATACTAATTTATTGTTTATATACAATATTTATCCAGCAGCTGTAAGAAACACATTACATTTAGATATGTATTTTTAGCTCAGTATCTCCAAAATACCTGAAACCAAAGATGTTTAACTAAATACAGATACGTTATGCCCTTACAAATCGACCGAAAAATCTGTTCCGACCGAGCTACAACACACACACGTTTATCTTTTGTTTCCCTACACCAATCACTAGTACATTGGCAAATTATGTAAAAAGGATGGCATTACTAAAACTACGTTATAATAGTGAAAAAGACAGCTAGTGTTTGTCGCTCGCGTCAATCTATATACGCTACGGTCTTTATCGCTCTCGCGTCAAAACTAGATCGCTATCTCTTTCTTCATCTGAATATGGCGTCTGTGCATGATTATTAGATTGTATAGAAAAATAATTGAAATATACTAAATAATCTAAGTATCTTAGCGTACTCACGCATGGTATGAGATTCCTTGTGTTTTGTTGACCTTGGAGTCATAATTGGTGCACTTTCTAAACACACAGGATGGCATTTTGTTATATTTTCATAACTACGTATTAACTTACGATGCGCCACGCTCGTGATTGCGCTCGACGCAGACTAATCACAAAAGTTCCCAATTGGGAACTTTTTCAATCATCACAACGCGCGCGCTTATGACCTATCTGCCTCTTTTTAATATATAATATCATTGCCTGAAACTTATTAAGGACAACTTTTAACTTGTTTGGTTTAAAACTCCAAATTTTAGTTTTTAAAATTAAATCTCCAGAATTGTTGTGATTCCCTGAAAAACCCTTTAAAGATATCCCTAAAAATCGGCTACAAGTTGTCGCAGCCAAAAAATATATGTACTTATATGTATCTAATTATTCGTTCTAGAACGGTAACAGTAAGTAGCACAGCAGAGGTGAATACAGAACAAAACTTAAAATCATGGAAGGAGATACCGGGCCCCTCCTCATTGCCGATTGTTGGGCAACTTCGCCACTTTCTACCAGGAGGTAAGAGAAATACAGTAGTCTACAATCTGTAGATGTAATGTAATTAAGAAAAGCGGGCAAGTGTGAGTATATATGTATGGTTCCGAAGTTGTAAGTTTTTTGACTGTTACTCATTAACTACTTATGGTAACATAGCCGTGATACTTTTCCTTGTAAATTCATCATAATCTATTTTTGAGATTTTTTTCACTTGTCTAACTCCAATCGTTTAGCGTCATTGGGGGACACTTGACTCTAACCAAAGTTAGCATAATAAAGCCAAATATTTCGCAAACGAACCTCTAAATTCAAAAATCGTCTTAAAAGACCCATTACTTATTTTTGAAAGACCTTTTCAACGATACCCCACGCTGTAGAGTACGGAATGAAAAAAAAATCATCCTCACGTTACCTGTAGGAGAGGTAGGTACCCATATTACTGCACATAATACCTATAAACAAAATATTTTTGTTTTTCAATAAAGCTGTTCCTAAGGCTAAGCTGTTATGGTAGGTGTTTCTAGACCGATCCTCGACTAATGCCAACAAATACTTTTATCTTTAGAAAATGGCGTTTAAAAATAGATGAGAGACCCTTAAGTGATGATTACGCAACGTTCCTCACTGAGTCGAGATAAAAATCATAATTATATTCATGAAAATGAATATTCGAGTAATATGGCGTCGCAAGGTTACCGTTATTATATTAAATCGATGAAGCTGGAATTATATAGTCGTTAGGGAATGTTCGACTTTGAATACAAAATCATAAAAGAATCAAGTTAGCTTTCAAATTCAATTTCAAGTTTTAAGGCCTGTTTTGGACAAAGACATGTTCGCCTCTGAACCAAAACAACAAACGGTTTCAGGCCATTGAAACGTTAAAAAACCGGTCTTACCGCGGAATCAGTCTTGTTGATTTATTCGAATCAATAATTACAGTGGTGAACGAAAATTGCTGCAATTATATTTTTATCTCCAAGCGTATTTATCTTTAACATAATTTACTTTATGATTATATACTGTTGTAACCTTTGCCCACAAGTTGTTTTTACATACTCGTTACGAGCTGGCTGGCTTAGACCCATTAATGTCCCACTACCGAGCATGGGGTCTCTCTTCATGAGGAGACCTAGAGCATACTCCACCACGCTGCTCCAGTGCAGATTGCTGGAGGGTTCAGTGGCCCACCCAAGTGTCGGAAGTTTTCATACCGCCCGAGGGCCTCCAACATGGCATAACGACTGTTTTCTTATGATAACAATCGCGATCGCCGTCTTTACGTGCTCTCCGAGACACGAAAATGCTCAATTTTTTTTCTACTAGCGGTCACGCATCTAACTACTAATCGCTATTCTATCGTTTAGGATCGTCACAAGCCACAGGGTTAAGAGTTATGACTTGCCAATTATTCATATTTTATAGGTTCCTTGCATGGACTTCTTGGTATGGAGTTCACTGAACATTTATATAAGAATTATGGACCAATTGTGAGGATAGATGGATTGTTGGGTGCACCTTCTATGATACTGCTCTTCGATGCGGAAGCCATTGAGACGGTAATTATTTTGCAACGATAACAGTTAGTTCAGACGACACATCTGGTCAAAGTAAAGGAAGTGGTTGCTGCTAACAGTACTTATTCTTAACACTAATTATGTCACCGATGCATGGCTTATTAAAATTGAATCGACGATTATGGTTCGTAACTGATCAGCACCTCTAATACCATTTAGGCTACGAAAATTTCACAATTGATTTTGGAAAAAAGTAGTTGAAAGAAGTTATGATCTCATGAAACTTGTTCATGTGTGAAAAAAAGACAGCAATGCCTTTATCCTGGCAACATTTATGCGTTTGAGTTGTCAAAGTGGTCCATCGAATTATGGATTCGACTCTTTGAACTATGTTTATTAATGACGGTAGTTCTCAGGTATTCCGTGGAGAGAATGTGATGCCAGAGCGGCCTGGTTTCAAGACTCTGGAACATTACAGGAAAGTTTACAGCAGGAACAAGGACGATCCTATTGATAAACCAACAGGATTAATTACTGAGTAAGTGTTTTAGAAAATTTGAGAGGATAGTGTCCAATACAGAATGTTTTTTTTTTCAAAATCAACGGGTTTGATTCTTATCCAGGAATATTGATTTTTCTAAAATATAATGATGCAGTTTTAGTTTTCATTAAAATCGATACCCGAGACTCCTTTGAGCATTTTTCGCTATTCGTCATAGTTTCGACTTTGATCTTCCACACTCGCTTGAAAAATTTGGCCTTTATAGGAAATAGTTTGAATTTAATTCGTGACGCTACCTGCATATTGCTATATTACTGACTGCACCCAAAAGTTTGATCGATCTTTCATAATTGGCACAAGCTTGTAACTTAGCACTGTTTATGCTGTGAGGTGTAATTTTTATTATAAATAAATGTATGTATTTATAATATTTCCAGTCATGGCGAAGTATGGAGAAAATTTCGTGCCATGGCCAATCCTATTTTGCTCAAACCAAAAACTATAAAGCTTTACAGCAGTCAGCTTGATGAAGTGGCGCAGGAAATGGTAGTAAGGTAAAATATTTTATAAATTTTAGATGATATAAACTTTTTTTAAATCTGTTTCTTCTCTTCTTTCTTGGCCGACAATCTTTCAGCGTTGCTGGTGATTTTCCGTTTTAAAGACGAGTTCAACTCCTTTTTTCGGTTCGTTATCAATTAGATATTTTTTGGAAAAAATGTTTTTATTTATTTAAAATTTCCGAAAAAAGCACACATAATTGTGTGGCTTCTGCCGCCCATAAAATTATTCCCACCAAAGGTATCACTGACACATTAAAAAAGAGAAAGAAAACGGGAAAAAAACGCGCAATATTTTACACCTAAAGCATTTAATTTTACTCTCTGTACTTAGGCTTTGCATCGGTTGGATTTCCAAAAATCTGTTTTAAGCTTTAATTCCTTAACAGTTAGTACTCGAAAAAGAACGAATTCAATGAACTAGCCTTTAAAACGTATATCTATATTGCCACATTATACCCATAATATTTCAGGATTTTTCTCAATCCTTTAAGGATTTCATCATGAGAAAAAATATGGAAAATTATGGAACCAATTTCAAGCATACCCTAAACAAAAAATCTTCCAAATATAATAAATGGCGAGGTTCTAAGGTAACAAACAAATCAAAGGGCAACAAAAAATAAAATCGAATTTAGAACCTCCTCTTTTTTTGATGTACGTTACGAACAAATTAAAAATTAATTATCTAAATAGTTTAAATATCGATCACGAGGGAGGAGCTCGTGTAAGGATTGGTAGACGGATTAGAGGCCAACCTGAGTATCTGAAATTCTCAGGCCCAGAAGCCGCTGAACTAATTTAAAGTCATGTAGCTTCACTGTATCTTTAGACTGCAGAGGAAGGAGATGAAGTTCTAAACTAATAGTCAAACATATACTAAAATATTATATTATAAATATTATAGTCGGCACATGTTAAGGCTCCGTGCCGCGATATCAACAATTTTGGTCAATTTCAATCACTGTTTGTGTGAACAGGATAAAGAGATTAAGCTTTGTTTTTTGTTACTATAAGAGTCTAATTCTTGTTCTTGCTGATAAGCCAGACGAATCTAACATATTATTTATAATAATGGCAAATCACCACTATTTAAAACCCTTCTTTTCCGAAAAGTAACGAGCAAGTGCTTTTTGTCTTCGTTTTACAACGAAAATACAAAATATTCCAAACATTAAAAAATATAAATAACATAAGTATACGGTATCCAAATATAGCAGAATTTTTTTTTGAAATAACGTAATTTCGTTCGAAGTAAGTATTTTTTTCTATTAATTAGAAACACTTTAAGGAAATTTTAAAAAATATACATTAATCTTCAGTCAATCCTTTAATAGAATCAAAATTTTATTTTATGAAAAACTAATGATTTCGTTTATTAATAGTAGTTGCAAACTGAACTATATTATGGACCGCATTAAACATATTAAATTAGTACCGCCGAGGCTCTCTCCGCGTGAGGACGTATCGCTCTGAACGACGTAACGCTCACGTATTTTACGTAAAAATATACACAAATTGTACGCCGACTACCACATTTTGATCCAATTATTAAATTAATTATTTTTTATTTTAATAACACCACGAATCATCATGTTTCTATGAATTACAAAATTGGCTGTTTCAAGGCGTGGGGGTGGGGTAGTTATATTAGTATGGTAGTTATAGTAGTTCATATAGTTAGGAAGGAGATAAATATACTGAATTCAGCGAACATACCCGAGTGGGGTATCAAATGAAAGGGTTTGATTTATGTAGTACTAAATTGGCTATTTCGGGGGGGGGGGGGGAGTTACGAGGAAGGGGGTGAATTTAGTTAATCATCAAGGGGCCATCCATAAATTACGTCACACTAATTTCATGACTTTTTGATCCGTCCCCCATCGTTGTGTGACGTCACATATTATTAATTTTACTCCTAGAAATTATTAAGTTCCATTTTTGTTTTTCAACTTAGTGATTCACTTAGTAGTACTTCAAGTGTTTCAACTTACATTTTTGAAATAAAAACTTCTTTAGTACGGGGTGATTTGAAATTCGATGAAACGAAACTGTCCAGTAAAAAGAGACAGACACATAAATTCTAAAGCGAGATAGGAAGCATTATACAGGGGACGGGAGGGGGAGGGGAGGGGAGGGGAGGGGGGAGGGGAGGAGGAGGGGGAGGGGGAGGGAAGAGGAGTTGAGTTGAGTTGAGTTGGCGCCGCTGTGGCAAGGTTGCGCTCCAAAAATACCACCCCGGGTCCCGATGTTGTTCCGGGTCGAGTGCTGGTTTCCGCCCTAGACGCCGCAGAGTTCCTGGAGTAGCAACTAAGGGGGCTCCTAAATGCCTGTCTCGAGCAGGGAAATTTTCCTAAGGCGTGGAAAACAGGACGAAAATTGGTCGTGCAAATCCAGCAAACTCTACTAGCTGACCCGGCAAACTCTGTACTGCCTAACAACTCAACCCTCTCGAGGTCTCCTTCGAGCCCCATCTCCCTCCTTTTTCCCCTCTCCCTCTCCCTCTACTGTCAGTTACAAAATAAAAAAGTTAGATATGTCGCTGATGTTACATTAGAAAGATAATATAGTCGTTAAGTTTTCAAAGAAATCGGACCTCCTACTACAGCTATGAAACAGACAAATTTCTAAACGCGCCTATAAATATTTGACAACCAAATGCCAATTTGACAAAAGATATCAAATGTTTCACAGCTAGGAACAATTTGTTTGTTTTTAGTATTTTTTACTACTTATTATTTATATTTCTCACCGTTTACACCTTTCCTGAAGTTTCACAAATATTTCAAGATCAAAATTAGCCAAATCGGTTCAGCCATTCTCGAGTTTTAGCGAGACAAACGAACAGCTATTATATATATTATATATATCGGTACAGTCTAAAATAAGTTCGTAATAATCTTTGAAATTAATAAAAAGGGAACTGTCAAGAAGACAGACAGATTGAGAGTATCGCGAATCAAAGTAAACAACTAAATAACGTTGAATTGATAAAATCGGGTGTTATCAGGCAATAAACGGATAGTATCCTTGTGCCTGTCGAATTATGGGTTTTATTTAGTATCCTGGTAATCCTGACATATAAGTACGCCCGCAGAGAGAGATCTATGTTCATAGTACTGAGCTCAGATGATCTGAACATACGAATGAGTACCTCCACAGAGCCCTGTGCTATATATACATTATATTTAATTTATCTAAATAAAATTTTGTCGTGTTGGGGGACGGCTCCATATTAAACTCCATCCATCCATCAGCCTTGGTAGGTCCACTGCTGGACATGGGCCTCCCCTTCTGAATCCAACGGATTCCCGCTGTCTTCTTCAGGTCGTCGGTCCATCTTGTCGGGGGGCGTCCTGTACTCCGTTTTGCGAAACGCGGCCGCCATTCGAGGACTTTTCTTCCCCAACGGTTATCGGTCCATGTGGCCAGCCTATTGCCACTTCAGCCGGCTAATTCTTTGAGCTATATCGGTTACCCTTATTCGTCTACGGATCTCCTCGTTTCTGATGCGATCACGTAGAGAAATACCGAGCATAGCCCTCTCCATAGCCCGCTGTGCTACTCTGAGCTTGTGGATTAGGCCAATAGTGAAGCACCACGTCTCGGAGCCGTATGTCATCGCTGGCAACACACACTACTCGAACACCTTCGACTTCAGGCACTGAAGTAGTGTTTTGGATGACAAGATATGACGCAATTTCCCGAACGCAGTCCATCCGAGTTGGATTCTACAAGTGACTTCTTTCTTGAAGTTGGACTTACCCATCTGGATCAATTGTCCCAGGTAAATGTATTCGTCTACAACTTCGAGAGCAGCGCCGTCAACAACAACCGATATGGGTGTGACATGGACATTTGACATGTTTTTCGTCTTGTCCATGTTCATCTTAAGACCCACCCGTTGTGAGGCGCTGTTAAAGTTTCCGAGCATTATACCAAGTTCTTCCAGGGAACCCAGCAGGATAACTATATCATCGGCATATCATAGGTGTATGATGTATTTACCTACTAACAAAAAATAACCGACTTCAAAGTTACTCAAAAACTACTTGTCAGATCCCGTTCAAATTTATGTGGGACTACATGGCAAGCACCTGTTTTCGATTAAAAAAAGAATCATTGAAATCGGTTGGCGTGATATTGAGTTATATCCCACCAAAAACATAAATGTAAAAAAGGACAGCCAAGTTCAATACAAAAATTAAGCTTAGCTATGGGCTTCGCCGCAAAACGAACGGAGATCTAAATGAGTGCCAAGTTCTTTGCAAAATCAAAATATGTATTTATAGGAACAAAAAAAGAAAATGTGTGCAATTCACACGTGGTAGAAGTGAAACTTTCCAAAATTTTGGTTTCAAGATAATGAGATGAAAAAGCAATAAATCGAATCTTAAAGCAATAAATCGAAGCGCCATCTATGAATACAACTTAGCACTTTTTAAAAATCTATCTAGCAATAAAACGAATGTTCTATCTTATTCCTCGCGCCATCTATGAATACAACTTAGCATTTTTACTGTCTGTATAATCGGTCGGTCGATCGACAGAATGAAAGAATGAAATTCTTATTTTTTGTTGATAAATTCTTTGAAAATATTTAAAAGAGCATTTGAAAGTATTTAAAAACAGTATAAAAATAAAACTAAAAAAAAATTAAAAAAAAACAAATACTGAGAAACGCGAACCTGTGCATCAGGTATTGTGTATCTACGTCCTGACCATTGAGCTACGGAGAAGTTAAATTGAAAGACGAAATTAGCGGTTATATTATCTTACCTGTCGTTGCATCCGGTTTCAAATCACTAACGATTCTAAAGAAGTTTCACTTCAAAAAAACATTATGAACAAGTATTTAACTCTATTTCTTTGCTTTATTGGATACCTATAACAATTGCTGTTATTTAAAAATGTGAGATCTTAAAGTAGGTTAGATTTCACTAAGCCAGTTTTTATCAGAATTTTTGTATTGAACTTGGCTCTCCTTTTTTACATTTATGTTTTTGGTGGGATATCATTACTTTTGTAAAGAAAACTAGGCAATGCCACGCGCCGCCGACGACACACCGTTGGCCGGTTGTTTACGCATATTACAAGTTTTTTGTATGGAGACACCACTTATTTTTCGTCTTTTTTATTTTTTTATATTTTTTCCTACGCTTGAACACAATTACCGAGCTGGATTCCAAATTTCATCCTTCTAGGTCATCTGGAAGTAGCTTAGATTTAGGTACTATATGTCAGTCAGTCAGTCAGTGCTAAAATTTACAACATTTTGACCTTCATATCTTTATAACCATTTGAGCTAGCTTCATTAAATTTGGGCTTCTATATGTCCTTATGAATATAATTAAACACACGTAATGTGTTTACGTTAAAGAGGTTTTGAGTTATAGAAGGGTCAAAAGTGGCACCAAGTGGTTCGTGCCTTATGCCATCTTGCTGTGGGGTAAAGCAGCCAATATAAAACAAATTTTCATACTCCAGAAACGGGCAGTTAGGGCTATTTATAAACTTAGGTCTCGGGAGTCTTTGCGTGAAAAGTTCAAGGAAATAAGTATACTTACAGTAGCTTCCCAGTATATCTTTAACAATGTAGTTTTTATACGGAAGAGTATAAACGCGTATAAACAAAATTTTGATATTAATAATCGTCATACGAAAAGAATGCATCAATTAGTTACGCCTTCGTTCCGCCTAAGTAAAGTGCAGCGATCTTTCATAGGGCTTGGTATACATTTCTATAATAAAATCCCAAAATTAATACGTGACTTGCCAATAGAAACTTTCAAAAAACGTGTAAAGACACAATTGTTAGGCAAGGGATATTATAGTGTAGACGAGGATTTAAATGACAAAGAGGCATGGAAATGACCAGCTCTTCAACCAGTTCCGCTCAGAATAGTAAATACTTTTGTATTATTATCTTATTTTGTAATATTTTTTTTACAAGATGTGCTGAGGAGATTCTTTGGGCTTTTCTTCTCCTCCACGACAAAGCACCTTCCGAAAAGCTAAAAAATGACGTGCATAAGTGTATCAGTGATACCTATATGAATAAAATACTTTGACTTTGACGTGTAATGTTATAATAATACACTCGGCGCTGGCTAGCCAGTTCCTTTGCTTGAACTTGGCTTGATTCGCTGCCGCGTATCTAGATTTATTTTATGATTTTTTTACTTTTTACCTATTCAGACTTTTTTTTTTGAGTCTGGTTTTTTTTTCAATTTTTAATTTAAGTTTATATAATACGCCAATTTAATAGGTTATGAATATGACAACATATTTAGTCCTACAGCTCGGCAAAGATTTTTTATGGCCCAAAATTTTAAATTTTGCATTTTCAAAAACATTTTTTATGAAATCAAGACTCGTTTGATTTTCGGGTGGGTACCAATGAAACATGTTAAATTTGTCTGTACACTCTAAGTTTATCGCAAACATAAATGAATGACATCTCTGATGCAAAACACTGAATAACCTAAATATGTACCTAGTGTGTGTTTATCTAAAACTTTTTCATTTTGATTGTAATAAATATATTAAACTAATATACAAAAACATTCCACACTTTTATTTCTAAACTGTTCATACTATGCATCCTAAAATTATTATCAACTAAAAGATCAAAATTGTTTAAGCACGAACTTCAGCCAAGTGTGCGTGAACGACGCACACAGACATAGCTTCGCAATGAATATGACATAACTCTGTCAAATAAATTTTCGGCACGGCCTCTTAATTAAGGTGAAAGTAGGTCTAAGTTATTGAAACCAATAAACAAAAGCCTATACATACGAGTATAACAATGGAACATATGCAAAGAACCATTTCATTTGTAAAAATGAGGCTAATCTTATTATCGATGGGAGTATTATACCAAAAATGTTACACCAAATTGTATATTGTTTCCATCATTTATATTTGTGTACATGGACAATTATGTAAATAAAAGTAATGTTGGTCTAAATCCAGCATAAAGAACCAGGATCAAAAGAGAAAACCTAAAACAGGGGATATTAGCCATTTTTAAGTCGCAACGATAAATTAAAACTCGTATGGAGTTAAACAAATAAATTATAATAGTATATAACAATTTTTTTATATCCAAAATAATGCCAGGTTGAAGTCAATTCGTGACGAGAAAAACATGATAAAAAGCAGTTTCGTCGTAGAGATGAACCTGTGGGCCCTTGAATCAATAGGCATCGTGGCACTGGGTGGAAGACTCAACTCCCTAGACCCAAACCTACCAGAAGACTCACCTGCGAGGAGACTCATCCAGGTGGTGCATGAAGCGTTCACTATTGCAGAAAAACTGGATTTCAAACCAAGCTTATGGAGATATTTCGCAACTCCAACTTTCAAGAAAGCCATGAAACTATATGAAGAGCAAGTAACGTGAGTAATTTAAATTACAAACAAAACAGTTACACTAACGTTTTTTTATTCAAAAAGAACCTAAGAGCCTTCAGGATGATAACAAATGAGCCAGGGGAATCGGTTGAAAAAAATTCTTCGGCCACCTTGATCTCACTAGACCAATTTAAAAATAGCTCAGATAAATTCCTAATAGTGGCCATACACGATCAAATGTACTTGTCAAGTTTGCAGTTTGATTTGATGCGGCATCCAGTGTGCATGAGATAGCTATATGGCCAGATAGCTATACCGTGGACACCATGGGCACCGTGGCCATACACCGTCAAGTTTACCAAAACACGAAGCATTACCTAACACGTTGAGTATTACTTCCGTTATTCGTACTCGAATAACATTCAAGATGCATGTAAACTTTACTAATAGATTCAACTAAGTATGCTGCAACTTCTCACCTTCCCTTAACTACGATGTTCTGCGTCTGAAGTTCCATTTAGTTTACTAGTAACTAAACATAACTTTAGTTCAACAAATAGTACGTTGGACGAGTTGAACGAGTTTTAAACGTGCTCTGCTTGTAGCAGAAAGTTAATTGAAATTGTAGTTATGGTTCTGTACTTTTCTAAATAACTATTTCACAAAACTTCTTTCGCGTAACAACTATTACTAGAAAATAATACCGTTTATAATAACTACGTCATACTTTTAATAGTCTCGAGAGACTTCATGGCTGACACACGGTGTCATCCAAACATTAAAAAGAAAAACTAGGATTCCAAAAACTTTTTAATTTAATGAATTAATGTTTTACTTAATGACTTTACAAACAACCAAGAAGCAAAAAAGATCCAAGAACAAACATTTTGTCCGTAAAATATAATAATGTGTTATTTTATACGTATATTACAGGCTAGGTAGACATTTCATTGGAAAGGCGATAAAACGAATACAGTCTAAAAACTCGAAGTTGGATGACGAAAAAGGAGTCTTGGAAAAACTTTTGGAAATAGACGAAGAGTGTGCTGTGATAATGGCCAGTGATATGTTGTTTGCAGGCGTCGATACGGTATGATACGTCAAATCAAAATGAGTTTTTCTTACCGCTTTTTATATGGACAGGCATGAATTGCATGGATAGGATGCATATTCTACTTTATGAGAAAAGGGGAGCTTTCTAATTGACATTAGATTACTATGGAATAATTAACTATATTCTACTAATTTTAACAATGTAATGATTAGTAACCTTCAATTATGAAAAAGCATAGGAATATTTATCAGATTTGTTTTTAGGCGAGTAATACTATGACCGCAACGCTCTACTTCCTGGCCACGAATGCGGAAAAGCAGGACAAACTAAGGGAAGAAATCATGTCAAAGCAAGAACGAAGACCCTATATGAGGGCGTGCATTAAGGAGTCCATGAGATTGAGACCCATTACCGGTGGAAACTTGAGAATGACTACAAAAGACTTCAATGTCATGGGTTATAGAATACCTAAAGATGTAAGAACTACATTATTTATTGATTACATTATTATTTATTTATTACACAAAATTAAATATACTTTGCAGATAGGTATCGTTAAACTTTGAAAAGTTTGCCATTAATTCACTTCAGAGCATTTTTGTACGTATCTGTAATTAATTTTTTTTCAAAAGTAAGTACATAAGAACGTAAAAATATATTTCACCGATTACTAAGTATGTAACAATTTGTTTAATTTCGTGTTCTAGCTTCAAGTCATATTTGCTCATGAATATTTGTCAGTGATGGAAGACCAGTACCCTCGACCATACGAGTACATACCGGAGAGGTGGTTAGCAGAGAAAGACGATCCTTTGTCTTATCGCAACGCGCATCCTTTCGCCTACGCTCCTTTCGGCTTCGGAGTTCGCAGCTGTATTGGTACATTTCCTCAATATCAAATCAAATATTTTATTCGCATTCAGTTTATTACAAACTGTTTTCGAAAGTCTACTTACGCCATCGCTTCAACAAATCCCTACCGTGAGTGATCCCGCAAGAAGCGGCAAGAAACTACCAATGTTATTTTTTTCCTACTCACAGTTACTGATAGCACTAAATTTTCTAAAAAAATATAGCAAAACTTGTTATCCTTTGTATAAGATAACATTGCAACTGCAACCAGACATGCATACTAAAATGTAAATCCTGGCAGTACACTTTTGGGTTCTACTCGTAGCATAGAAGACATAACAGTACATAATAATTGGTTTTAGTAATAACTTACAGCTAACTTATTTTTGTCGTTAAGAAACTCTTTAAGAGGTCTGAATATTTTAACCTACCTGAACTTTGTTACACGTAGTTCACGGTAATTTTGTCTAAAGTTAATGTCCTCTAGACAAAATGCAGCGGCTACCGACTAGCTTACATTAGCATAAGCTAATTTGTGTACAAACTGACGTTCGTAGTCGGCAGTTCCCGAAATCTGCTTCACAGGCAAGACGCAGGTTGTACTTGCATCTAATTCACATGCAAATCCAATGGGGACATATAAATTGAATTATAGCGAAATGTTAGGAAACCCATGTGGAACTCTTCTAGATTTATAGTTATCGGACAAATGCTATTTGGTAGTTTCCTAGATCTTAAGACGTTAAAATATCTGCTTCTTAATACTGAGATGGCAAATAAACTATATCGAACTAACCTTGTTTAATAATGACAATGTTTAATCTTTAAAAATATTATTACAACTGTCATTATTAACAGTATCAATAAAAGAACCATAATTAACAGCCTGTGGTTACTAGAACTCTTTTTTGGGTAAAAAATAAATAAATTTTTCTCTACAGGTCGTCGTATAGCTGAGCTGGAGTTAGAAACGTTTCTAGCAAGAATGATTGAGAATTTCCAAGTGGAATGGTTCGGCCCGCCACTGAAAGTTCGAGCATCGTCACTAAACTATACCGCGCCTCCATACAATTTTATTTTCAAAGATGTAAAGAATTAAGTGTTATAAGAATACCGAATACGGATATCAAAGCCATCAAAGGCAAGAGTATTCGGAGTATTTAAAGCAATTGTTACTAATATAATCCATATGTTTTTTTTTTATGATTGTGCAATTTATTTATTAGTTTTATAAAATACACAACAAAAAATATTATATAATAAAAAAGAATATTGTTATCGTTCATTACCATTAAAAGTTGTATGCGTCAAATAACGAACTCGTATAATAGTTTTGTATGCAATATCAAAGGGCCAGTAATAAAAAGCTAGGCCTTTATACATTAATCCATAAATTAACAAATTGATGTATGAAAAAATATATTTAAAGTTTTATTATTGAATGGCATATTAAGTTGTATAAAAAAAGTTTAAGCTTACAATGTGCATTCACATTGATTTTTTTTTTGTTAAATTACAAGCACATTACAAGCATTAGAAAAATATGAAGAAATTAAAAAAATCAAATGTACGTATTGTACGAAATAACTAGAGTAACAATGAATAAAATATATTTCATTATTTTGTTGTTAATTTTTCATACTGCCCTGTTTCTCTCACTTATGATTTAAATGGTCTCTTACAATATAAGCAATTAAGGCCCACTACGCTGGTCTTATACACAAGCTCAGCTACCAACAGGTGACTTCACAAACCATTGATAACACAGAACTTAACATTCAAACATGAAAAGTTCTTTGTTTTCTTTCTAAAACGAGTGACTATTAAGAACTGAAGTACGCGTCCAGAACTTAAACCGAAAATCATAAATTCGACGTACTTATTACCTACTCGTGTTAATAGGTAAAAGTTATAATAATAATAATAATAATAAAACTTTATTTCGGACAAAATCCATATGATGTTAGTAATGACAGAATTCTTATAAACTATTGTTAGTAACATAAATACAAAAACACACAGAATACACAGAACACAGAAAACAGTTACAAAAATATTCACAACATAAAATACTTATGCTTTATCTCGAAATAAATAAATAGAAATCGTACAAGAAACATGTACATCGTCTGATACCAGATAAGACCGCCGTCCGTGGACATTACTGAGGACAAGTTATTACACAAGTAGCTTAAAAGGAAAACTTGTTAGGATCAAAACTAATAGTATTTATGTAACAGTTATTATTTTTATTTTATGTAACCAGCCGACAAAGATAAATACAAATACATGCCACTTGATGGTGGCTGAGGAGATGGTGGTGGTGGTGAAACTGTTTCACCACATTTTCAACAACAATATATATCATTAATTCATCATCAGTATTTGTAGTTATATGTATTTATGTGTGATTGTTTTCTGCTTGTTAATCTACATATTATGTATGTAAGTATGTGTGTAGTCTCTTTTTACTGTATTTTGTATACACGGTCTTTCTGCCATCTAGCCATATGTAGGTACCGCTCTCCTGTCTCAGGTCTGCTGGAAGAAATTTCATAAGAAATAAGCAGTTCCTTTGTACCATCCTTACTTATGTTTTATCTATACAATGTATCTATATGTGCATAAATTATTCAATAAATAAATAAATAATATGATTGTGTACTTACCTACATGCGAATGAGGCTTTAGGCGAACAAACGTCAGACCAGCAGTGACCCAAATAAATTCGTATAGTTACCACTTTCATTCCCACGCGCCGGAATAATTTGTCGGGTAAATCCCAAACAATCGGAGCTAAGCACATGATTAATCTAAACCCCAACTTTCGCCAAACGCTTCCCTATTCGCCCCTTCCTGCATTAAAATATTCATACGCACGCCAAAAGATTACATTAATATTAACTATCTGTAACTAATGTTATATCTGTCTAGATTATAAGTTGCCGAATAATTTTTGAAATATTGAGACAATATTACACATTCATTGTTTAGTCAAGATGCAAAATTTAAAAGTGTTAACTATAATAGAAGTCACAATTAATGGTAAGTTATAATTATCATAACCTATTGTTACGTAAGATCTACATTAGTTATTCTGTTAAAGGTTCGGTTTAAAGAATCTTTATTTCCCATAAGACATACAATGAAGTACAATGTCACTTAAAATGAGAAACTTAAGTTTGTGAAGTATGGTTTTGTTTGGCGAATTTGCAAATTTTGTTATGTTATATACCTAATTGTGTGTGTGTGTGTGTGTGTGTGTGTGTGTGTGCGTGAGAGTGTTTGTATGAATGCTTGTGTGTATATGTTGTTATTCGATTCTCCTAAGAATGTAACTTTTTAGTAGGGTTTTAAATCAGTTATATCCGTACCAATAATAACAATATTATACCCTCACACTATATACGCGAACTCCAAGTGACGCAGGTGGCAAGTACATAGCCCAAGACATCAACATATGCATATTACCAAGACCCGAATAAACATACAAGTATATCGGTCACATAAATGACTGCCTCGACAGGAACTCGCTGCTCGCAGTTACGGCAGGGCTGCGTTTAATTTACACGTACCTATGTACATATTGTTTGGAACGCTTTTGTTTTACTTGATAAATTATTGCTTTATACTTTAAGCTACGGACAGACGTGCTTATTACTAGCACGAAAGCATGCTTTTATTGAGCAAGTGCTCATTAGTAGCACGTGTGTACAACATTGCTAGTAATGAGCAATACTTATTTTGAGTGTGCTCAAAAATCAACCGATGTTTGATTTTCGAGCCGACCGTTTACTAAATTTGCAAGTAAATGTCCTTACTTGATTGCACTCCCATTCAATCCGAGGAGATTTATTTTCAATACGTTGCAATGTTTAGTATTCTAATAATACTTTGTAAGCTCTGAAAATCTTTTGAAATCTTTGTATAAAAATTAGGTGATCTGAAAAACTGTAAAAAAAAATTGGAAAAGCCCTCGTGCTATTCAATGACTGCAAAATTTTAATTACACTTTAATATATTTAACTCTATCATTATCAAATAGATTCTTGATTAATCACAAATACACTGCATTGACGGTTGTGACAAATGCAATGACCGATTTTGTTTCCGTCGTAAATCACTGACGTTACCCGAGCCTCTCGCCCTCTCCTTCCACACGCGTAAAGCCTACGGATTCATTCCTATTATTTAGAGAGGACGTGGATACTGGATACAATCACGAAATTCACTTAAGACTAAATGTAAGCTATACATAATTATGGTTCATGATATGTAGTTATTAATATAATAAAAAACCGGGCAAGTGCGTGTCAGCCTGACACTGTCAGGCCACGCGCAATGTAGGGTTCCGAAGTAGTAAGTTTATCGACTATCAAAGACACATAATACTCGTATTTTTGGAAGACCTTTTCAACGATACCCCACGCTATAGAGTACGCGACGAATAAAAAATTCATCCTCACGTTACCTGTAGGGGAGGTACTCCAGAAAATTATTCTAGCATTAAGGGTTTCGGCGCTTTGCTACGGACAGACGGACAGACGGACGGACATGACGAAACTATAAGGGTTCTGATTTTACTTCGGAACCCTGAAAACGGAAGAGTACTTCAGTCGGCCAGGGAATATTGTAGACGGCATTACTCCTAGTTACAGTCGAACTCTGCACTAAACCATGTGTTTTGATATGTCGCCTCTATACGAGCTGTCGTTTGTGTAGTTTACGGGCAACCACGCCAACCACACCATTCGATTGAAATACAAGACGCATAAACTGGACGCATAATAGGACACTGGTCATTTACTCTGGTAATGGGTAAACCATACACTAACACAGCCACCGACAACCACATAAATATCATCACAGGATGTGAGGCGGTCTTACACTATCCTGATCAAACTAAGATAAACAAACTCCTTTTAAAACATTTTGGAACTTTCGTCAAGTATTTAGGTTCCCTAACATTTTTCCAGCAACGAAGCAAGGGATTTTTATACATAGAATATTTTGTAAATTAGAGGATTGGTACACCTCATACATCCCCTCGCACCTACGCGAACTCTTCGCCAGGATTCGTTATGTTCTTTTATAGAACACGTCCGAGATTACGTCCTTTTGTCCACGTAGACGCACGTCACACATGCATTCGTCAATTGCCGCTTGCCTACATCTTGCGTCTTGTGTTTGTCCACGAAGCAGCATTGTTAATATTTGTCTTGTATGCAATTTGAGGCAATTCCAAGGAAACTGACATTCAAACCACTATGCTAACACTATACCACACATAGGTATTACGAGGAAATAGAACTAATGTCCGATCTACATAAAATGACAATGACGTATGTCCGAGTTACCGTCTGTACGTTTCCGGGAACACCGCATGCAATTCTACCGGCCGTAGTAAATCACCGGTTAACCGGAGCATTATTTAATTACATCCGTTGTTTGTGACCTGGTACGTGGAACCACTTTACCGGCTTTTTATTAAACTCTGCTAAAGATAAATCTTACCCTCAGTGGAAAAAAGGCATTAGTTGAAAATTGCAATTTTACAGAAGAGCAAAAAAAACTGTTAAAATAGCAGTAAGTAGTCAAAGGAACTTACATTACAATTTCTTGGACAAAACTGTCAAGATTAATGATAAAAATTTGCAGCTATTGTCCCTCTTTTCAAAGTATTACGACTTATGTTTTTTTTCCACTGAGGGTGCGAAATGAGTCGAAATAGTCGAATCACATCAGCTATTTTGTTGTTGGCTGGCAATGCATCGCATCGGTGATGCTGAGGTATTACTGATGTCCATGGGCGACTATGACCAATTATTATGAGGTGGCACTTGGTGGCTATTTAGATAAAAAAACAGAAGTTGAGAGATAACAGTGCCTAATATATATTGACAAATTCAGTCCTACAACAGTTTCATATTAGTATAAATTTTTCATTTCGCTTCTCCAAATAAATATGAATATTCTAACAAGGCTAGCAGTGCCATGAATATTTAATTCAATAATTGAAACGAACGATTCGTATCGTCTTTAATTCAGGCTAAACTGTTTGATAAAATAATTATAACTTATACCATTACACATCTATACTAGTCTATACTAATATTATAAATGCGAAAGTAACTCTGTCTGCTACTCAATAACTACTAAACCACTGAACCGATTTTGATGAAATTTGGTACAGACATATAATTGAGCTCGGGAATGAACATAGAATACTTTTTATCCCGGAAAATAGACTTGTTCCTGAGGGATAACTCTTCCACGCCAAAACCACTGAACCGATTTTGATGAAATTTGGTACAGATATAGAATTGAGCTTGCGAAAGGACATAAGATACTTTTTATCCCGGAAAATAGACCTGTTCCTGAGGGATAACTCTTTCAAGCCAAAACCACTGAACCGATTTTGATGAAATTTGGTACAGATATAGAATTGAGCTTGCGAAAGGACATAGGATACTTTTTATCCCGGAAAATAGACCTGTTCCTGAGGGATAACTCTTTCAAGCCACTAAACCGATTTTGATAAAATTTGGTACAGATATAGAATTGAGCTCGGGAATGGACAAAGGATACTTTTTATCCCGGAAAATGTACCTGTCCCTGTGGGATAACTCTTTCAAGCCACTAAACCGATTTTGATGAAATTTGGTACAAATATAGAATTGAGCTCGGGAATGGACAAAGGATACTTTTTATCCCGGAAAATGGACCTGTTCCTGTGGGATAACTCTTTCAAGCCACTAAACCGATTTTGATGAAATTTGGTACAGATATAGAATTGAGCTCGGGAAAGGACATAGGATACTTTTTATCCTGGAAAATAGACCTGTTCCTGTGGGATAACTCTTTCAAGCCACTAAACCGATTTTGATAAAATTTGGTACAGTTATAGAATTGAGCTCGGGAAAGGACATAGGATACTTTTTATCCCGGAAAATAGACCTGTTCCCGAGGGATCACTTTTTCAAGCCACTAAACTAATTTTGATGAAATTCAGTTCAGATATAGAATTGAGCTCGGGAAAGGACATAGCATACTTTTTATCCCGGAAAATAGACCTGTTCCTGAGGGATAACTCTTTCAAGCCACTAAGCCGATTTTGATAAAATTTGGTACAGATATAGAATTGAGCTCGGGAAAGGACATAGGATACTTTTCATCCCGGAAAATAGACCGGTTCCTGAGGGATAATTCTTTCAAACCACTAAGCCGATTTTGATCAAATTTGGTACAGATATAGAATTGAGCTCGGGAAAGGACATAGGATACTTTTTATCCCGGAAAATAGACCTGTTCCCGAGGGATCACTTTTTCAAGCCACTAAACTAATTTTGATGAAATTCAGTTCAGATATAGAATTGAGCTCGGGAAAGGACATAGCATACTTTTTATCCCGGAAAATAGACCTGTTCCTGAGGGATAACTCTTTCAAGCCACTAAGCCGATTTTGATAAAATTTGGTACAGATATAGAATTGAGCTCGGGAAAGGACATAGGATACTTTTTATCCCGGAAAATAGACCTGTTCCTGAGGGATAACTCTTTCAAGCCACTAAACCGATTTTGATGAAATTTAGTATAGATATAGAATTGAGCTCGGGAAAGGACAAAGGATACTTTTTATCCCGGAAAATAGACCTATTCCTGAGGGATAACTCTTTCTCGCCTAAACAACTGAACCGATTTTGATGTTTAGTACAGATATAGAATTGAGCTCGGGAAAGGACATAGGATACTTTTTATCCCGGAAAATAGACCTGTTCCCGAGGGATCACTTTTTCAAGCCACTAAACTAATTTTGATGAAATTCAGTTCAGATATAGAATTGAGCTCGGGAAAGGACATAGCATACTTTTTATCCCGGAAAATAGACCTGTTCCTGAGGGATAACTCTTTCAAGCCACTAAGCCGATTTTGATAAAATTTGGTACAGATATAGAATTAAGCTCGGGAAAGGACATAGGATACTTTTTATCCCGGAAAATAGACCGGTTCCTGAGGGATAACTCTTTCAAACCACTAAGCCGATTTTGATCAAATTTGGTACAGATATAGAATTGAGCTCGGGAAAGGACATAGGATACTTTTTATCCCGGAAAATAGACCTGTTCCTGAGGGATAACTCTTTCAAGCCACTAAACCGATTTTGATGAAATTTAGTATAGATATAGAATTGAGCTCGGGAAAGGACAAAGGATACTTTTTATCCCGGAAAATAGACCTATTCCTGAGGGATAACTCTTTCTCGCCTAAACAACTGAACCGATTTTGATGTTTAGTACAGATATAGAATTGAGCTCGGGAAAGGACATAGGATACTTTTTATCACGGAAAACAGACCTGTTCCTGAGGGATAAGGTCAAATTTTGTTATATGTAGTTGATAGATTCGTTATTTATGAAGCGATTTTTATGACTCTTTTTAGGGTTCCGAAGTCAAAACAGAATTGTCATAGTTTCATCATGCCCGTCCGTCGTTCCGTCCATCCGTCCGTCCGTAGCATAGCGCAGAGGCCCTTAGTGCTAGAAAGCTGTAATTTAGCAAGGATATATATGTTTATTTCAACTTTAAACTGGTAGAATAACATTTTTAAAAATATGTTTTTAGGATACCTACCTCTCCTAGAGGTAATATGGGGATAATTTTTTTCCGTCACGCACGTGCGGGGTATCGTGAAAAAGGTCTCTCAAAAATAATATGGGTCTGCTAAGTCCATTTTTCGATTGAGGGGTCTGTTTGGGAAATATTCGTAAGTGTTGGACACGTAAAAAAATTCATGGCAATACCATTAAGATGAATTCAAAAGGAAAACTATCATGGCTATATTATTAGCAAACGTAGTTATTGCGCTCTATAAACTTAGAACTTCGAAACCCTATATTACCAGTGACCTGACACGCTATTAGCCGGTTTTTTAACCAACTTCAAAAAGTAACAGGTTCTCAGTTCGACTGTTATAAACAAAAATTAACTTTAACATAATTTGAAAAATCAATCTTTAAAGGGTTAATTCAGGGAATGTTTATACGAAACTTCGTCATTTTTAGGGTTCTGGAGTAAAATCGTGACCCTAATAGCTTCGTCATATCCGTCCGTCAGTCTGTCCGTCTGTCCAAAGCAAAGCGCCGAGACCCTTAGTGCTAGAAAGCTATAATTTGGCATGGATATACATATTTATTAAAACTCCAAAATTGTAGAATAAACTACTGAAAATAATTTTTTTCGGGGTACCTCCACTACAGGTAACGTGAGGATTAATTTTTTATTTATCCCTTTAGTGTGGGGTATCGTTGAAAAGTTTTTTCAAAAATATTATGGGTCTTTTGAGACCATTTTTGGATGTAGGGCTCCGTTTGCGAAATACGTATATTTGGCTTGAAAGTGCTAATTTTGGGTACCCAAGTCAATTCAAGTGTCCCCCCAACGGCTAAACGGTTGGAGTTGGACAAGTGAAAAAATTCTAAAAAATAGGTTATACGATGAATTTATAAGCAAAACTATCAAGGCTATGTTAGCATAAGTAGTTAATGAGTAATAGTCAATAAACTTACTACTTTGGAACCATATATTGCACGTGGCCTGACACGCACTTGCCCGGTTTTTTAAGTTAAAACTGTGAAAGTTGGTAGTTAGTATGTAATCTTACATCAAACAAAAATAACTGTAACATGATTGTTTGGTAATACATTCCCTAAGGGCTAAAACTAGAGGTTGTAAGTTTTGAGTAAGAAGTTGTAAAACGAACAGATTAGTCACCTCATGGTAAGTGGTCACTTTCGCCAATGAACATTAGCAACGCTAAAGGAATCACTGATTTGCTGCTGCCCAAAAAGAAAAGAAAGATTATGTTTTTTGTGTATTCTGTAAAATTACAATGTAAATTTAAAATTCAAAAACTCTCAGGCCCTGATTTAGATAAACCTCTAAATTCTAAAAAGTTCAATTATTTTGGGACCTTTCCTATGGGTGGGTCATTAATGGCTCACTACTGAGCACTCACTCTTGAGGACGCCTAGAGCATACTCCACCACTTTGCTCCAGTGTGGATTGATGGAGGGATTAGAAATCAACCCAAGTGTCGGAAGTCATTACGCCGGGCGAGGACCTTCAATATGTCATAACGACTGTTATCTTACGACAACAACCGGGACCGACAGCTTTACGTGCCCTCCGAAGCTCGGAGAGCTCAAGAATTTTTTGCCACTAGCGGTCACCTATCCAACTACCGACCGCGCTCGCTATTATTTAACTTCATCGATTACTATTACAACCGACACAAGCCGCTGCGCCCGGGCTATGAATGCTTCTCCCGATGGGTAATTAATGGGTTGTAAGAACATGTCACTTTTGCTGTAATTTTGGTGAAGAGTTTAGTATCTTGCTGACTACCAATCACGCTACAATATCAGATCGTAGTTATCATTTCATTATCAACACTAAAGATTTGTTTAATATTTTACTCATTTACATAATACGATATATGTACTAAGTGTAGGTGTTTTAGCTTCAACCCATAATGGACTATTACAAGGCACGGGTCTCCTCTCTTCATAGTATGGACAAGTTTGCTGTCAATTTATGAAAAACATGTTTTATAATGAAGGGATCTTTATTTTCGGCGTACGAAGTCGCGGGTAACAGCTAGTATATTATATTATGAACATAACTTACTAACAAGCAAATAATTTGTACTTATTCCCTCATTATGTTCATGTTTTGGGAAAGTTGTCTCCAAAGTTGTCTAGACTGTTCCTTATAAAAAGTTACTGCAAGGAATCTTAATAATTAATGTAGTTACAGTCACTCTGATATTTACATTTTATTTTGTTGCGATGACATAATATAACTAGTACAGCCATAAGTTCTGTTACAAATGAAAATGTTTTTTTTTTAAATGAAGTAATGTAATATTAATAAAATTTATACCTACATATTTATTAAAGTCTCAGCAAAATATAAAAAAAATATTCTATTCGAAATGGCCACCTTTGGCTTTTATACAGGCCTTTAATCTGTTTGGCCACGAATCTATGGATTTACGCACTGTTTCCAAGGGAAATTTCGCCACTGCTTGCTCCAAAGATTTTTTAAGAGACTCAATGTCGCCGTGTCGTTTAGAGCAGGCCATGTCCTCTAAAACTGACCATAATTTGAAGTCTAAAGGGTTGAGGTCTGGGCTAGATGAGGGCCAGTCTTCAGCTCTTATAAAGTCCGGAACATTGGTTTCAAGCCAGGCTTGGGTAGTTCGTGCCTTGTGACCAGGTGCAGAGTCCTGTTGGAAAGTCCACGGTATATTTTTAAAAAGAGTATTGCTGAGAGGTTTCACAACATGATCCAAGACTGTATCTTGATACACTTTGGCTGAAGTTTTCACTCCTTTTTCACAAAAATGCAGTTTTGTGACTCCTTGATAAGACACGCCCCACCAAACCATCACTGACGCAGGATGATGACCACGTTGTACCTTCCCGACCACTTGAGCAGCTTCTTTAGAACTGTGAGCGTACACTTTATCATTTTGCTTATTGTAGTATTCTTCAATCGTGAAAATTTTTTCATCGGTAAAGAGGATATTTCTGTGCCTTTCACCTGCGTATCGCGACAGAAGGAGTTTTGATCGATCCACTCTCTTTAATTGTAAAGATTGATTTAGGGCATGTCCTGTATATCGACGATAAGCACCGAGCTTCAGAGGGCCTAGCCAAGACACAAACGCTTCGTTTCTAATCTCTTTCTACCATAACTTACGCGTTTGTGTTCGCGATTGTAGAAAGCGATAACTTGGTAGCCAAGAGCACATGATAATGTCGGACGTTCATTCTAAAGTGTCGAGAGAAAAAACCATGGGTATAGTTTATGGTTAGCGTTGTTTGTGTTATCAAATGTCAAGCGGAGACCGCTGACCGCGTCACATTACGTCACCGCCAGTTCCCTCGTGTCGACTGTGACGGAATGTGTAAACATTGTGCGCGAATAGAAAGCAAAGCAAAGTTTAAAAATTCGAAGTTACAGTGTAAAATGTGTATATTATAAACTAGTGTTTTAAGGTAGTGTATCTTTATTATTATATTACCATGATTTATATAGTGTAACATGTAATTTAAGTTATGTAAAGTTTCACAATCACTACAATCACAATCACAATTTTTAGGATTCAATTTAGAGCACGAGCAAGCCCGCAGAAGTTTGCAGCTCTAATAGAGTTTATGGAAACGTATGTAAACTATTGATTTGTAAAAATCGTCCTCTACTATTTAAATCTCGATAGCATTGAGGCATTTGAAACATAAACAATGACGCAAGACGCGATAGGCAATCCACTTGAGAAACACTTAAGTGGCCCCAAGCTTTATAAATAGACCATTTTTTGTCTCTATAATAGTTTAAAATAATTTATTGTTATTACATAAAATAGTAAATATTGTAAAATTGTAAGCCGAATCAAGAGACGCCTTTTTTCAGTGTAGAAACGCTTGGCTTTCTACTGGGTTCTGTCGATCGATTGATAAGCGTAAACATTCGACGTTTACAATCGTAAGCGAATGTCACAACGGGCAACTTGGCTAGCATTTAGCGAACGACACTGTAGAAACGATTAGTTCTATCGTATCCGCTCGAACGCTTCGATAACCTTGTGTATTTGGCTACGACTTTTCTATTCGTTCGTTTAGATCACGTGACTTATCGTTCGCTCCATACATTTTTCAAGCGTAAGCAATTGTAGAAAGGTGTCTTGGCTAGAGGCACAGGTCTTGTTTTATAGTACGCGACAGAGTCCTAGCGGGAATCTTCATTTCTCGCGATAAGATTTTTTGCTTCCTAATGGGGTTTCGACGAATTCTGGCTTTAACAGCATTAACAGCCTTTGTAGTTCTAACAGCACGCGGCCGCCTCGATCTTTTCTGGTCTTCGACAGACGAAGTGTTGTTGTATCTGTTGATTGTACTATATACGAACATACGGCTGATACCAGCTTTTGAAGTGTCTGGAATATGACCGACGGCTCCATACCCACTTTGTGCAAGGCGATCACTGCAATCCTATTTTCTTTAACACCCCATTCCATATTGTAATTTGATAATGAACACGAATAAGTTGAATCCAAAAAAATTTTTTTTTTTAAACGCTTTTATTTCAATTTTTTTTTTGATTTTCGTGTATTGTCATCGTTTATTTCACACATGTCTGCCAAATTTCATCAATTTTCATTAAAGGGAAGTCATTCAAATTAACGTTACAAGATTTGATCCTCCGAAGTGAAGCTAAATATAAACCTTATTGCCGTGTAAATAGAGTAGCATTTTGATCGATTTGATGCGTTGATCCACCGAAGTGAAGCTAAATAAAAGCGTTTAAAAAGTATGGGAAATGGCGCGAAATCGAAAGAAGTTTTTAAAATAATATACGTGTTCCAAATTCAAAATAATTAAAAAGCTGAAAAAAAGAAAAGTTTTTATGTAACAGTATTTATGGCCAGACTAGGTATATTGTATGAATATCTACTAACTAACTATACATAAATAGGGCCTTCACTGATTACAGTCCCTCCTCCTGCAGTCCTATTCGAGGTTTATCACAGATTTCCTTGGGCAGCATCACATAAATAATCGTAGATATTTGATAAAAGTGAAAACAAAAAGTATAAGTCGTCTTACATTGAATTTTAGTTATTTATATGATTGGAAAGAGGGACAAAAGTTGCATATGCTCAATATTTTTCAAATTTTTATCATTAATCTTGACGGTTTTGTGCAAGAAATCGTAATGCAAATTCCTTTGACTACTTACTGATATTTTATCAGTTTTTTTTTTGCTCTCCTGTAAAATTACAATTTTCAACTTATGCCTTTTTTCCACTGAGGGTGCGGGTGGGTTACCTTTGTAATGTATGGATTCTGGTGCTCTATAATTTAAGCTCATTACAATACGCTGCAGAAAGTGGTCTATTATTACACGGGCGTAAAGTTAACATGAACCTCTATCTCACCTTGCAACGTACCAATCTGAAATTGCAGTTCTGAAATTTTTAATTAAGTAATTTAGTCTACCTACTTATATGTTTAGGACTCCACAGAGACTCCACAAACTGAACTATCCATGTTAATAAAACTGTTATACATTAAAATTCATGTCGACAAATATTTGAGTCTCACTCAACCCAATATTTGACGTAGCCATACAACCCTAACCTTTTCCCTAGTAAGCGTGCAGTATTGGAAATGAAATGTAAATATTCATTTACGTGAGACGACTAAGGTCACATTGTATAATGAGCTGTGCGTTATGTACGAGTATTACACCAGCAATGAAATGTCGGAAATTTCATCCCTCACAGATTAGACCCTCGTTTCGGTCTTACATGAGGCGAGATGGCGAAAAGTGCGCCAATACAGGACGACAGTGTTGAGCAAAATAAAATTGTTGTTACAATTAAAAAATTAACAATTGATTCATTTTTAATGTTAGGAGTTACAATAACAATTAATCTCACGATCTATTTTGCCATGCACGTGCAAATTGTGTAATGAGCTTCCTACTGAGGTATTCCCGGAGCGCTATGGCATGGGGTTCTTCAAAAGGGTATAAAAAGAGTTCTCCTTCAGGGCCGGCGTTGACCACTTATCATGGTTTGTTCGTCAACCCTTCAGGCAATAAAAAAATTAATTATTCGTTGTAGTAGTGACAATTGACAACTAATTAATTGTTAATTGTAGTAGACAATTAATTAATTATTAATTAGTTAATTATTAATTGTGATTACCGTGATCATAATTGACAGTTACAATTTATTATACAATACTGAGTTCCAAGGGTAAATATAATATTTTGTTAGCCAAAAAGTTATTGGTTTTTTCTTTTGTCTTCAAGAACTATTCTATTACAATACAGATTCAAAGACACATCTTGTTTCACATACTTAGTTGTAATTTAATGTTTTCATAAAAGCAAAAAAAAAATTAAACACTCAAATCTTAAAAGTTCATAGTAAACAAAAAGAGATTTATCGAATATAAGGGTATGAATAAATCCGTGCACTAGACAGCCTCCATCAGATTTACTTCGCATACCATTACCGATACGCGTTCTTAGGGGAAATGGATTTCAGATTTACATCCAAAGGCCTAATGTAATCTGGGTTTTAGAATACAGCGCTCGTAAAGAAAACATGGTGATATAAAAATGTAAAAGACTTTCAAGTTCATCAACTTTAACATCATATCAAAAACATCAAAGCAACAACAGTGGTGAATAGCGACAACATCGATGACAAGGTGTGTATCCTCAATGACAGTGTTCTAAATTTATTCAATCATCACGCACCTATTAAACGTGTTAAAGTCAAACATACACCGGCGCCCTGGCTTACTCCTTTAATAAAAGACTTTATGGGCCGTAGGGATAGAGCCAAAAGAAAATACAAACGCTCTCCCACGGACAAAAACTTAGCTCGCTTCAAATATCTTCGCAATCGTTGCAATCGTATGTGTAGAGACGCTAAGAGACGCTATTTCCATAATTCCCTTGTCAACCGTAGCACCGCTGAGGTTTGGAGGTTCCTCAAGTCTGTGGGGATAGGCAAATCATCGGAGTTTGTTAGTGGTATGGTGGATCCCAATGATCTAAGCCAACATTTTTCCAAATCACCCATATTATTGGACTACCTTACCAAAAACAAGACTCTTGAAGCCCTATCAGATGTACCGAAACCAAACTGTCAGCCATTTAACTTCGCTGTTGTTACGGAAGAAGACGTAAAGAAATCCATTAAATCCATTTCTTCGACCGCGGTCGGATATGATGGACTATGCCCGCTAATGATCCAATTAATTCTTCCAAAGATCCTTCCCGCTCTTACTCATATTTTTAACTTTTCCCTAACATCGGGTACTTTTCCCTCATCCTGGAAATTAGCCCATGTCATTCCCCTACCCAAAGTTAGTAATCCTACTTCCGTATCGGAATACCGCCCCATATCTATCCTACCATTCCTCTCCAAAGCTCTCGAGCACATAGTCCACCAACAGCTTTCCTTATTCCTTCGTTCCAATAGTCTCTTTAATCCATTCCAATCTGGATTCCGACCCGGTCATAGCACTGTTACGGCATTGCTGAAAATCACTGAAGACATTCGGTTTGCCATTGAGAACAAGCAACTTACCATGATGGTTCTGTTGGATTTCAGCAATGCCTTCACATCAGTAGACTTCGACATACTTATTGGTATTCTAAAATCCCTTAACGTCTCACCTTCTGCTATTACTTGGCTCAATTCCTATCTTCGGGGTCGCTCGCAGCGGATTCACCATAACGGAGTAATCTCTGAGTGGTGTGATCTTTCTGCTGGTGTGCCTCAGGGTGGCGTTCTCTCTCCGTTACTTTTCTCTATTTTTATTAACTCTGTTACTAAATTTATTGGTTCCAATTTCCATCTCTATGCAGACGATTTGCAACTATATCGCCATTTTGCTGTGACTGATATTGACGAGGCAATAAAACAGATGAATTACGATCTTGGTGAAATTAGTAAATGGGCTAAATCATTTGGACTTGTGATTAATCCGAAGAAATCGCAAGCAATCATCATTGGTTCCAGACATAGTCGTAATGCCTTGGATTATTCTAAAGTTCCAACTCTGCTTCTGGATAACACGCCGATACTATTTAGTGATACGGTTAAGAACCTCGGTTTAACGCTAGATGAGAACCTGTCTTGGAGGGCACACATTGGGGAGGTGAGCCGTAAAGTTTTTTATACGATGCACTCACTTCGACGCTTTCAGAGTTTTCTGCCTCTTAAGACTAAAATCTCCCTGTGCCACTCTCTCGTCCTTCCGATCATAGACTACGCCGATGTTTGCTACTTAGATGCCACAGAGGAGCTATTAAATAAACTTGAGCGCTTGCAAAACTTGTGTATAAGGTTTGTTTTTGGTTTACGAAAATTTGATCGTGTATCGCAACTTCGCAAGGATCTCAAGTGGCTCCCAATCCGCTTTCGCAGGAATACTCGTACCCTTTGTCTCCTATTTAATATCCTCAAAAACCCTTCCTCTCCCTCGTACCTCCGCAATCGTTTTTCCTATGCCCGACCATCTATTGCACCTTGTAGGACGCACATTAGGTCGCTCTTATATTTTCCTCGTCATACTACCTCATCCTACTCCCATTCATTTTCGGTACATGCGGTTAGGTTGTGGAATTCACTGCCGCCAAGTATTCGTCAATGTCAAACAATTTATTCATTTAAAAAAAGAGTAAAAGAACACTATTTTTCTCTCTGCTAATACTCGTAAATCCTGTCATGGTTACTATTCTTTCTTCTATAAATCTATGTATAGTTTGTCCATATATTTAATCTATACTAATATTATAAATGCGAAAGTAACTCTGTCTGCTACTCAATAACTACTAAACCACTGAACCGATTTTGATGAAATTTGGTACAGACATATAATTGAGCTCGGGAATGAACATAGAATACTTTTTATCCCGGAAAATAGACTTGTTCCTGAGGGATAACTCTTCCACGCCAAAACCACTGAACCGATTTTGATGAAATTTGGTACAGATATAGAATTGAGCTTGCGAAAGGACATAAGATACTTTTTATCCCGGAAAATAGACCTGTTCCTGAGGGATAACTCTTTCAAGCCAAAACCACTGAACCGATTTTGATGAAATTTGGTACAGATATAGAATTGAGCTTGCGAAAGGACATAGGATACTTTTTATCCCGGAAAATAGACCTGTTCCTGAGGGATAACTCTTTCAAGCCACTAAACCGATTTTGATAAAATTTGGTACAGATATAGAATTGAGCTCGGGAATGGACAAAGGATACTTTTTATCCCGGAAAATGTACCTGTCCCTGTGGGATAACTCTTTCAAGCCACTAAACCGATTTTGATGAAATTTGGTACAAATATAGAATTGAGCTCGGGAATGGACAAAGGATACTTTTTATCCCGGAAAATGGACCTGTTCCTGTGGGATAACTCTTTCAAGCCACTAAACCGATTTTGATGAAATTTGGTACAGATATAGAATTGAGCTCGGGAAAGGACATAGGATACTTTTTATCCTGGAAAATAGACCTGTTCCTGTGGGATAACTCTTTCAAGCCACTAAACCGATTTTGATAAAATTTGGTACAGTTATAGAATTGAGCTCGGGAAAGGACATAGGATACTTTTTATCCCGGAAAATAGACCTGTTCCCGAGGGATCACTTTTTCAAGCCACTAAACTAATTTTGATGAAATTCAGTTCAGATATAGAATTGAGCTCGGGAAAGGACATAGCATACTTTTTATCCCGGAAAATAGACCTGTTCCTGAGGGATAACTCTTTCAAGCCACTAAGCCGATTTTGATAAAATTTGGTACAGATATAGAATTGAGCTCGGGAAAGGACATAGGATACTTTTCATCCCGGAAAATAGACCGGTTCCTGAGGGATAATTCTTTCAAACCACTAAGCCGATTTTGATCAAATTTGGTACAGATATAGAATTGAGCTCGGGAAAGGACATAGGATACTTTTTATCCCGGAAAATAGACCTGTTCCCGAGGGATCACTTTTTCAAGCCACTAAACTAATTTTGATGAAATTCAGTTCAGATATAGAATTGAGCTCGGGAAAGGACATAGCATACTTTTTATCCCGGAAAATAGACCTGTTCCTGAGGGATAACTCTTTCAAGCCACTAAGCCGATTTTGATAAAATTTGGTACAGATATAGAATTGAGCTCGGGAAAGGACATAGGATACTTTTTATCCCGGAAAATAGACCTGTTCCTGAGGGATAACTCTTTCAAGCCACTAAACCGATTTTGATGAAATTTAGTATAGATATAGAATTGAGCTCGGGAAAGGACAAAGGATACTTTTTATCCCGGAAAATAGACCTATTCCTGAGGGATAACTCTTTCTCGCCTAAACAACTGAACCGATTTTGATGTTTAGTACAGATATAGAATTGAGCTCGGGAAAGGACATAGGATACTTTTTATCCCGGAAAATAGACCTGTTCCCGAGGGATCACTTTTTCAAGCCACTAAACTAATTTTGATGAAATTCAGTTCAGATATAGAATTGAGCTCGGGAAAGGACATAGCATACTTTTTATCCCGGAAAATAGACCTGTTCCTGAGGGATAACTCTTTCAAGCCACTAAGCCGATTTTGATAAAATTTGGTACAGATATAGAATTAAGCTCGGGAAAGGACATAGGATACTTTTTATCCCGGAAAATAGACCGGTTCCTGAGGGATAACTCTTTCAAACCACTAAGCCGATTTTGATCAAATTTGGTACAGATATAGAATTGAGCTCGGGAAAGGACATAGGATACTTTTTATCCCGGAAAATAGACCTGTTCCTGAGGGATAACTCTTTCAAGCCACTAAACCGATTTTGATGAAATTTAGTATAGATATAGAATTGAGCTCGGGAAAGGACAAAGGATACTTTTTATCCCGGAAAATAGACCTATTCCTGAGGGATAACTCTTTCTCGCCTAAACAACTGAACCGATTTTGATGTTTAGTACAGATATAGAATTGAGCTCGGGAAAGGACATAGGATACTTTTTATCACGGAAAACAGACCTGTTCCTGAGGGATAAGGTCAAATTTTGTTATATGTAGTTGATAGATTCGTTATTTATGAAGCGATTTTTATGACTCTTTTTAGGGTTCCGAAGTCAAAACAGAATTGTCATAGTTTCATCATGCCCGTCCGTCGTTCCGTCCATCCGTCCGTCCGTAGCATAGCGCAGAGGCCCTTAGTGCTAGAAAGCTGTAATTTAGCAAGGATATATATGTTTATTTCAACTTTAAACTGGTAGAATAACATTTTTAAAAATATGTTTTTAGGATACCTACCTCTCCTAGAGGTAATATGGGGATAATTTTTTTCCGTCACGCACGTGCGGGGTATCGTGAAAAAGGTCTCTCAAAAATAATATGGGTCTGCTAAGTCCATTTTTCGATTGAGGGGTCTGTTTGGGAAATATTCGTAAGTGTTGGACACGTAAAAAAATTCATGGCAATACCATTAAGATGAATTCAAAAGGAAAACTATCATGGCTATATTATTAGCAAACGTAGTTATTGCGCTCTATAAACTTAGAACTTCGAAACCCTATATTACCAGTGACCTGACACGCTATTAGCCGGTTTTTTAACCAACTTCAAAAAGTAACAGGTTCTCAGTTCGACTGTTATAAACAAAAATTAACTTTAACATAATTTGAAAAATCAATCTTTAAAGGGTTAATTCAGGGAATGTTTATACGAAACTTCGTCATTTTTAGGGTTCTGGAGTAAAATCGTGACCCTAATAGCTTCGTCATATCCGTCCGTCAGTCTGTCCGTCTGTCCAAAGCAAAGCGCCGAGACCCTTAGTGCTAGAAAGCTATAATTTGGCATGGATATACATATTTATTAAAACTCCAAAATTGTAGAATAAACTACTGAAAATAATTTTTTTCGGGGTACCTCCACTACAGGTAACGTGAGGATTAATTTTTTATTTATCCCTTTAGTGTGGGGTATCGTTGAAAAGTTTTTTCAAAAATATTATGGGTCTTTTGAGACCATTTTTGGATGTAGGGCTCCGTTTGCGAAATACGTATATTTGGCTTGAAAGTGCTAATTTTGGGTACCCAAGTCAATTCAAGTGTCCCCCCAACGGCTAAACGGTTGGAGTTGGACAAGTGAAAAAATTCTAAAAAATAGGTTATACGATGAATTTATAAGCAAAACTATCAAGGCTATGTTAGCATAAGTAGTTAATGAGTAATAGTCAATAAACTTACTACTTTGGAACCATATATTGCACGTGGCCTGACACGCACTTGCCCGGTTTTTTAAGTTAAAACTGTGAAAGTTGGTAGTTAGTATGTAATCTTACATCAAACAAAAATAACTGTAACATGATTGTTTGGTAATACATTCCCTAAGGGCTAAAACTAGAGGTTGTAAGTTTTGAGTAAGAAGTTGTAAAACGAACAGATTAGTCACCTCATGGTAAGTGGTCACTTTCGCCAATGAACATTAGCAACGCTAAAGGAATCACTGATTTGCTGCTGCCCAAAAAGAAAAGAAAGATTATGTTTTTTGTGTATTCTGTAAAATTACAATGTAAATTTAAAATTCAAAAACTCTCAGGCCCTGATTTAGATAAACCTCTAAATTCTAAAAAGTTCAATTATTTTGGGACCTTTCCTATGGGTGGGTCATTAATGGCTCACTACTGAGCACTCACTCTTGAGGACGCCTAGAGCATACTCCACCACTTTGCTCCAGTGTGGATTGATGGAGGGATTAGAAATCAACCCAAGTGTCGGAAGTCATTACGCCGGGCGAGGACCTTCAATATGTCATAACGACTGTTATCTTACGACAACAACCGGGACCGACAGCTTTACGTGCCCTCCGAAGCTCGGAGAGCTCAAGAATTTTTTGCCACTAGCGGTCACCTATCCAACTACCGACCGCGCTCGCTATTATTTAACTTCATCGATTACTATTACAACCGACACAAGCCGCTGCGCCCGGGCTATGAATGCTTCTCCCGATGGGTAATTAATGGGTTGTAAGAACATGTCACTTTTGCTGTAATTTTGGTGAAGAGTTTAGTATCTTGCTGACTACCAATCACGCTACAATATCAGATCGTAGTTATCATTTCATTATCAACACTAAAGATTTGTTTAATATTTTACTCATTTACATAATACGATATATGTACTAAGTGTAGGTGTTTTAGCTTCAACCCATAATGGACTATTACAAGGCACGGGTCTCCTCTCTTCATAGTATGGACAAGTTTGCTGTCAATTTATGAAAAACATGTTTTATAATGAAGGGATCTTTATTTTCGGCGTACGAAGTCGCGGGTAACAGCTAGTAATGTATATATTTATAAAATGTGTATGTATTAGTGTATGCATAGTTTGTATGTATGTATGTATGTATGTATGTATGTATATATGTATGTATGTATTCATGGTATTTTTAATATGTATCTTATATACTATTTATAAACAAGTGCACGCTAAATTAATTTTATACCACTTTTCCATTCCTAGGTGTGCTGGAAGAGATTTCTTTTAGAAATAAGCATTGCCTATGTACAAAATTACTTTTATGACCTTTTGTAACCACTGTTATACGTGTGCATAAACTGTTAAATAAATAAATAAATAAAAATCAAAAATCGACTTCGTTATTTCGTTCCAGCTTGACTGCTTCTATTGACCCATGAAATTGGACTATTATATTTCCATGCTGCCATTTTGAACTTCAGCTAAATAGGCTCTTTCACATTCATAACATTTTTTTGGACTAAAAGGAACTAAAACTTTGTCACAAGATAATGTCTACTCAATTTTAACTGTGCGTAGCTATTAGACAAATAAATAATGACAGAACCAATTAGCAGATGGGGCTTATAAAGTTACAGCGTAATTTAATTTCCTGCCATTGAAATGCGGATCAAAAGTTAGGGATTACACGAAAAGTACATTAAGGCAATACTTTGCATTATCGCGAGTGCTCTCGGTTAAAATATCAAATATTTGAGAATTTCAATTCTCTTCCAACCATTAATGCTAACAATTTGTAAAAATCCAGGTATTTGTTTTGTATTAATGTTATATAATATTTACTATAAACTTATTATTGGGAAATGGGCAGGATGATGATGATGATGATTTACTATAAACTTATTATGCAACTTTTTAAGTAAACCTTGATTTGCAAAACTTATTGATAAACAGTAGATCTTAATACCAACATATAGTTACTAGAATTTTAAGCCATGTCGGAGGCCCTCGGGCGGTTTGAAAACTTCTGACACTCGGGTTGGCCACTAACCCCTCCACCAATCTGCACTGGAGCAGCGTGGTGGAGTATGCTCTAGCCTCCTCAAGAGGAGAGACCCGTGCCCAGTAGTGGGCCATTAATGGGTTGAAGCCATAGTTACTAGAATATTACAGTTAAGTGACAGACAAATGTTAATTATTTTGAAATTCATAAAAAATAATAGAACTTTTAAGTCCCATGTCTGCTTTAAATCCTTGGGTATGCTACTCACATATTCGTTAGCACAATGTATTGAGTCATCATAACAGAAGACTCGTTGAGTTTTCAGTGCATTTTATATCAGCTCATTAGGTTCTACAACTTCTGCAGCTAATGCGCTGACTGCCAACTCAAACAGGACCATAACTAGATCAATGACAGGCACTTTGCTACATAAGTTATTGCTGTTCTCATGAGGAAGTTCTCATGTAGATGTAATACTAGCATTTACACTATTTCAAAGCTCACTACGGCTGAAGTAAGAGTAGTCCATATTATTTAACAACGACGTACCAAGATATTTTTGGGCAAATTCTATCATGCCCAAAATAACAAATCCTCAGTAAGAAACCAATATTTTTAGCTCTTTACAGAAATGATATTCTGCAAAACAATGAGGTTCCAAAAGAAAGACTTCTTGTTAGTTATTTGGATAGGTTTAACCTAAAATATGCAAATTGAATGTGGGTGCTCACAGGCGGCCAAAAGCGAGGGATGAGTACAAAATGTCACTCGAACAAGTAATGAAACAAAAGGGTTTCTAGTAGGGTAGGCATATCATTGACTGTATTTGTATTTGCTTCTTGAAGAATACATTATTTAAATAAACGGAGTATTTTCTTTCAAAGATCATATCCATCCAGGCCAACTTCTTCTGCTCGTAGTATACGCTACTGAATAGAAGTAAAGACGATACCTTCAGTTAAGCGTTACTCAACTCTTTAACTAAACAGTTTAACCCCGACAGGTCGGGTTCTATCTAACAACTATAGACCTCACAAAATCTATTGAAAAACATTTAAAGAAGCTTCTTCTAGACCGACAAAGATAGTGATTCTGCTAGTATTACAGGATGTATTTAGCCAGCGGTCACCAATTATGGTCATTTTTGTTGTTTTTTTTTAATATTGTGTCCCATTATAAAACATATAATTTGCATCGTATGATCTATGATTCTGAAGCAGTGCCGAAACACGGAATAGATTAAATTAAATACATCTCTGCATAGGTCTCGTAAGAACCCTAAGATCAATCCTCGTCTCGTATGTAAATTACATGAAATGAAAATGAACAATCATTATTAAGTAACTAAAAATACAAAACACTACCTCAGTGCCTGAAGTCGAAGGTGTTCGAGCAGTGTGTGTTGCCAGTGATGACATACGGATCCGAGACGTGGTGCTTCACTATTTGCCTAATCCACAAGCTCAGGGTAGCACAGCGGGCTATGGAGAGGGCTATGCTCGGTATTTCTCTACGTGATCGTATCAGAAACGAGGAGATCCGTAGACGAACAAGGGTGACCGACATAGCTCAAAGAATTAGCCGGCTGAAGTGGCAATGGGCTGGCCACATAGTGCGAAGGACCGATAACCGTTGGGGAAGAAAGGTCCTCGAATGGCGCCCGCGTCTCGGAAAACGAAGTACAGGACGCCCCCCGACAAGATGGACCGACGACCTGAAGAAGACAGCGGGCATCCGCTGGATTCAGAAGGCTCAGGACCGGTCAGAGTGGCGCAAGTTAGGGGAGGCCTATGTCCAGCAGTGGACCTCCAAGGGCTGATGGATGGATGGATGGAACTAAAAATATGTAATAAATTGTGTTTGACTGAAGTAAAGTAGATTGCATTAGTTTTTTTATATAAAAAAGAATCCAAGTAAAGAAAATGCGACGCAAATGCTCACAAGCATCAAATTACGGTAATGGTCGCGTGCGTCTGCCACTTATCCATAAACGTACTGCCCTTGGCTTGCAATCAGACCAATGTCTATAAACACGTAATCTAATCGATTTCTACGTTTCTTGTGCAAGTTTTATGTATTAGTACGTTGGATTGTAGCCATTAGCGCCTACTCCAGGATACGGGTCTCGTTTCCGTTTCGTTTCAACGACATTGGGAAATGTTTCTGAAGCGAGGGCTATAGAATCGTGACGTGCTCGCTAAAAAAAGTCGGAGGTATATCACCGCAATCGTTCGTTTCTATTTTATGAGCGCGGTTACTCTACCTTACTCTAACGTTCTTCTCTTCTCTTGTCTTCTCTCTTACATTTTGTAAGACATATGTTATTATGTGTACAGTTACTAAGCCATTTTGCTTTTCTAAGCCGTCCTCTTTCTACTTTTTCTCTCCTATTCCTTTCACTGTTTCAGTCTCTATTTCTCAGTTTTTCTGTTTTTCTTTCTGACCTTTAAACCTAAAATCTATTTTAAGTTTACAAGTCCAATATTAAACAATCACAATAAATACTAAGGTATTATACGTCGAGTACAAAACATTTTATGTTGTGAAACTGAGCAATCTTAAAAGGGACGAGACTTCCAGCAAGACTTACGCGTTTAATGATAATTATGATACATAGTACCACACCCACAGCGCACCCGAGTCACTAAACCACACCTTACATCGTTAATTGTCGTTGATATGCTGCAATCAATGTCAGCTCTGTGTACATGGCTAGCATCACCGTAGCCATTTTAACTTGGTCTATTGTTTTCCTACTAAGCACAGAAAAGTACATAGAGGTGACAGTCAAGTGGTGGAACAACTGTTTCCCTTACAGTGTCAATTCATTTGATCAGTTGGACACCCACACAATACAAACTCCTATGAAATCAACGCAAACAACTTTCAAGTCTAACTTAAGATCTTTATGAATCTTTTATAATTTCGCTTTCATATTCTTTTTGTTACTCTTTTTCACATGTTACCTATTTATAATAATTTA
The DNA here is from genome assembly GCA_963932265.1 of Thymelicus lineola. Lineage (NCBI taxonomy): Eukaryota > Metazoa > Arthropoda > Insecta > Lepidoptera > Hesperiidae > Thymelicus > Thymelicus lineola. The sequence goes on along the minus strand of OZ010687.1, from coordinate 4,619,654 downwards.
AGATTTATGCAATTTTTTTTTAATATCGCAAACAAACAACTCTCTTAATTTAAAAACTGAACGTTGATAGTGAAAGCAAATAAATATCAATTAATCTTCACAGTGTAAACACTTTGAATTGAAATGTATAATTTCCCTATTAATCAAAACGGCTGAATCAAATAAACTTTAAATGAGCTTCTAGTTATTTTCTTTTATTGAAGGGGAAATTACCCATAAAAAGATTTTTCTTGTGGTTTGGGGTTTATGAAATTCCGACGCAATAAAGGATACCTATATTATGAATGATATGTATAATTAGGTTAACTGACGTCCATAGCTGACTATAACCACTTACCGTCAGGCAGCACCTTGACATCTTTGGCGAATATTCACGTAGGTATATAAACCCAAGTACTAAAAGTTATTAAATTATAATATTAGTGGCTACGCTTTGCAGTTACTTTAATTAATTAATTAATTTATTTTATTGTATTGGGAAAGCATACAGTGATACTAACTACTTACAAACACATACTTATAAATATAAACACCATTTACTTGCTTTCGCATATTGAAACTATAACTCGAATGCTTGTTAATTACAAATTATAAATACATATTAATATTATTCAAGGTTCTTTAGCAAAAAACTTCCTAAAAGTAATTTTAAAAAAGCTGGCAATATAACATATTCTAAGATTTTGGAGAATTTGAAGGTACAAATAAAGAGTAATTTAAAATTTAAAGCAAGAAAGTCAATAAGTAAATGTATGTTAACCTATGAGGATATTCACGATTTCTCACCAAACCAGATAGAAGACAGTTTGTTCCTTATTCCTACAAGTGACGTATTGAACAAATCGAATTCAGGGAAGTCATTCAGTCCGTTTACAATACGTGCAGATCTTATCAGGAAAGAATTATTTCTGTAATTCGTTGAGTTGTCAGATGCCTGCAAGTATTTTAGGGGTCGTCTAGTTGACGTAGATGGTACATTTATATTTATTTTACCTAGGAGGTCTGGACAGTCAACCTGGCCATGGGCAATCTTTGAAAGGAACGTAACATCTGCCATTCTTCTTCTCTCATGGAGAGGTAATATATGGTGTCTTATGCATCGCTCATAATAACTCTCGTCAAATTTATTACTTTTAAATTGAAGGTGTCTCATAAATTTACGCTGTATCGATTCAAGTCTATATACAGATTATATTTTAAGCCATACGACCGCAGACTTTCCTTTATATTTTGCTTTAGGAAACTTATAATTATACATATTCAAAACATAACACAGACTCGTTTAATAAAATTATATCATGCGACATTTCTAAAAAGGCAGAGTTAAAGCGGGCTGCACTATTTTGTAGAAAATATGAAATGAAAGTAATAACCGTCAAATGCGCCCGTATTGACCTTTAAAAGGATTCCGTGTCTCCAATACATCTGCAATAATCTATATCATTAACACACTACATAACATATACATTTTCCTATTATTTTTCCAGCACTTTCACCTCCTTAGTAAACATGTTATGTAGATAAATGTGGTCTCTGTCGCTAATATTTTGATTGTTTGTACTTATTAAAAAACTCCAGTTGAGGAAATTTCTTGACAGCACGCAACGCAACGATAAGAATTCTATAATATATTATATAAGTCCCGCCATTAAAGAAACGAATCTAAAATGACGGAAATTTTCATTCCCCTTCACTCGCACGTTATTCCTGTCATTAGCGTGCGAGTGAGGAGGAATGATAAATTTCCGCCATTTTAGATTCGTTTTTATACAATAAATGAAACATTACAAAAGATTTAATGGTTTAAGAGTTTTCAGATTGAGACGGAATCTAAAAATCAATTTCAGTTTCCGTTCAAATAATGACGCAAAATAATCCGTTTTGCTCTGGAAATATTGATATTTATTTCTTTTTACAACTTAACTGTTGACGTGGTAATAATTTCCATTTGAAAGAATATTTTAGGAGATATCGTTAGTCACATATTTTACTCAATTATAACTCGAAATCTAATTTCACATTTGTTGCGTCTGACATTGTTTATTAATTGATCACGAGAAGGTTATTACTGTAGAACATAACACAAAGCTTATGGAAACGTGATTGAAAACCGACTCCAAATTATTAAACTAACGAATCCCAACATCGTCAATAAGACAATAGAACTAATTTGGAACGCCTCACACGGTTTCTGATTAGAATTATGTTCATAACATTTCCTAATTCCACCAACTAAATTTTGTGGTGGTTAATCAAACGGAAAAGCAAAGATAAATGTTCTATTTCAATTCTCAGGACGAGTAATACATAGGGTAAAATGAGTTGTAACTGGCCACGTTTGATAGGAATTAGGGACTTACAATTTTTGTGGTCGATGCTAGAAAAGCCAAAATAAAATAACAAAGTATCCGATGAAAGAAAGCATTTACAATCACGCGAAACTGACCAAGGTTTTGAGACGTTTTTCCCTTTGACATCTCGCGCGTAGCTATGGTCAATTTTCGTCTTCAATTTTCGTTCTTTCTTGAATAATTTTTAAACTGTCCGTCTTAGAATTATAAAAAATCCTTACAATAATCCCTTTCATTTGACATGTTACACGATACGGTTTGCAAAACAGTTCCTTTTTATAATAATTTTGATTTCGTTGAGATTTTTTTTTTCAAAACTCATTAGTTTTCTTTATATCTTCGTCTTTTTGTCACAAAATAGCAAATGAGTACTAAATTTCAACTCATTTAATCCATTAGTTTCGGAGAAAATTAGTAAAATTAATAAATCCATGATTTGTTGATAAATTTTCCTTACAATACGAGAAATCTACAAATTTTCCGTCGAAATCGAGCGATATGAAAAACTCCGACACTTGATAACTATTACCGACAGTTAACTGTCAAAGCGTTATTGAGACACCAGTATTTATTTTTGTATAGACCAACAATACCAACACACCGTAGAGTACTACGGTATGTGTAGGCCCTCCGAACGGCAGATCACATACTCTACGGTATGTGTAGGTCCTCCGAACGGTAGATCAATATCATCGGGAGATATGTTCTATCCACTGAAGGTTATTGAGACACAAAAATTAACAGATATGACAGATGACATACTAATGGTGAACGCACATAATACCCGCACCGTACGCGCCGAACGCGCCGCGTGCGTAGCATTATGGTAACTTTATCTACAGTTTGTTTAACTCATAGTATACTTATTAGTGAGACCGGCCGTTAGTCGGTTAATTTTTGAAACGAAGTTCCTTATCGCGCGTTATGAAAGGGGGCTAGACGGAAAAAATTCTTACGAAAAGTTGTCACGACACTTTTTAAAGTGATTCAGTAATATGAAACTAGATGGCGCTGTACAACTTTCTGAATCACGCTAGCGTCTAGTTTCATATTGCTGAATCACACTGCTGAGCGCGTAAAGCAATACTTAAATCGAAAGGAACTTCGTTCCATCCGGGTGTCCCTTGACACCTCTCAAGTTTTTTTTTTAATTGCCCGACTATGCGATACGTGTATGATATCTATTCATACAAGATAAGAAAGCTGTCAAAGTCTTGACGGCTAATACTTGGTTCCAAGGAAAGAAACTTATATTGAAAAACTTTTGGGTGGCACTTGTTTCTAGAGATAAGTTATAGTACATTTCTAAGGAATGTTCGAGTGTCCCGGGAAACAAGAAGAGTGTCGATCGGAACTCTGTTGTTAACAAGAAAACTATGTTACATACATTTACAGGGATTGTGAAAGAGCCAGGAACTTAATTCTCGATTTATTTCAAAGAGTATGTAACACCTTGTAAAGTATATGTAAACTACAATCTTGATATTAATAAGAGCTGTAAATTAAGTAACTATAGTTCTGCTCAGAGATAGTGCCACAGGTAAGCGGCGATTAAAATCTGACAATGTCGCGAGCTGATTGGTTTTATCCACAGAACATCTAATAATTAGTTAGAAGGGGCATAGCACGTAATTTGTATGGGAACCGCTGTCGCCGTTTCAATAAACACTACTAACGAAAATGAACAAATACGCACGAGGATTGTTATGTGTGCATGAAGTAGGCGTGACTCTGTAGCTAGGGATTGATTGTCGATAAATTTTTATCGGTATTTATTTTCGCAAGGTATACTTATTCATTATATACTTTTATACTTTTTGATTGAAATTACTTACTCCGTCGACAGACTCATATTTCATCATGGCCTCCGAAACAAAGTTTTTTCCAATTACCGCACATGAAGGCATTTTTACGTAATTAAGTCGCAGTATTTTGCAGTACTTTTCTCCGTTGGAGTTTGCGAGTCACTAAACAGCGCAATCGCGTGTTTTTGTGCGATGTGCGCATTTGATCACAGTATTGGCGCGCCTACCTTGCCCACAATTCCTTTCTAACTAATTATTAGATGTTCTGTGGTTTTATCCCACCTTAAAAATCTTAAAATGCCTCAACACGCCTAAAGAAGTTCACTTCAAAATGATTTTCAATATTTTATTTTTTGATCTGGAGTGTTAATAAATATGTATATCCATGCCAAATTACAGCTTTCTAGCACTAAGGGTCTCGGCGCTTTGTTTCAAATAGGCAGACAGATGAAACTACAATATAAGAGTTCTGATTTAACTTCAAAACCCTAAAAAGGGAAAAATCTTCATAAAAATTTTAATGGAGTACTAAGACATCATGAGTGACGAGGTATTTCTAAACATTCTAGGCAGCTCATTCGACAATGTGTACTCATCGGAGTGTGTACTCACTAAAAATATAATGAATAAAAAAGCACCTCATTCAAAAGTATTTCCTGCATAATAAAATATTTCCTGACGATTAAAAAAAAAAGTAATTGTTCAAGTTTTCACTTCTGTCGGCACTCCCGGAGTGCCTTTTTCCTTTTTTTAAATGAAGGCTTCCTTGCACTGACATTATTCCAAGCACAAAAGCATGTATCTATCGTGCAAATAATATACGATGAAGTGAAGTCCATTGTGAATACAGAATAAGGAAAGTATGAAACACGTAACAACCAAAGTTTTGCCATTGTAATGCGTTTAGAGGATTTGAACAGATGTCTGTTGAAATACATCATAATATATACATTAGTGGCCGTTTGTTCCACATAACTGTTTAACGAGAGTAAGTAGATTGTTGGGATCTACTTAGCATGAATCTGACGAACAATGGCTCTTAGTCTTTAGAGAAAGGAATATTTTAAATCTTTCTTTATATTAATCTTAACAACGGTTGTAGAATTTCATTTAAATAACATAATAGATGTAACAGAGTCGAATGATATAATACATTTTGTTTCTTCTTGATGACGATTACGAAACGCTCATATAGCAGCTTCTGTCGATCCTTTTTTTTTGACCTAAGTGATCGCAACAGCCGCTGGGTGAGGTCGGTAGTTGGATGGGTGACCATTAGCAATGATAGCATTTTTTGGATAGTTACATTAAACTATCAGAACCGACCATAGTTAAACCACTTCGGTTTACCACTAACCATCCTGCCAATTCGCACTGAAGCAACATGGTGGAGTAAGCTAGACCTTTTATAAAGACCACGGGTGACCGTATAGTGAGCCGTTAAGGGGTTGAAGTTACATATTAATTTATAATCTACTAATGAAAATCCATGAACATAATGTATGCACAAATGCACATGAGGCTCTTTGATGGTAATGTACCATGATTTGGATGTATTTAAAATACATATATACAAACATAGATATGTGATACCAATACATGCCCCGAAACTGAGCATCTAAGAATCCTAGTAAGAATCCTAGAATAATCCTAGTAAGGTTTAAACACCGTCTCAAGTAAAAGCGATTTCTAATGAAGGTACATCCAGTCTTTCTTGATAAATAAAGGTGGGATTCAGTTGCCTTCGGTTCGATCCTATTTGCAACACCTGGGGAAGAATCGAAGTTTAAATTACTTTTGGACTTTTATTTAATTTATTAAGTTCATTTGCATAATTTGCCGTCCGCGGGGAATGCGTAAAGCGCGTAGTTTAAAGTTAAGTGAGTTGTTAGAACAATCCGACCGTGTTCTGTAGATAATGCTTGTAGCAAGTTTTATTATTCAAGGTACGAATGGTTCTGAGAAATTAGTTTTTGGACTATCGGTTTACAGCTTGGAAAATGAGTTTATGAAACTACGCAAAAGAGGTTATTTGATATCTGCGTGGGAGGATGAGTTTCATTATATTTAGTTTTAACAATCAAGTCCATTCTCGTAACGAAGTTGCTGATCAGCGAATCAAGTTATGACGTTAAATCATTATTTTTATATATAGTTGGTCTGTGTCGCCCAGTCGGTATACTTAATCCCACAGCTTAATCCAAACGATAGTTTAGGTGGCAATTTTACATAATCTATCTAGAATAAACCGCCAAATTTTTGTGTTTCGTTTGCATTGTCGGCCAATAGATGTCAGGAAAAGTCTATTGTAGAAGTTTTTCATTGCCTGAAAACATGGATAGAACGACATCAATGGCTAAAAATGAATCCAAGCTAGATTGATTTATCGCCCCCAAAACCCCTGCATACTAAACATGAAAATATTCGAAGCCGTTTCCGAGACTCCGAGAAAATATATACAGGAATTTCTCGTTTAAAATTGGGGATTGGGGTTGCAAAAAATATGAACATTTTAAAATATACTTGAAAAAATAGCAGGCTATACAATAAGTGGTTACAAAACAATAACATTAGGAAGTAACCAGCCGAATATCTCCCAGCTCACAGTAAACTATGAAAGCTCGTCATGTTTATGATAGAAAGCAAAGCAGTCGTTTAAACGAACATTGCACCTATTACATTTTATAGTAGCTATATTCCGTGCTATCTGAAAGATTACGAGCGGGCATAAACAGTGTTGTTCCCTCAATTTCAGCCTCGTTCTCCATAGAAGGTTTGTATCAAGAATAAACAGTGAATTGTTAAAGATTTTTCAAGAAGAATCAACATCATTAGACTTTTGTACTGCTTGTAATGTTTTTCAATTACTCATTTATACTATACAAAAAAACTTAAGAACGAAATAGACGAAGTGTAAGAACTTTAACGTAGATTAAAGCGATTTAGGTGGTAACTGATAAGTGAATAAATCTTAATTGGTAATCCTATAAAAATATGGGTCCAATCTGGAGGTCGTTTTTTTGAATAAAAAAATATTTTCCAAATCGGTTGATAAATTACGGAACTCTGAGGAAACAAACATTAAAAATACAACCGAATTGAAAAATTCCTAATTTATGTGGATTCGGTTAAGAAATGAAATACTTAAATCTATACTGTAATAAAACTCAACTGTCTGTTTGTCAGTCCGGGCATCACATGAAAACCCGTGAACGGATTTCGGTGAAAATTGGTAAAGTTGTTACTAATACTTCGGGTCATATTTTAGGAAACTTTTTATCCCTAAAAATTATAAGGTTTCCCTGGGAAACGACATAAAAGTTTGTATGGATTATTTTTAAAACATCAACCGATCTGTTTCAAAGCAACAAATGTTCCTTGCTTAAATTGATGGAATTAATATTTTTCAGTTTTTCAAAATTTTACAAGAAAGAAAAAAATACGAATTAATGTGAAAATTGCTTATTTTCTAAACCCCGCTCTTGAAAGAATCTTTTCTGATTGTATCGTGGGTTTCAGTATATAAATTACTAAACATAAGTGCTTCGATATAAATTTACCTTTTTTTTAATTTTCTTGTGCAAAAAGTACAAATAAGGTAAAACATAATTTATGTATGCGAAGCTGCGGGCAACAGCAGCTAGTAATAAAATAATTTATAGAATTTTATTATTACCTAACTAATTTCTAAATCAGTTTATATTTCGTTGTGGGAAGGTACAAAATGTATTTATGCTGTAGAATTTGTAAGTCTATACAACACAGTTGAAGCACTTATCACAACTAACTCATTAAGTTATTGTAAACTTAGCATAGAATGTAAACTATCCAATTTCAATCTATTAGCCAGCTTCACTTTGCAAGTATTGAGATTTGAGTGTCGGTCAAGACGTCGGCAAATAAGATGCTATCAGTAATTGGGTAGCAAACTAGTCCCAACTAACTCATAGAACTGTTTACTTGGATTGTAATTTCCAATCGAACCACTTCGGATATACTCGTAATTTTGTTTGCTTCGGGAATGTAAACTGTACTTGGTTGTATTTGATGAGGCAAGGACTGTTGTAGAAGGCCTTAGTGGGCATGCCGTGATATAAAACTCACACCTTAGATACTTTTATCGATTTTAAAGCTGCTTAATTTAATGTCTGATAGTCTGTCTAGATAAGTGAAATGAAAACAAATATGATGGCTTTGAGATGATATTGTTTGAAGAGTCAAAAAATAAATAGAATAATGCAATATGGGTATCAGGTATCAAATTAAAGCACTCGTCATAAGGATTTCAAAAAGATATATCATGATAGCTGTTTTGATAGCAGGCGGGTTTTTTTTTAATTTATAAATTTATTTATATGCTTATAAAATTAATTTTTAAATTTTATTTATATGCTATGCTGTTGCTTGCGGCATCGTCCGCGTGGTATTAGGTACTTTTTTGTTAATATTAGATAATAAATACACGAAATCCGTAACGATTTGTATTTTGTAGTTATACCACGGTTTCGCAATAGAAATGAACCTCCAAGACAGAGTTGGTAATCTACACAATTTATTTCGTGGCAAAATGAACTAATTTATCCCGCGAGAGTATTCGACGTGGTTAAAGTTGAGTAGCAGTTCTCAATGTGATACTACCTATTTATACTGTTGATTCTTATTAATATCACTACAGAATATACACAAAAGACTTCGTTTGTCATCGTTTCGTTTCATGACCCAAAATCACACGATTTTAGATCGCATAGAACCCTTAACCAAGAAGGTTGAATAAAATAAAGTAAACAAATATCGGCGTAGAGTAATGGAACTTTGAGCTTGTAATCTGCTTTCAACAAAAATGAACGATTTAAATTTTAGTAAATAAATATACATATATAAATAAATATAAACACATTGAGAAGTGTGCAAACCCAAGTAAATAAAATCTTCTGAAAATAGAGGTCAGATTTGACATACAAAGCAAAATTCCGGATTCGATTACCAGACGGGGCAGGTGCATATTGTTTTCGGGTTATGAGTGATAGTATTCTTATTTATGTTATGCTGTCTGCAATTCTAGGAATTATGTAGAGGTGTGATTGTGTGAGCGTTTATTATTATTGCACATTTTTCCAAAAGAAGTGAAATAGAAAGGAAACCTAAATGTTATAAATATTTCATAACGTAGCTAGTCTATGTCGGCAACATCGGAATGTAAATGAAATTGAATTTCGGTCGTATTTTGACAGTAATTAAAAAAAAAATTTCAGCGCTTGGCTGGACAATGGCTTATACGATCCACTTTGTCTTTAGTCACCTAAAAACAATCTCTGGAATTGAATTTCGAGCTAAAACCTCAAATCGAAATTGCATGTCTGGATGTTTTTTTTAATTACATAATATTTCTTCAGGGGCTGTAGAAAAAAAATTTAATACGGTAACAAAGAGATACTAACAAAAAAATAATTTAAAAAAATGGTTGTTTGTAAAATCGGTTTACGGACGGCAGTTTAACGTGACAACGTCATGACAAAACATTGATGAAGTAGTGCTCGAATATAATATTATCTCTGGAAATTAACTTATAATTAGAAACTTTTATCTTTATACTACAACGCCATCTAGAACTCCTGAACTAAACTATTTTTTCAGCAAGTTCCTTTCTGACTTAATTGTGTATATAGTTTTGTTCATAGATGGCGCTTTCTCCATTGTTCGCTCACTCGCGGAACGTGACAGATGAGTCATGCTTTATCGTGCGTGCACCCGGCGTTCCGTTTTAAAAGACGTTATCACGTCAAAAACAAAATACCTGACTGCGTAAAAAACCTAAAAATAAAAAACAAGCCCAGTAGTCTAGAATGTTGTTAAAAGTAATACTGAGCAACTACACCATAGAAGGATTTGTTAGTCGTTCCACTCCGCTCCTGTTTACAATACTCTCCTACAATGACACATTTTCCTTCATACTATAGTGACATGTTCATATTTTTCATTACTGGTATGAAAACAATGGTATCTAATTGTAATTTTCTATCTAATTGTAAATTAAGTGGCACATGTAAGTTCAGTTAGCATTGTATGTACCACATTTATCTTCAACATGATTGCTATAAATTAAATTGAAACTAAATTGCATTTACGGGGACTACCCTATTTGTAAATACATAGGTATAAACTGTATACAAACTATATAAACCTTACCAGAAGACCCAGTGGCATTGTTAGGTTCATGTTTTACCTTATTTTATTCGGTCAACATGTGGCGTAAAATGTTCGGGTACACAACTGTATGTTACGCTGGTTACGACAAAGTTTTGCTCGTACTGCCCCGTATTTTATCTCCATAAATATTATAGAAGTGGACGGGTACTCATACGCTCTGTTTTGGTTAAAATAATATTTTAATTTGAAAACTATTACTAACATTTTGATACTTTTGTTATAAATAAAGAGCTACACGTAAAGGCTGACATAGCCAACACCAACTATGGATTCAATAAAAAAGGAAAAGACGGGAGCTTCTTAAATTATGAAAATTTCTTACAAAAAAATATATTTAATCTTTATAATATAAAACCTCAGATTAAAGAAATAAAAGGATAAAACATTAAAAATGTTTGTACGGATGTCCTTTATAGACTCTGAAACCATCCAAACGATGTGCCTCAAAATGGTTTCATTTGAATGGCAATATTCCGAAGGCAGTTTGAGACCACTAAAATAATACATTAGGCACATTCGGTCCATTGATAAAGTCATTTTTCCTCTTTTCCCATACAACAATTTGAAGATAATAATTATGTAAATAGATGGCGCGTCAACGTCAACGTCAATACAAACACACTGATCTGTCATTATCAGATTTTTTAGCGTAGTGGAACATGCCGGGTATCCGCTAGTTTCATATAAAAGCGATTCTTGACTTCCGTTACCTAACATTTCCTCCGTAGACATTAAAGATGTTCTCGTATTTCACTCTAACCTCAAGCTCCTCAAAGATTTAAACCTTGTCCGTCAGGTAACAAGATGTAACAAGTGTATCACCGTGTCCTACGTGGGCGACTCAACGCGAACGCGATCGCGAAGCGATCCGGTGCGATTTCAGTGCGATGCGGCGCGATGCGGCGGCTCTGTCCTACGTGCACGCGAATCGTCCCTTCACCGCCACTGACATCCGCCGCGCCGCTGAAGTTCGCGCGAAAATATCAAACCAACTGATCGCGTTCGCGTCAAATCGCGCCGCGCCGCAGCGCACTCTACGTGCGTTTTGTAACGTAGGACACTTCAACACATTTCAACTGTTTGTTGTTTTCGCATCGCGCCGCGTCGCTTCGCGTTCGCGTTGAGTCGCCCACGTAGGACACCGCGTAGGACACGGCGTAAGTAAAGGTTTTCTTGCTCGTTATAAATATTTCTCTGAGTTTAATATTATGTCTTCAATACGCATTAGGTACACTCTCTCCCTCCACTATACTCTACACATTCATACATTCACAATTTTTTATCTTTTAGTGCACAGCAATAAATTCTCACTCAGCTTCAACAAAGTCGTGTAAAGTTTCGAACGGAATAATTTAGTAGACGTGAACCTATCCAAAGAAATGAACGGCGTAATGCTTTTTGTAAGCGCGCCTACGTACTCAAGTGAATTACTGCCACCCCATCCGAACTTCCTTAATTCACAATACGTTTTAACTCAGGCTTAGCTTCCAAAACTTGGTATTTGAAAAAGTGGCGAAGAAACATCAGTTCAGAACTATAAATTCTGGTGTAAAAAGTGATTGGCGGAGATAAATGACCAAACCTACTCGTAAAGGCTGACATTACCGATTTCTCTAAAAACATTTGGGTTCTCAAACGAGCCTTATCTTTAGATATAAACGTTGGTGACTTATGAAAGGCTTGATCGAGGTCCCCTGATTGAAGTAATTTACACAATATGTTTACTTTATCCAGATAAAACGTAATTATGACATACGAGTAGAAAATAGTAAACAATAAATAAGTACTAAAGTAAACAATGACTTCTAAGTATTATACAAATATATATTACTACATAATTTAAATCTTTACTTACCTAACTGTGATATAAATTTTCACGCTGTTTATAAGAGAGTTTATAAGAGAAGTCTAAAACAGAATACAAGTCAGAAAATAAAGAGAACGCTGAAGCAAAAACCAATTATATTCAAAGATAGATGTTTATGCATGGGCTTTAGTGGATCTGGATGCAAATGATGCACGAATCTGGGTTAGCTTGACGGACAAGCTGTCGGAGTGGCCATTTACAATTCAAATGCACCTTACCGTTACGTTACTAGAAAAACTTAGGTATTTCTACGCGTGCTCAAGCAATGGCGAGAAACGAAAAGATGAAAATGGACATTACATTATGCTGGCTTATGACAGACGAGATATCTGATGGTGAGTGGTCACCGTTACCGTCGGATTTAAGTAACACGATAGGCTTACCCGAAGTGTTGCCGGTAGAGACAGAAGAGAAAAGAAAGGAAACAGCTAGCAAGAACTATCTTCTGGCGTAGGATCAACTTAATGATTTTGGAATACCACATATCAAAACCAATGTTAATTTCGGACTTATAACATATTATAGGTCATGATGTCATGTAAACTTACTCTGGGTAAATCAATCACAATACTTAGAGTTATCTGTTACATTTGTTTCATTGATAATCAGAATAGATTATGTAATGATTTGAGAATTCCAGAATCACCATAATGTGGTACCATAATATATCAATAAAAATGTTGGTTGGTACCGTATTAAAGTCTATATACAAATGTATAAATTACGCCAAAGCGTTGTTTACTTATTCAATGATTCAGTTTGATTGATTAACAAATATCGAAACAATGATAAATGAGAGTTCGGGATTCGTAATTTATCATTTTCTAAGTGGGTAAATAGTGGGTATTCTGACTCTGCGTATTCCTCTTTACTACCATGCACAAATACCATCGGGATTAAACTGGAAGATCAGATATTTTATGTCCACGAAAAGCCATCGTCGCCTTTGCATTTGTTTTTGCAATACGTAAATGAGACTGGGAAACAATTTAATAAGACATTAAGTTTTTACTCTTGCTTAAGTATACCTTGGCCTGCAATTTTTTATTTTTTTTTAAACAAATACCACGTTTCACGATACATATATTATATCTCATTGGACTCAAAGATAGATGGAGCTTTAGGGTGCTTTTCCACCAGAGATGTGCTATGCTGCGAAGATGTAAAATCTAATAAATATGATTGGTTCAATAAATTGATTGATTTCCACCAATGAATATGATTGGTGGATATCAAACGTATCCATAGCAACGTAATATAGCACATCTCTGGTGGAAAAGCACCCTTACACCGCGTACATACTTAATCATGTGTGTCATTAATTATATCTCGTTACACTAATGTACCCAATCCAACAAATAGCAAGCACCGAGGTGCCAACATCATTTGAAATGAATTCTATGACGAGTTTTACCTTAGCCTGAGAAATGGGACCAAATTCAGTCATACATACACAACGGATGCCTTTGTAGGGTCCTAACAAAGCCTGCAAGGTTCCGGGTATTCACCGTTGTAGCTTACAAAGTTCCGTATTTCGTAATGGCTTCCGTGTCACATGTAACATCTGAGACGTATTTTACGTACATATTTCTTTGACTGCATGAGCCTGAAAAACGTCGGGAGTTTTTTTATCTTTCTATTTAACAACCTTTTGTCTCCTTTCTGAATAAGAGGGATTACGGCTGCGGTTCAACGAGCAGGCCAAGTCCGTAGTTACTTTATTTTTTGGAGCTCCATTGTATCTCGTTGTGGTAATTCTGTCACTAGTGTCACTACACAAGTCGCTCACCCAGTAATACAACGGCACTTCTACATTTGTCATATTTTACAGAAACGAATTTCAAAAATTTTATAAAAATATTTAAAACTCATTTATGGGTTAGTTTTACGTTTTTTACAGATTGTATGGGTTTGGTTACTAGTATAGACATTAATACATATTTACCACTATGTAGATTACCATATAAACTCAATTTCGCATTTTTTGCAGATTTGCCAGTATATTAAATACTAGGTGAGCGAAGTGCTTATCACCCTATGTTTTAAATGTTTGGGGCTTTTTTTATGGAAATAGCCGGCAAACGAGCTGATGATCCACCTGATGGTAAGTGGCTATCGCCGCCCATGAACATCAGCAACACCAAAGGTATCACTGATGCGTTGCAGGCCAAGAGAGAAAGAAGAAAAAGAAAGAAAGAACTAGCTCTCAAGCCCCCAGCTGGAACACGACGAGTCGTTTGGCGGCTGCGGGCTGACTCATGCTCAAGGGTGGTAGCTAACTAGGCGAACCCCTGGAGAAATAATAATAGTAATAATGGTATTAATTAATAATTAAAATCAATACTACCAATATAATCCCGCCGAGGGCCCTACCACCTCTTAGTCGCCTCTTACGACACCCATCCGGCGTGGGATTGGGGTTAGTATTCTAAGGCACCCCAATACGGCTAGCTATTTAGCTTTTCGTTAACTATTAGTTAATATTTACTAACCAAAATTTCCTAGTATGTTTTTGAATTAGTATATTTATTATATTAGTATATTTATTATAGATTTTACTCCAAAAATAAATAATATTAACAACAATGTATTAGAAAATATACGAAAATGGCTATTCTCATAACATTTAGATTAGATAATGTCTTTCTAATACGAAACTCTGATACTTAAATAAGTATCAGAGGCAAATGCCGAGGCATGTTTTACTTTGCGGTTATTTAGGTATTTTGTTTGTAAGGCGTTGCGAAGGCACCTTTTCGACCAATTAACTTTGAGTGGAAGCGTGTTATTTATAAGCTTTATCAATAATTCCGAAACAGGTCACGTAGAGACAATACTCCCTAAGCCCTTGCATTTGAGCCGCAATGGGATTTCTTTTACGGGCGGGTCCCTTTGCCATACAATATAATATTCTGATCAGGAAGTAAAGAAAACAATCTCAAACACATTTTGATGCCTTAAATATTTTAGAGCACAATAATTTATTAAAAAAGAAAAAAAGGGTGCGTGTACTTTTGTACGCGCGTGAGAAGTTATACTTCTTTGGCATGAAAAAAAATTCAAAAAACAATATTAAAAAAACATTATTCAAAATACAATATTCAAAAACAGCAATACTAAAAATAAAAATGAAATAATATTTTGAAATAATTTAATTTACGAATCTCTATAGCCAAACTATATATGTTAAGCGCCATCTGTGATTAATTTTGTAGTATATTCTAATATTACTTTGCTACGTATCGTAATAGAACATAGATGGTGTTTTTACAATTGCAAAAACAAATCAATTGTAAATCTTTTTTTTCTGTTTCTACAATTTATCCTTTAACACCATCCAATTATAGACCTATATCCCTTTTAAGCTCCTTGTCTAAAGTTTTGGAGAGGGTAGTCAATAAAAGACTGTTAACATACCTAGAGGCAAATAATTTGATCTCGGATCGACAATATGACTTCCGCATGGGAAAATCAACAGATGATGCAATCATACAACTCACAGATCTAGTATCCCAAAAGTTAGATAAAGGTATTAGATGCGCTGGTGCCTTCCTTGATCTAGCCAAAGCGTTTGATACAGTCTCCCGTTGTAAACTGCTAGAGAAGATCGAAGGACTTGGGATAAGAGGGCTTCCATTAGAGTGGTTTAAATCGTACCTGACGAATAGAAGGCAAAGAGTTCGTGTTGGAAATTGCCAAAGTGAGTTTGCTGACGTTAACTTCGGAGTACCGCAGGGCAGTGTGATCGGCCCAACCCTCTTTTTAATCTACGTCAATGACCTTTGCAATCTTAAACTTCCTCATGCTGAGATTTTCTCATTTGCTGATGACACGGCAATCATATTTTATGGTGACTCCTGGGAGTCTGTATGTCACACAACTGAGCTAGGGCTAAGGCAGGTGGCCAACTGGCTACAACGACACTTACTGACTCTAAATGTTGCCAAAACCAAAATTATGACTTTTAGCATGTCCTCGAGGCTAGCACCAGGCAATGATTTCCTAGTGAAGATTCACACATGCAAATCTATTTATGGACCCTGTCTTTGCCCTTCAATTGATAAAGTTGACTGTGTACGATATTTGGGCGTGATCATAGATGATAAACTTTGTTGGGCTAAGCAAATAGAGGCAGTTACTAACAGAGTACGTAAACTAATGCCTATCTTTAGGCGGCTCAGTAATATTGCTGATGTTAACACGATTAGGTTAGTCTACCAGGCTATATGTCAATCAATTATTAATTATGGCATAATTGCTTGGGGTTCAGCATACAAAACTCGTATCTTACGCGTAGAGCGGGCACAGCGAGGAATTTTAAAGATATGCTTTAGGAAACCTTACCGATTTCCAACAAACCAGCTATACCAACTATCAAAATTATTGCGTGTTAGACAACTATACATTCTAAGCATAGCTCTTAAGTATCACCGTAACACGCAATCACTAACCAAGGATTCTTCACGAAGGACAACATGGCACATTCCAAAGATGCGTACAAAATTTGCGCAAAAATCCTACTGCTTTATGGCACCCTACATATACAAAAAAATAAATAAAACATTAAAATTAATTACCTTGAAGGTGGCCAGTTGCAGATATAAACTAAAAAACTGGCTTATCAACTTAAACTATGAAGAAACAGAAAATATTCTCTCTTTAATATCATAAAGGTCACTACATCATAAATAAAAAAAGTAGTACTTTCAAATAAAAATACAAACACATATCACCATTAAACACACACACATGCAAAAACTCGTATACTCTCACCCACTTAAAATAAATAAATTAACACAAAAAAAGCTATCATGCTCTCACATACGCAAACACACACTCATACAAACACACACACGCACATGCACGCACACACACACACACACACAATTTCACGCACGAACGCACATTGAATAATGTCATCCTTTTCCTGTTACTATTATTTGTTTTAATTATGATAAGTTGTCTTAGTTATGGGAAGTTGTTGATCATCCACAACACAGGGTATCCTAGTGTGGGATCAACGTCTTAAGCATAAGATACCATTGTAATTATGATTAATGAACAATAAAAAATTGTAAAAACACCATCTATGTTCTATTACGAGAACTATTACGATACCATGCTGTAAAACCAGTTTTTGTGGGGGGAGGGAATGAAAGATTTTATTCAGTTCAGTTGAAGAATAATTTATTTTCCGACAGGCATTAAACTTTAATACAGATTAAGGAGAGAAAAAGAATGGGCTGCTAGTCCCAAAGACAAGTATCGATTACTATTTACTACAGTCCGTTCACAGTTATTTTACCTCTGACAAGCTGTCATTACCTTCCCATTAGATTAGCATTACTTGCTGTCAAGTGTTGAGTGTTGCAAAAGTTCCCGATTTATCGGGAGATCTACTGATTTTGGTTATCGTCTCCCGATATCCCGTTTTAGCGACCGTTTCTCCCGATTTTTTGCATTTTCTACCAATGTAATATAATATTGAAAATTAAAATAGAAAATAGTGTTATAAATACAAAAAACAAAAGAAATTGAGTCGCTCAATGAAAATACAGAAGAATTTTGGGCAAACGTAGGTACATATTATAGCATAAAACGTGGTCATGGCTCACGAAATCGTGTTCTAATATTTTTTCCAACTGAATCAATGATAGGTCTATTACAAAAAAAATTTAAAAATACAAAAAACCCGACTGCGTATAAATACATGTGCGACATATTGAGGATAAGTTTTGTAAAATGGATGGAAGCTTAGACGCGTAAATTGATAAATTTATTATAGAATTGAAAGACGAGTGGGATACGGAATCTGAGAGCAGTTTTAATGATTCATGTTCGTCCGATAGTGATTATTTATCATTAGGCGTGCGTTTGGATCATTCGTATGCCAACCCAATTTAAAGCAATTCAATTTGTTGTAATTTTAATATAACTACCGAGAATGTGAACTGATTAGTTAGGAGACTGTAGAATGATACATTATTTTATTTGAACGTGTATCATTTTTACTATCGTTACTTTTGGATCAACCTAGTAAATAATATTTATATACATCAGAAGAAACATGAAATATTTCATGTTAGGGAATTGTACAAACTAAACATTACAACACACAGCTAAGGTTAACCAACTTATGCCCGGTTTCTGAGGTCTTTTTATCGAGAGTTTATCTATTCAAAAACGCTAACGGGTCGATAACTTCCGAAAAGCGTTTCTGAGCACTGCGATAATAGATAAACTCAGTTTGAACTAAGATTAACTTATCTAACCATAGATGGCCGTTTATCGGTTCCATAAGTTTATTTGACGTTTCATTTTAACATTTCGTCGACAGAATATGACAAATTACAAGTTACAACAATTTTGAGGTCATTTGTGTGTGCCGTAAATATATGGATATCCTCAAGGACCTCAGATTATTGAAAATACAAATACAATTATTTGCAAGAAATCAACAATTTTTTCTAGATTGACAATGAATGACAGAGGTGTTATTCACAAATACTATGTTACCATAGTAACCAATGGTAACCAATGGTAACCAAAATAAACGTTAAATTGACGTTTTTAAATTTTATTGTTGATATTTGACTATGATGAACAGACGCAAATAAATACCAAATTACAATTTTTTTACATATTTACTACCAAAAAACAAATACAATTAGTCAAAACGACAAAATAAAATGATAATATCTATTTGAAACTTATCTTTTTATTATCTTTTGAAGAGAGCCATCTAGTGGCAGTTTTAGATACTCGTTATTGGATTCCTAGATAATGAAAAGCTCCTCGCGTGCTCAGAAACCCAGTGACAGTTATCGAATATATAACTTATGTTTAACTTTATTGATTCAATACCTGTTGATTGTTTAACTGGAGACTTCAGAAACCGGCCATTAATAAATTAATAATGTAGTTTTTATAAGGAAGAATATAAACGCGTATAAACAAAATTTTGATATTAATAATCGCCAAACAAAAAGAATGTATCAATTAATTACGCCTTCGTTCAGCCTAAGTGCAACGATCTTTCATAGGGCTTGGTGTACATTTCTATAATAAAATCCCAAAATTAATACGTGACTTGCCAATAGAATCTTTCAAAAAACGTGTAAAAACACAATTGTTAGGCAAGGGATATCATAGTGTAGACGAGTATTTAAATGACAAAGACGCATGGAAATGATTAGCTCTGCAACCAGTTCCACTCAGAATAGTAAACTTTTGTATGATAATATCTTTTTTGTAATATTTTTTTAAAAGATGTGCTGAGGAGTTTCTTTAGGCTTTTCTTCTCCTCCATGACAAAGCACCTTCCGAAAAGCCAAAAAATGACGTGCTTAAGTGTATCAATGATACCTATATGAATAAAATATTTTGACTTTGACTTTAATAGCTAGAGGTAAAATAACTGTGAACGGACTATATACAAATCGACTCATAGACTCGATCAATCAGTACAGACTACATTGTCTTTCGTAATTTTTCAGCACAGAATAAAAAGAAAGATTTTAAGTGATGTTTTAATATTTCAATCTCCAAACAAAACAACAACTTTTCTACGCGAATTTTAAAATTATAAAAGTCCTGAAATCCAAATAAATAAAATGTACTATAATTTCGATAGACACGAAACTGGACAAAATCACAGACTGCAGATCACGGATAGAACGATATGGCGGCCATGGAACTAACGCGCCAAAGGAGAAACCCAGCTTACATAGAAACTCAGGCCCAGGTAGACAAGACTGGAAATTGGCTGTCAATTAGATCACTACAAAAGGTTTAATTTCTCCAATTTTCACGGCTGCCAGCAATGGCCAACTAAGGAAATCCTAGAATGAATCACCTTAATTATAGGTTATGATTATGTTATACTCGTGTCACAGTGCTATTTAATATGTATGTTACACTTACTATAAACCAAACATCTACGAGTAATCATTACAAACGTAATAAAAAGTCAAAAATACTAACACTTAAACTACGAGTTTAATGGTTAAAACTAAGTTGGAGGGTGTCTATTATACTATCTACTACATAAATGGTTTTTACCCAAAACGAATGTCATAAAAAGGTTGTATAATAAAAGCTATTGCATATTTCAAGAGATTTTATTAGTTATCATTTATATTAATATTTCGTCTAGTTGTGCAGGAGGCGCTATATTTCGTTGGTACCTTGCCCAATCAAGATACCATAACATACTCATTGTAAGTATGGCCACAGCAAACTACTGATCTTCTAAAGATGTATAGGGTACGTTATCCAGTGTTCAGGACTTATTCTGAACCTTTGTCAGTCACAAAACAGGCGATTAAGTAGTCCATATTCATATAGTATTGGTTTGCCAGAAATTGTAGCGAAACTGCGAAAACACATTCACCAAAACACAAGTACGAAATCGAATACAACAGTAAATTAAAATAACTGTGTGCGTGTCGATGAGTTTCAATAGTAAATAGGACTCCAAATAGGTACGCTGAAAATATTTAATAGAAAAATACAAAAAACCACGCGTAGAAACATGAAAGATCGATGACAAATATGACAGTACAGTGGTGTTATTTATAAATACTATGGTTACCAAAATGACATTATTAGGGATTACATCATCTTTGTTGTCAATCGATTAATCGATGTCAAAATATTCGAAATGTAATTTAATAAAATTAGCGTAACGATTGAATGGTAATTCTAAATATATTACATAGTTTTAATATGTATGGAATACGAAAACATGTAAGAAATAAATTAATATTATAATTATAATTATAATTAACCAATAATACATAAAATATATTATTATATTCCATCAATCGATTATTATGAATCAATTCAATCGATTATAAAATCGTTTGTAATGAGGTAAATACCGTGAAAACTTTTTTGCATACAGAAAAAATACAGAATTTAGCTAACTTCACGGCGTAGAATTTAGGTGTCGGTGTGCGCGCGCATCGTAGAAATTCACTCTCATCATTTTTCACCATCGCGCCAAAAGAAGTATAACTTCAAAAATATATATCTTTACCATCTTTCCTACAATAGATTGTGAAAGTCACGATTGCAAGAACTTACGATGAACGATCGTTCAATAACTCTTCCCTTACCTTACTCTTACTTATAACCTCTTAAAAGACCACCATATCTATTTTAAAGTCATGAAAACGGAAGCCGAGATTTACAGCATTTTAATTCGGCACATGTTCTCGTACGTACGTATAATGTCGACGGAAACAAACCACGGAATCTAATATCGAACGGAATGCTCCCACACTCTAGCGACCCCGATATTATGTCGATCCGATAACAGGATCGTAAAATCAAATGGAATTTTATAACTGCTCACTTTTGTCGATAATCAGAAATTATATGTAGGAGTATAAAGAGGTCAACTAGTCAAATAATACTTATAATAATAGTTTGAACTTTGATCCTGTATAGGGAGAAGCCTGAAGAAGCCTGAATACTTCTAGCATCCCTTATTTAGTAGCTTATGATTAAACGAGAATGCAAACTGCAAACGAGCATGATGTTCTTAAAATCCCCTAATAATATATCTTCGCGAACCTGATGTAAGAAAAATATGAATTGCTATTATGGAAATTATATTCATAACAATTTCGTTCACTAATTCACAATGTCTACACGCGGGAAACGAGGAGAAATTTGTTTCGCAAGTCATTAATTGTCTCCACAGTTTTCAATTATTTTAAACATGTGCAATTGTGCATATTGTGTATGCGAGCGGGTGTCTGAAAAAAAAACATTCACTTGAAGTATCTTGTATGCCGTTTCATTATGCACTGGAGCAACTCGGTGGAGTTTGCATTGCTCTTGACATCCTTAAGAGGAGAGACTCTAATGGGTTGAAACCATGCCGATACCTCAATTGTGACAGCGGCCGACTGCGGCCGTCGACACGTGCAGTCGGCCGCAGTTGGCTGCTGTCGACGGTTGCAGTTACCTCTGCCGCCGACGACGTGCTACACGTGTATAGAGCGCTAATGGAAAGATAGATTATTTATTGAGGGATTATTGATAATACAATATATTAAGAAAGGTGGTTAGTCAGTTTTAAGAACAACACTAAAATAATAATTGTAATAAAATGTATGTATAATGCCAGGCCTTTATCCAGCAGTGGACCTCCAATTGATGATAAATGGATAACAGAAATGACATTCCAACATTTCCGACATCAAATAAAATATTTTAATCGTATTTCAAGTTAATGGAGGGTATTTAAATAAATTACGGCCTTAAATTACCGGTCACTTATCTGCCAACGTAATCGGATATTAAGGAAAATTATTAGGGAGATTTAAGGGAATTGTTCAACCGCAAGGTATCTTATTTTGGAGTAAAGTGAGATAAAATAACAAAATGACAACTCATAACCGTAACAATTAGTAGGACAAAATCATCTATATATATAATAAAATTGTAACTCGATAATGTCTGTACATTGAAGATATTTAAGAAAATTTGATATCAGGGGACTATATAGGAGCAATAGATTGCAAATCTGTCATTTTTAAAAATCTTGTCTGTCTGTATGTTTGACACCGCATCACGCCAAAACCACTGGATAAAATTGAGTGCGGTTTTCACAGTTGTATTACTGGTGGTCTAACTTAAAATCTGGTGTATGTTTTATCGAGATACGTCGCTTACAAGCTGAGATATCAATAAATAGGGATTTTTGATACTCCACATAACAGCAAGAAATACTGAAAGTGCTCGATAGAGGGACATATGAGACTGTTTAGTATCGTAAATATACTTTATTTCTTCAAAAATATCAATGTGCACCAATTTTTTTTAATGTATGATTTTGCAGTGAATTAGTTCTGATAATCAACAACAGATGTCCGTGTAGTTAATTAGAAGCCTTAGTTAAAAAATGTAAGTCTGAGAACGAGACTTAACCGTCAATAAATCTTTTATTAAATGAATGTGTACCAATACATATTTATAATATTTAAAACATTGGGGTATTAGGTAAATTAGTTACCCTACTCGATCAATGACACATAACTATGTTATAATATAGTATTTTGCTATTGGATTCCTATATTCAATTCGTAGTATGATGGTGTGGGTCAGAGTTAGCGATAATAATATGAGACAATTTAGGAACATTAACAAATAATGTTTTTTGTTTGTAAATAAATAAAAATCTTAAATTTTGACAAAGTATTACAATTAAGATTTCCTGATTGTATTTAATACTAATTTATGGGTTGTTTTTACGTTTTTTACAGATTGTATGGGTTTGGTTACTAGTATAGACATTAATACATATTTACCACTATGTAGATTACCATATAAACTAAATTTCGCATTTTTTGCAGATTTGCCATTATATTACTAGGTGAGCGAAGTGCTTAAATATCACCCTATGTTTTAAATGTTTGGGGCTTTTTTTATGGAAATAGCCGGCAAACGAGCTGATGATCCACCTGATGGTAAGTGGCTATCGCCGCCCATGAACATCAGCAACACCAAAGGCATCATTGATGCGTTGCAGGCCAAGAAAGAAAGAAGAAAAAGAAAGAAAGAACTGGCTCTCAAGCCCCCAGCTGGAACACGACGAGTCGTTTGGCGGCTGACTCATGCTCAAAGGTGGTAGCTAACCAGGCGAACCCCTGGAGAAATAATAATAGTAATAATGGTATTAATTAATAATTTAAATCAATACTACCAATATAATCCCGCCGAGGGCCCTACCACCAGCGGGCCGGACTTAGTCGCCTCTTACGACACCCATCCGGCGTGGGATTGGGGTTAGTATAATATTCTAAGCCGCCCCAATACGGCTAGCTATTTAGCTTTTCGTTAAGTATTAGTTAGTATTTACTAACCAAGAGTTCCCAGTATGTTTTTGAATGGGTATAATTATAGGATTTTACTTCAAAAATAAATAATATTAACAACAATGTATTAGAAAATATACGAAAATGGCTATTCTCGCATCGTTAAAATTAGATAATTATGTCTTAATACTCGTATACTCAAAATTATCTAAGAACGCATTAATGACAGCTGCCATTTATTAAAATGAACCAACCTTGTACGTACGTCTTTGAGCAAAATGGAATAATTATGTAATTGACATGAATAGTTGGTTACTTACGAACAAAGGATTTTGCCAAAATTTGTTAAAAATCCCTATTCGTATTGTATCGTATTCGTATTGACGTTATTTATAAATCATATTAAACGTTATAATCTAGTAAAAATCCCATCACATCATAATTTATGCAAAATTGAATAAAAAAATAAGGCGTCGAATCAATGTTATATGAAGATGACAAAATCTACACTGACGTTAAGTGATGTGACGGCATGAAGCCACATAAAAAACCATAATAATCGATACATTACTATAATCGAAACTTAAAATAAAAATGAATTTATTTTATTTCTTTCTTTGTGTTTAACAATTAAACAATTTAATTTCTTCTCTTCTATAAGAACATGACCAAAAGTGTTTATTACGATAATCTCTAACCGCAGCCATTTGAACTGATTAAAATACGGTTAGAATATTCATTATTCAACCGAAACCCAAATTTCATACGCTGGATGCGGCGCGGACGAATTAACAGTGAGTTTTTTAGGAAAAAAATATTTTATTATAGTCGTAAATACATAATTATTGAGCGTATAGGTATGGTAAAGTAACTTAAGTAGCTCAATGGAGGCAGTATCATTCCAGTTACTTGTGGATATCTAAATGTTTCGGTTTTTAGAACTTACAATTTAATTATTGAATCGATTAGAAAGTCTTACAATTTTGAATCGATTTGTTGCAAAAATTGGTTCTTTCGTGAATCGATTTTTTTTTGTACATCTCTAGTGTCACTGCGATGACAAACGACAAATATGCATTCTTAGTTCGTGGGGACTTATAATACGAAACTCTGATACTTAAATAAGTACCAGAGGCAAATGCCGAAGCATGTTTTACTTTACGGTTATTTAGGTATTTTGTTTGTAAGGCGTTGCAAAGGCACCTTTTCGGCCAATTAACTTTAAGTGGAAGCGTGTTATTTATAAGCTTTATCAATAATTCCGAAACAGGTCACGTAGAGACAATATTCCCTAAGCCCTT
Source organism: Thymelicus lineola (assembly GCA_963932265.1). Lineage (NCBI taxonomy): Eukaryota > Metazoa > Arthropoda > Insecta > Lepidoptera > Hesperiidae > Thymelicus > Thymelicus lineola. The sequence continues at coordinate 4,594,295 of OZ010687.1, read as the reverse complement.
GCATTTGAGCCGCTATGGGATTTCTTTTACGGGCGGGTCCCTTTGCCATACAATATAATATTCTGATCAGGAAGTAAAGAAAACAATCTCAAACACCGGTATTTTGATGCCTAAAATATTTTATAGCACAATAATTTATTAAAAAAGAAAATGTAGGTATATCTTTACCATCTTTCCTACAATAGAATGTGAAAGTCACGAGTGCAAGAACTTACGATGAACGATCGTTCAATAACTCTTCCCTTACCTTACTCTTTGTAATATTTTAAAAGACCACCATATCTATTTTAAAGTCATGAAAACGGAAGCCGAGATTTACAGCTTTTTAATTCGGCACATGTTCTCGTACGTACGTATAATGTCGACGGAAACAAACCACGGAATCTAATATCGAACGGAATGCTCCCACACTCTAGCGACCCCGATATTATGTCGATCCGATAACAGGATCGTAAAATCAAATGGAATTTTATAACTGCTCACTTTTGTCGACAATCAGAAATTATATGTAGGAGTATAAAGAGGTCAACTAGTCAAACAATACTTATAATAATATACTTTGGTCCTGTATAGGGAGAAGCCTGGAGAAGCCTGAGCACTTCTCGGATCCCTTAATTAGTAGCTTATGATTAAATGAGAATGCAAACTGCAAACGAGCACGATGTTCTTAAAATCCCCAAATAATATATCTTCGCGAACCTGATGTAAGAAAAATATGAATTGCTATTATGGAAATTATATTCATAACAATTTCGTTCACTAATTCACAATGTCTACACGCGGGAAACGAGGAGAAATTTGTTTCGCAAGTCATTAATTGTCTCCACAGTTTTCAATTATTTTAAACATGTGCAATTGTGCATATCGTGTATGCGAGCGGGTGTCTGAAAAAAAAACATTCACTTGAAGTATCTTGTATGCCGTTTCATTATGCACTGGAGCAACTCGGTGGAGTTTGCATTGCTCTTGACATCCTTAGAGGAGAGACTCTAATGGGTTGAAACCATGCCGATACCTCAATTGTGACAGCGGCCGACTGCGGCCGTCGACACGTGCAGTCGGCCGCAGTTGGCTGCTGTCGACGGTTGCAGTTACCTCTGCCGCCGACGACGTGCTACACGTGTATAGAGCGCTAATGGAAAGATAGATTATTTATTGAGGGATTATTGATAATACAATATATTAAGAAAGGTGGTTAGTCAGTTTTAAGAACAACACTAAAATAATAATTGTAATAAAATGTATGTATAATGCCAGGCCTTTATCCAGCAGTGGACCTCCAATTGATGATAAATGGATAACAGAAATGACATTCCAACATTTCCGACATCAAATAAAATATTTTAATCGTATTTCAAGTTAATGGAGGGTATTTAAATAAATTACGGCCTTAAATTACCGGTCACTTATCTGCCAACGTAATCGGATATTAAGGAAAATTATTAGGGAGATTTAAGGGAATTGTTCAACCGCAAGGTATCTTATTTTGGAGTAAAGTGAGATAAAATAACAAAATGACAACTCATAACCGTAACAATTAGTAGGACAAAATCATCTATATATATAATAAAATTGTAACTCGATAATGTCTGTACATTGAAGATATTTAAGAAAATTTGATATCAGGGGACTATATAGGAGCAATAGATTGCAAATCTGTCATTTTTAAAAATCTTGTCTGTCTGTATGTTTGACACCGCATCACGCCAAAACCACTGGATAAAATTGAGTGCGGTTTTCACAGTTGTATTACTGGTGGTCTAACTTAAAATCTGGTGTATGTTTTATCGAGATACGTCGCTTACAAGCTGAGATATCAATAAATAGGGATTTTTGATACTCCACATAACAGCAAGAAATACTGAAAGTGCTCGATAGAGGGACATATGAGACTGTTTAGTATCGTAAATATACTTTATTTCTTCAAAAATATCAATGTGCACCAATTTTTTTTAATGTATGATTTTGCAGTGAATTAGTTCTGATAATCAACAACAGATGTCCGTGTAGTTAATTAGAAGCCTTAGTTAAAAAATGTAAGTCTGAGAACGAGACTTAACCGTCAATAAATCTTTTATTAAATGATGTGTACCAATACATATTTATAATATTTAAAACATTGGGGTATTAGGTAAATTAGTTACCCTACTCGATCAATGACACATAACTATGTTATAATATAGTATTTTGCTATTGGATTCCTATATTCAATTCGTAGTATGATGGTGTGGGTCAGAGTTAGCGATAATAATATGAGACAATTTAGGAACATTAACAAATAATGTTTTTTGTTTGTAAATAAATAAAAATCTTAAATTTTGACAAAGTATTACAATTAAGATTTCCTGATTGTATTTAATACTAATTTATGGGTTGTTTTTACGTTTTTTACAGATTGTATGGGTTTGGTTACTAGTATAGACATTAATACATATTTACCACTATGTAGATTACCATATAAACTAAATTTCGCATTTTTGCAGATTTGCCATTATATTACTAGGTGAGCGAAGTGCTTAAATATCACCCTATGTTTTAAATGTTTGGGGCTTTTTTTATGGAAATAGCCGGCAAACGAGCTGATGATCCACCTGATGGTAAAAGTGGCTATCGCCGCCCATGAACATCAGCAACACCAAAGGCATCATTGATGCGTTGCAGGCCAAGAAAGAAAGAAGAAAAAGAAAGAAAGAACTGGCTCTCAAGCCCCCAGCTGGAACACGACGAGTCGTTTGGCGGCTGACTCATGCTCAAAGGTGGTAGCTAACCAGGCGAACCCCTGGAGAAATAATAATAGTAATAATGGTATTAATTAATAATTTAAATCAATACTACCAATATAATCCCGCCGAGGGCCCTACCACCAGCGGGCCGGACTTAGTCGCCTCTTACGACACCCATCCGGCGTGGGATTGGGGTTAGTATAATATTCTAAGCCGCCCCAATACGGCTAGCTATTTAGCTTTTCGTTAAGTATTAGTTAGTATTTACTAACCAAGAGTTCCCAGTATGTTTTTGAATGGGTATAATTATAGGATTTTACTTCAAAAATAAATAATATTAACAACAATGTATTAGAAAATATACGAAAATGGCTATTCTCGCATCGTTAAAATTAGATAATTATGTCTTAATACTCGTATACTCAAAATTATCTAAGAACGCATTAATGACAGCTGCCATTTATTAAAATGAACCAACCTTGTACGTACGTCTTTGAGCAAAATGGAATAATTATGTAATTGACATGAATAGTTGGTTACTTACGAACAAAGGATTTTGCCAAAATTTGTTAAAAATCCCTATTCGTATTGTATCGTATTCGTATTGACGTTATTTATAAATCATATTAAACGTTATAATCTAGTAAAAATCCCATCACATCATAATTTATGCAAAATTGAATAAAAAAATAAGGCGTCGAATCAATGTTATATGAAGATGACAAAATCTACACTGACGTTAAGTGATGTGACGGCATGAAGCCACTTATAAAACCATAATAATCGATACATTACTATAATCGAAACTTAAAATAAAAATGAATTTATTTTATTTCTTTCTTTGTGTTTAACAATTAAACAATTTAATTTCTTCTCTTCTATAAGAACATGACCAAAAGTGTTTATTACGATAATCTCTAACCGCAGCCATTTGAACTGATTAAAATACGGTTAGAATATTCATTATTCAACCGAAACCCAAATTTCATACGCTGGATGCGGCGCGGACGAATTAACAGTGAGTTTTTTAGGAAAAAAATATTTTATTATAGTCGTAAATACATAATTATTGAGCGTATAGGTATGGTAAAGTAACTTAAGTAGCTCAATGGAGGCAGTATCATTCCAGTTACTTGTGGATATCTAAATGTTTCGGTTTTTAGAATTTACAATTTAATTATTGAATCGATTAGAAAGTCTTACAATTTTGAATCGATTTGTTGCAAAAATTGGTTCTTTCGTGAATCGATTTTTTTTTGTACATCTCTAGTGTCACTGCGATGACAAACGACAAATATGCATTCTTAGTTCGTGGGGACTTATAATACGAAACTCTGATACTTAAATAAGTACCAGAGGCAAATGCCGAAGCATGTTTTACTTTACGGTTATTTAGGTATTTTGTTTGTAAGGCGTTGCAAAGGCACCTTTTCGGCCAATTAACTTTAAGTGGAAGCGTGTTATTTATAAGCTTTATCAATAATTCCGAAACAGGTCACGTAGAGACAATATTCCCTAAGCCCTTGCATTTGAGCCGCTATGGGATTTCTTTTACGGGCGGGTCCCTTTGCCATACAATATAATATTCTGATCAGGAAGTAAAGAAAACAATCTCAAACACCGGTATTTTGATGCCTAAAATATTTTATAGCACAATAATTTTTTAAAAAAGAAAATGTAGGTATATCTTTACCATCTTTCCTACAATAGAATGTGAAAGTCACGAGTGCAAGAACTTACGATGAACGATCGTTCAATAACTCTTCCCTTACCTTACTCTTTGTAATATTTTAAAAGACCACCATATCTATTTTAAAGTCATGAAAACGGAAGCCGAGATTTACAGCTTTTTAATTCGGCACATGTTCTCGTACGTACGTATAATGTCGACGGAAACAAACCACGGAATCTAATATCGAACGGAATGCTCCCACACTCTAGCGACCCCGATATTATGTCGATCCGATAACAGGATCGTAAAATCAAATGGAATTTTATAACTGCTCACTTTTGTCGACAATCAGAAATTATATGTAGGAGTATAAAGAGGTCAACTAGTCAAACAATACTTATAATAATATACTTTGGTCCTGTATAGGGAGAAGCCTGGAGAAGCCTGAACACTTCTCGCATCCCTTAATTAGTAGCTTATGATTAAATGAGAATGCAAACTGCAAACGAGCATGATGTTCTTAAAATCCCCTAATAATGTATCTTCGCGAACCTGATGTAAGAAAAATATGAATTGCTATTATGGAAATTATATTCATAACAATTTCGTTCACTAATTCACAATGTCTACACACGGGAAACGAGAAGAAAGTTTTGCAAGTCATTAATTGTCTCCACAGATTTCAATTATTTTAAACATGTGCATATTGTGTATGCAGGCGAGTGTCTGAAAAAAAACATTCACTAGAAATATCTTGTATGCCGATTCATTCTGCACTGGAGCAACTCGGTGGAGTTTGCATTGCTCTTGACATCCTTAAGAGGAGAGACTCTAATGGGTTGAAGCCATGCCGATACCTCAATTGTGACAGCAGCTGACTGCGGCCGTCGACACGTGCAGTCGGCCGCAGTCGGCTGCTGTCGACGGTTGCAGTTACCTCTGCCGCCGACGACGTGCTGCTCGTGTATAAGAGCGCTAATGGAAAGATAGATTATTGAGGGATTATTGATAATACAATATATTGAGAAAGGTGGTTAGTCAGTTTTAAAAACAACACTAAAATCATTATAATAAATTGTATGTATAATGCCTTTATCCAGCAGTGGCATTGGAGGTCCCCAATTGATGATAGATAGATAACAGAAATGACATTCCGACATCAAATAAAATATTTTAATCGTATTTCAAGTTAATGGAGGGTATTTAAATAAATTACGGCCTTAAATTACCGGTCACTTATCTGCCAACGTAATCGGATATTAAGGAAAATTATTAGGGAGATTTAAGGGAATTGTTCAACCGCAAGGTATCTTATTTTGGAGTAAAGAGAGATAAAATAACAAAATGACAACTCATAACCGTAACAATTAGTAGGACAAAATCATATTAATATAACATAAGTTGTGATTTGGTTACAGGCATAGGCCAACACATAATGTTATGATAAAAAAAATTACGTGCATTAATGTATCAGTGATACCTATATGAATAAAATATTTTGACTTTTAACTTTTTTGACTTTTGATAGGTACTCGTATGAGTAGCAATTCCTTTACTTTCGTCATGTGGGATGTATACTCAAGTCAAACTCGGTTCGGACTTGATGTAAACATTGTGTCTGATAACGTTGCATAGCAACCACAAACAAACAGGCGTATGAAACTTTTTGTTGTAATGTCAGTAACTTATTATTTTTGTTTGCTTTATTTTGTTTGTGTTTTTTTAACAAATCAAGTGCCTTCTTAATGAAAAATGCATTAAAATAATTACATAAATAGTGACTTCACTTGAAACCTAACTTTACCCAATTATCGCTATACGTTTTGGGTAGTCATTTCTATTTATACACATAGACCAAAACAATATTATATTTTGTTAAAAGGTTCCAAATTGCTCCTCTTAATTAAGGATGCGGGAGCAAGAATTGTTTATTGATGAAAGTGTAATAAGATGTTGGTTTTTACCTCGTTTTCTCTTAGTGTGTTGTTGTTATAGTTCAATAGTGAGTTAATTTAGATGTCACAAATATCATAATTATTATTTAGTTCTATAATACTTATCTGGTGTACGAAACACAAATCAGTTTGTGAAAACCCTATAGAGGAATTTTAATGGTTTGTTTACATCGGGTCCGATTTGAATGTGAATGTAGTATAGTTACTGATAGGTCAATCAGCCGTAGATATCAATTTATAAGGTGCCCCCAGCTTGCAGCGGCCTCAACTAATAGCGCGAACTGCGCCCCTCTATTGACTAACTAAGCGCCCTTTTATCGAAATATATACATTTCAATTTTTTTTTCAAATGGATATTAGCTGTTAGCCTTAGTGGCGTTTACAGCTTCACGCGGACAGGTGGGCGAGCCTGGAGAGGCTCAGCCGAGAAGACATATTTGCGAGGTAGGAGTGACACCACTCTGGTGTTGCAACACGTAAAGAATTTCGCCTTTTAAATTTCAAAACGTGGCGCCTAAGACTGTTAGCGCCCCTTTTTTCTCCCGAGACAGCTAAAGTTGGAGCGGGGTCCCCTTAACAAATATTAATACAGAGCCTACTTAGGGCAAGCTAAGCCACTGGTCATGCAACAATATTATTTTTAAGGAGTTTGCAGTTTGACTGCAATTAATTAGTTCAATATTCAGTTTACTATTTCTCAGTGTGACATGGGAATGCGCCGAGCGTCCCCAAAATTGTAAATATTGTTGCGAAATCTGAACAAATTAAATTAAGCCGACCTTCAGAGTCTTCATCCATAATTTTGATAATAACGTTGAGACGTAGATTATAGATATCCCTCATGAAATCTAAATAATTAATGGTGATAACATTAAATCTTTTTTATTTCACTTATCTACACGTCATTATAATAATTATGTCATTATAATTGACATTTTACTTCATAATTAATTAAGTAAATAACGGCTGCTTACCTAGGCTTCTTTATTTTAATCTCTGACTGTCCTATGTATGGAACAAAATGGATTAGCATATTTGTTT
>OZ010687.1:4548165-4586704 GCA_963932265.1 Thymelicus lineola | reverse complement strand
ATTCGACGTGGTTAAAGTTCCGTAGCAGTTCTCAATGCGATACTACCTATTTATACTGTTGATTCTTATTAATATCACTACAGAATATAAACCAAAGACTTCGTTTGTCATCGTTTCGTTTCATGACCCAAAATCACAAGATTTTGGATTGTTGAATAAAATAAGGTAAACAAATATCGGCGTAGAGTAATGGAACTTTGAGCTTGTAATCTGCTTTCAATAAAAATTAAAGATTTAAATTTTAGTTAATAAATATACATATATAAATAAATATAAATATAAACGCATTGAGAAGTGTGCAAACCCAAGTAAATATAATGTTCTGAAAATAGAGGTCAGATTTGACATACAAAGCAAAATTCCGGATTCGATTACCAAACGGGGCAGGTGAATATTGTTTTCGGGTTGTGAGACTTGTGAGTGATAGTATTCTTATTTATGTTATGCTGTCTGCAATTCTAGGAATTCTGTGGAGGTGTGATTGTATGAGCGTTTGTTATTATTGCACATTTGTCCAAAAGAAGTGAAATAGAAAGGAAACCTAAATGTTATAAATATTTCATAACGTAGCTAATCTATGTCGGCAACATCGGAATGTAAATGAAATTGAATTTCGGTCGTATTTTGAGAGTAATTAAAAAAAGAATTTCAGCGCTTGGCTGGACAATGGCTTATACGATCCACTTTGTCTTTAGTCATCTAAAAACAATCTCTGGAATTGAATTTCGAGCTAAAACCTCAAATCGAAATTGAATGTCTGGGTGAATTTTTTAATTACATAATACTTCTTCAGGGGCTGTAGAAATATAATTCAATACGGTAACAAAGAGATACTAACAAAAAATTAATTTAAAAAAATGGTTGTCTGTAAAGTCGGTTTACGGACGGTAGTTTAACGTGACAACGTCGTAACAAAAGATTGATGAAGTAGTGCTCGAATATAATATTATCTCTGGAAATTAACTTATAATTATAAACTTTTATCTTTATACTACAACGCCATCTATAACTCCTGAACTAAACTATTTTTTCAGCAAGTTCCTTTCTGACTTAATTGTGTATATAGTTTTGTTCATAGATGGCGCTTTCTCCATTGTTCGCTCGCTCGCGCCTCGCGGAACGCGACAGATGAGTCATGCTTTATCGTGCGTGCACCCGGCGTTCCGTTTTAATAGACGTTATCACGTCAAAAACAAAATACCTGACTGCGTAAAAAACCTAAAAAGAAAAAACAAGCCCAATAGTCTAGAATGTTGTTAAAAGTAATACTGAGCAAATACACCATAGAAGGATTAACAGTCGTTCCACTCCGCTCCTGTTTACAATACTCTCCTACAATGACACATTTTATTATTTATTTATTTAAAATTTATGTCACCTTATAAAAAAGGATGAACAAAGGGCAAACTTAATGCCTAATGGCATTGTCCACCAGTCAACCCTGGGTGGATGTGGAAAGAACTGATGGCAGGTGTTAAAACTACTTAAGGAAAAAAAGATAAAAAAAGGAAAAAAAAAACAAATACTACGTATGTACAATATTCATAAACACTTATAAACTATACATACTATTATATCCATCATCTATTATATTCATTTTCCTTCATACTATAGTGATATGTTCACATTTTTCATTACTGGTATGAAAACAATGGTATCTAATTGTAATTTTCTAACTAATTGTAAATTAAGTGGCACATGTAAGTTCAGTTAGCATTGTATGTACCACATTTATCTTCAACATGATTGCTATAAATTAAATTGAAACTAAATTGCATTTACGGGGACTACTCTATACGTAAATGCATAGGTATAAACTGTATAAACGAGACCTTACCAGAAGACCCAGTGGCATTGTTAGGTTCATGTTTTACCTTATTTTATTCGGTCAACATGTGGCGTAAAATGTTCGGGTACACAACTGTATGTTACGCTGGTTACGACAAAGTTTTGCTCGTACTGCCCCGTATTTTATCTCCATAAATATTATAGAAGTGGACGGGTACTCATACGCTCTGTTTTGGTTAAAATAATATTTTAATTTGAAAACTATAATACATTTTGATACTGTCGACGCAGTAGCTGCTTGTTCATACAGAACTTAGTTATCTATGCGTGCAACAGCAGTCTGTGGCAGCGGGCGATTGCCGATTCGTCCGCGACGGTGATTGCTCAGCGCCTCAGCCAATGGATGGCCGCTGACCACTACTGGACATCCCTTCTCTTCGATGACTACACGAATTTGAATTTTTTTGAAATTATTACTTGTTCGCTACTACTTACCGCTAACAACTGATATACTATACGCAAATTTTGATTGTAAACGCTAAAATATTCGATATTATACAATTCTCTGCAAACATTCCGGTCCTTTCATTGTGGAAAACCCCTGGACGGCCGGAACATTGGTCCTTCGAGCCGGATTATACGAAAAAGCGACCTAAAAGCTCGAAGACTCGAAGACGAAATTAACATCTGGAATCGCCCACAACTGGAGTTTGGTTGATATCTATTAAATAAGAAGAACTAAACGCAAGGACTAAGTATACGGTGGAACGACGTGCCACAAATAAAGCGCTAAGGTACGGTCAGTCAGCCATCCTATTCCCAGCCCTATCCTCTTCTTCTTATTATTGATCCTGCGCTTCAAACTGTTTTCAGTGTTTTGGGGAGTGCGAGTTACCCATTCAATTGTGATCCAGCGATACAGAGTGCCGCAGCTAGCACCGGTATCAAGACCTAACCGTGAGTACTCCAGTTTTCCATTTCCGCCAAAATGAGTCTTTCTACATCAGAAACTAGCGCAAAATCCCGCGAGAGATCACCGTGCAAGGCTAGTGATGATGCCAAAATTCGAGACCTTGTAAAAAAACGCGGTATCATAAAAGGCAGATTTAGTAAATTCGTTAACTATTTAAATTTACTAAGTTCCGACCCAAGTTTGAATAATCAACAAATTGTTGATCTAAAGTTGCGTATGCAAAGCATTAATAATTTATTTGTAGAATACAACAACATCCAAACTCAATTAGAAGAGTACGTTCCTGATGGAGATCTGGATGAACAGCTCACGGAGAGAGAATTATTCGAAAATAATTATTATAGTGTTTTAGCTCAAGCAGAATGTCTGCATACAAAAAATAGCTTTTCGAATAATTCTCAACAATGCAACAACAAATATAATTCCATAAAACTGCCTACAATAACTATGCCTACCTTTGATGGTTCATATGAACATTGGCTGGAGTTTCGCGATACCTTTTTATCATTAGTACATAATTCGAACGAAATCAGTAGCATCCAAAAATTCCATTATCTAAAATCGTCTCTCAAGGGTAGCGCAGAACTAGTGATAGATTCGTTGGAATTTTCTAGTGACAACTACGAAGTGGCGTGGGAACTATTACTAAATAGATATAACAATTCCCGTCTACTAATACATAATCATGTGAAGTCACTTTTTAATTTACAATCACTTAATAAGGAGTCGCCGGCACTAATAAGAAAACTTATCGACACAGTGCTAAAAAACCTACGTGCCTTAAAAATACTTGGTGAGCCTACAGACTCTTGGGACACGTTAATAATTTATATTATTGTATCGAAATTAGATCCGACTACCGAGCGTGAGTGGGAGCAGCACAAAAGCACATTATTTACCGGCGATTCAACAACAAGGCTAAAAGTCGAAAATTTGATTAAATTTCTTAAGGACAGGGCTGATGTGCTGGAAACGTTGCTAGTGTCACACAATAAAAATCAGAGTACCACACGTTACACTAATAAACCTACTAGTAGCACTCACTGCAACGTTTCCACTCATAAGCCGCGGTCCCGCGATAATAACGTCAAAGGAACTTGTCCGGCATGCGATGCACAACATCCAATTTATTCTTGCCAGAAGTTCATTAATTCCAGCATCCAATCGAAACTATCACTAATTAAGGCTAATAATCTCTGCGTTAACTGTTTGCGACCGGGGCATAATGTTAATGATTGTAGGTTTGGACCGTGCAGATTATGCAACATTAAACACAATACGCTAGTTCATACAGATAACATGAATAACAAGTCCGTGTCGCTTCATTCATCGCAATTGACTGTTGACCGGCCGGCAGCGGCAGCTACAATGCATTCATTATTGCACCCCTCCGCGTCTCCTGCGCCGACTCCCGAGTCGGACGACGGCGTTATCAATGATCAGATGCAACACATTCAGGTGAACAAGGCACACATAGATAATACACAGTACGCATCACCGCCTTGTGTACAACCTGTTTTATTATCAACGGCGCTAGTTGAGGTAGCAGATGCAACTAATAATTATCATTTGGCGCGTGCACTACTCGACAGTGGTAGCCAGCGGTGCTTTATTACGAAATCACTATGCGATAAACTGAACACTCCATTAATTAAATCTACGATGGAAATAAGAGGCGTCGGAAACTTAGTGACACAGACTTCGGAAACCTGTGACATTAAAGTAAAGTCGCGCACCGACCCCAGTTATTTCACACATTTAAATTGTATTGTTCTAGCGAATATAACATCGTCCATGCCGCCCGTTACTAAACAATGCGCGCGGCTCATTATACCCGATAACATTCAACTAGCCGATCCCTATTTTTATGACTCTCATGATATTGACCTACTAATAGGCGCTGATAAATTCTGGGAATTATTGAAAAATAATAAATTAAGGTTGCCCAGCGGACCATTTTTACATGATACTCACTTAGGTTGGATTATTTCAGGTCCACTTAATTATAATTATGCACATAATAATAATCGTTTTAATTGCAATTTTACGCAGTCAGTCGACATTCAACTACGAAGGTTTTGGGAGCTGGAGGAGGTACCTAAATCAGGCATTGATACGCGAACTGACGAGGAGCGTGCTTGCGAGAAACACTTCGTCAATACAACGATGCGCTATGATGATGGAAGGTTCTCGGTATGCATTCCTTTTAAATTATCGCCTGATAAGTTGGGTGAATCCTTCTCCAGGGCAGAGCAACGGTTTATAGCTTTGGAAAAACGCTTGCAACGCAATCCTAGCTACAAACAATTATATGTAAATTTCATTCATGAGTACATCGACTTAGGCCACATGACTAAAATATCTAGTTATGGCCATCCTCATTATTTTATGCCACACCATGGCGTATTTAGGGAGCACAGTACAACCACAAAATTGCGAGTTGTTTTTGATGCTAGTGCCCCTTCTGGTTCGGGTGTGTCACTAAATGATCTGCAAATGGTAGGGCCACCTATTCAAGGGGATCTAGTACCGATTTTACTGCGATTTCGACAACATAAATACACGGCCTGCGCAGACGTCGAGAAAATGTATAGGCAGTGCTTGGTCGATGAATCTCAACGTGACTTGCAGCTCATTTTGTGGCGCGACGACCCATCAGAGCCAATAGGTATTTATCGATTAAATACTGTTACTTACGGGACGACATCAGCGCCATTTCTCAGTTGTAGATGCCTTAAGCAACTAGCGTTAGACTGTGCAGATCCAGATATCAAACGCATTATTAACGAGGATTTTTATGTCGACGACATGATTACGGGTGACGATGATAAAGTTAATTTATTAAACAATTGCGCGAAAACCGCTGATGTGTTGCGGTCTGGTTGCTTCCCATTACGCAAGTGGTTGTTTAATTTTGATAATGAGAACGCAAAGGGCTTAGGTGGTAGTGCATCATCAAAAATGCTTTCTCTTGGCGATAACGTCAATTCAAAAACTTTAGGCTTAGGGTGGAATAATTTAAGCGATGAGTTCTATTTTGACACACGTTTTCAAACCACATCACAAAAGATAAACAAACGATACATTATGTCAGTCATATCACAAATTTTTGATCCACTGGGATTACTTAGTCCTGTTATTATAACTGCTAAAATAATGCTACAGCGGTTATGGTTATTAAAGTTAAACTTCGATGATGAAGTACCTAGTGACGTTAAGCATGCTTGGTATCAGTTTGCTGGTGCGCTACCCATCCTCAATCAAATACGCATACCACGTCATGTCATGGGTGCAAATCCTGAATATGTTGAATTGCACATCTTTACAGACGCGTCGGAGTCGGCGTACGGTGCGTGTGTCTACGTACGAACGGTTAATGCTGATCATACAGTTTCATGCAAATTATTATGCTCAAAAAGTAAAGTAGCACCACTGAAACCGGTAAGCATTCCGAGGCTTGAACTCTGTGGTGCGTTACTTGGAGCTAGACTGTATGAAAAGGTAAGTGAGTCACTTCGTTGTCAATTCCATAATATTATCTTTTGGTGCGATTCTACAATCGTTTTAAGTTGGTTACGTATAGCACCCAATTTATTGAAAACTTTCGTTCAAAATAGGGTTGTAGAAATTCATGAATTGACGAAGGACTCAACTTGGCGTCATATAAGCGGTAAAGACAACCCGGCCGACTTAGTTTCGCGCGGTGTTCGGTTAGAGGATCTCTCACATTCCTCTTTCTGGTGGCAGGGGCCAGCGTTTCTTCATAATTCCAATTACGATAGTACCGCGGTAGATGTGGGACAATATTCTGAAGTATCAGTTGAACGTTTACCTGAAATAAAACCTAAAGTTATACATTCATTGTTATTAGACGCAAATGCTACTGATGAATTATTTCCTTTCAGGCGCTTTTCTCAATATAATCGCATGAGACGCGCTGCTGCATACATGTTACGATTCATTAATAATACTCGCCGTAAAAACATCCGCAAAACAGGTTATCTTTCTCTTGATGAATTAAAAAATGCTGATATTATGCTCATACGCTTTTCTCAATTGGAATCATTTGCAACAGAATACGAATTAATTATAAATAATAAAGAATTAAAATCTAACAACAATTTATCTAGTTTAAGTTTATTTACAGATAATAATAAAATTTTACGAGTTGGAGGACGTCTTGAAAATTCGTCTGACTTCTCATTCAACAAAAAACATCCCATTCTAATTTCTTCCAAGCACTGGTTTTCAGTATTATTATTTAGTTATGAACACAAGCGATTACAACACGCAGGTCCGCAAGCGCTTCTTTATAATGTGCGTGAGTCATACTGGCCGATAGGAGGCAGTAATCTCGCTAGGCAGGTAGTACATAATTGTGTTACGTGCAGGCGGCTTAAAGGTAAAACTCTGACTCCTATAATGGGAAATCTACCAGAGGAAAGAATAACGCCATCTTTCCCCTTTTTGCGCTGCGGAGTAGATTACGCCGGTCCTGTTCATATTCTGAACCGAAAAGGTAAAGGCTCAAAACTTATCAAAGGTTATATTTGTTTATTTATTTGTTTTGCAACCCGTGCTGTTCATTTAGAGCTTGTCAGTGACCTTTCTACAGACGCATATTTATTGTCGCTAAAAAGATTCATTTCACGTCGTGGCAAACCTATGGAGATATTTTCTGACAACGGTCGGAACTTTGTAGGCCTTATGAACGAATTTGCTAAATTCCTTTCCAATTGCTCTGCGGACATTATTCAATACGCAATTAGTCAAAATATTAAATTTACTTTCATACCCCCATATTCTCCTCATTTTGGTGGTTTGTGGGAAGCCGGAGTCAAATCATGTAAACATCATCTATTAAGATCACTGGGTAACGCGCACTTAACATTCGAGGAATTCACCACAGTTCTAGCTCAAATAGAAGCTATCCTCAATTCCCGTCCTTTAAGTCCTCTTTCCACAGATCCTCAAGACTACTTGCCCTTAAGTCCAGCTCATTTCCTGATTGGCCGGCCACTAACAGCGCCAGTAACT
The DNA here is from genome assembly GCA_963932265.1 of Thymelicus lineola. Lineage (NCBI taxonomy): Eukaryota > Metazoa > Arthropoda > Insecta > Lepidoptera > Hesperiidae > Thymelicus > Thymelicus lineola. The sequence goes on along the minus strand of OZ010687.1, from coordinate 4,578,906 downwards.
GCCGACTTGACTGACATCCCTATGCTGAGGCTCAACCGGTACCAGCGAGTGGAACAAATTCGCCAACATTTCTGGGCAAGATGGGCAAAGGAGTACGTGTCGGAGCTACAGACGAGAAGAAAATGGACACAAAATGAAGCTGAATTGGAACCAAACACTCTTGTAGTCATTAAGGATGACAACTCCCCTCCGCTTAAATGGAACTTGGGTCGAATCGTAGCTACCATTCCAGGACATGACGGCGTCAGCAGGGTAGCCGATATAAAAACGTCTACGGGTGTGATACGAAGAGCGTTTTCCAAAATCTGTCCTCTGGTTGACTCTTCATCCTCATTGGAAGTTGGACCTTCCAAGGCCGGGGGCATGTCGACGCAGTAGCTGCTTGTTCATACAGAACTTAGTTATCTATGCGTGCAACAGCAGTCTGTGGCAGCGGGCGATTGCCGATTCGTCCGCGACGGTGATTGCTCAGCGCCTCAGCCAATGGATGGCCGCTGACCACTACTGGACATCCCTTCTCTTCGATGACTACACGAATTTGAATTTTTTTGAAATTATTACTTGTTCGCTACTACTTACCGCTAACAACTGATATACTATACGCAAATTTTGATTGTAAACGCTAAAATATTCGATATTATACAATTCTCTGCAAACATTCCGGTCCTTTCATTGTGGAAAACCCCTGGACGGCCGGAACAGATACTTTTGTTGTAAATAAGGAGCTACAAGTAACACGATATTACTTCACGACTACTCTCATGTGGATTTAGAAATTAGGCACTCAGTTGCTAAAGTTGCATAGGCTGATAGGACCAACAGCAACTATAGATTCAATAAAAATGAAAAGACAGGATTTAAATGAATTAAAAGCTCCTTAAATTTTGAAAATTTCTTACACAAAAATACATTTAATCTAAGTAGGTGTAACATATTGTATTAAACACTAAAAATGTTTATACGGATGTCCTTTATAGACTCTGAAACCATCCAATCCAACCGATATGCCTCAAAATGGTTTCATTTGAAAAACAATATTCCGAAGATGGTTTGAGACCACTAAAACAATGTATTAGGCACATTCAATCCATTGATATAGTTGTTTTTCCACTTTTCCCATACAACACTTAGGAGATAATAATTATGTAAAGATGGCGCGTCAACGTCAATACAAACACACTGATCTGTCATTATCAGATTTTTTTAGCGTAGTGGAACATGCCGGGTATCCGCTAGTTTGACATAAAAGCGATTCTTGACTTCCGTTACCTAACATTTCCTCCGTAGACATTAAAGATGTTCTCGTATTTCACTCTTACCTCAAGCTCCTCAAAGATTTAAACCTTGTCCGTCAGGCAACAAGATGTAACAAGTGTATGTAAAGGTTTTCTTGCTCTTTATAAATATTTCTCTGAGTTTAATATTATGTCTTCAATAAGCATTAGGTACACTCTCTCCACTATACTCTACACATTCATACATTCACAATTTTTTATCTTTTAGTGCACAGCAATAAATTCTCACTCAGCTTTAACAAAGTCGTGTAAAGTTTCGAACGGAATAATTTAGTAGACGTGAACCTATCCAAAGAAATGAACGGCGTAATGCTTTTTGTAAGCGCGCCTACGTACTCAAGTGAATTACTGCCACCCCATCCGAACTTCCTTAATTCACAATACGTTTTAACTCAGGCTTAGCTTCCAAAACTTGGTATTTGAAAAAGTGGCGAAGAAACATCAGTTCAGAACTATAAATTCTGGTGTAAAAAGTGATTGGCGGAGATAAATGACCAAACCTACTCGTAAAGGCTGACATTACCGATTTCTCTAAAAACATTTGGGTTCTCAAACGAGCCTTATCTTTAGATATAAACGTTGGTTACTTAAGAAAGGCTTGATCGAGGTCCCCTGATTGAAGTAATTTACACAATATTTTTACTTTATCCAGATAAAACGTAATTATGACATAAGAGTAGAAAATAGTAAACAATAAGTACTAAAGTTAACAATGACTTCTAAGTATTATACAAACATATATTACTACAAAATTTAAATCTTTACTTACCTAACTGTGGTATAAATTTTCACGCTGTTTATAAGAGAGTTTGTAAGAGAAGTCTAAAACAGAATACAAGTCAGAAAATAAAGAGAACGCTGAAGCAAAAACCAATTATTCAAAGATAGATGTTTATGCATGGGCTTTAGTGGATCTGGATGCAAATGATGCAAGAAGCTGGGTTAGCTTGACGGACAAGCTGTCGGAGTGGCCATTTACAATTCAAATGCACCTTACCGTTACGTTACTAGAAAAACTTAGGTATTTCTACGCGTGCTCAAGCAATGACGAGAAACGAAAAGATGAAAATGGACATTAGATTATGCTGGGGCTTATGACAGACGAGATATCTGATGGTGAGTGGTCAGTGTTACCGTTGGATTTAAGTAACACGATAGGCTTATCCGAAGTGTTGCCGGTAAAGACAGAAGAGAAAAGAAAGGAAACAGCTAGCAAAAACTATCTTCTGGCGTAGGATCAACTTAATGATTTTGGAATACCACATATCAAAATCAATGTTGATTTCGGACTTATAACATATTATAGGTCATGATGTCATGTAAACTTACTCTGGGTAAATCAATCACAATACTTACATATTTAATAATAATTACTTAATAATAGAGTTACCTACATTTGTTTCATTGATAATCAGAATAGATTATGTAATGATTTGAGAATTCCAGAGTCACTATAATGTAAGGTACCATATCAATAAAAATATTGGTACCGTATTAAAGTCTATACAAATTTTGTGTCTTATAAATTACGTCAAAGCGTTGTTTACTTATTCAATGATTCAGTTTGATTGATTATCAAATATCGAAACAATGATAAATGAGAGTTCGGGATTCGTAATTTATCATTTTCTAAGTGGGTAAATAGTGGGTATTCTGACTCTGAGTATTCCTCTTTACTACCATGCACAAATACCATCGGGATTAAACTGGAAAATCAGATATTTTCTGTCCACGAAAGGCATCGTCGCCTTTGCATTTGTTTTTGCAATACGTAAATGAGACTGGGAAACAATTTAATAAGACATTAGGTTTTTACTCTTGCTTGCTTTCGTTTTTACCTTGGCCTGCAATTTTTTAGTTTTTTTTTAAACAAATACCACGTTTCACGATACATATATTATATCTCATTAGACTCAAATATAGATGGAGCTTTAGGGTGCTTTTCCACCAGAGATGTGCTATGCAGCTATGCTGCGAAGATGTAAAATCTAATAAATATGATTGGTTCAATAAATTGATTGATTTCCACCAATGAATATGATTAGTGGATATCAAACGTATCCATAGCAACGTAACATAGCACATCTCTGGTGGAAAAGCACCCTTACACCGCGTACATACTTAATCATGTGTGTCATTAATTATATCTCGTTACATTAATGTACCCAATCCAACAAATAGCAAGCACCGAGGTGCCAACATCATTTGAAATGAATTCTATGACGAGTTTTACCTTAGCCTGAGAAATGGGACCAAATTCAGTCATACATACACAACGGATGCCTTTGTAGGGTCCTAACAAAGCCCGCAAGGTTCCGGGTATTCACCGTTGTAGCTTACAAAGTTCCGTATTTTGTAATGGCTTCCGTATCACATATAACATCTGAGACGTATTTTACGTATATATTTCTTTGACTGCATGAGCCTGAAAAACGTCGGGAGTTTTTTTATCTTACTATTCAACAACCTTTTGTCTCCTTTCTGAATAAGAGGGATTACGGCTGCGGTTCAACGAGCAGGCCAAGTCCGTAGTTACTTTATTTTTTGGAGCTCCATTGTATCTCGTTGTGGTAATTCTGTCACTAGTGTCACTACACAAGTCGCTCATCCAGTAATACAACGGCACATCTACGTTTGTCATATTTTACAGAAACGAATTTCAAAAATTTTATAAAAATATTTAAATTAATTTATGGGTTATTTTTACGTTTTTTACAGATTGTATGGGTTTGGTTACTAGTATAGACACCACTATGTAAATTAGGCACTTTTAAACAAGTACACCATATAAACTCAATTTCGCATTTTTTGCAGATGTGCCATTATATTACTAGGTGAGTGAAGTGCTTATCACCTTATGTTTTAAATGTTTGGGACATAAAACTTAAGAAAAGCAATTTAGCTTTTCGTTAACTATTACTTAATATTTGCTAACCAAGAGTTCCAAGTGAGTATGTTTTTGAATGAGTATATTTATAGGATTTTACTTCAAAAATAAATAATATTAACTACAATTTATAACAAAATATACGAAAATTGCTATTCTCATAACGTTTAGATTAGATAATGTCTTTCTAATACGAAACTCTGATACTTAAATAAGTATCAGAGGCAAATGCCGAAGCTTGTTTTACTTTACGGTTATTTAGGTATTTTGTTTGTAAGGCGTTGCAAAGGCACCTTTTCGGCCAATTAACTTTAAGTGGAAGCGTGTTATTTATAAGCTTTATCAATAATTCCGAAACAGGTCACGTAGAGACAATACTCCCTAAGCCCTTGCATTTGAGCCGCAATGGGATTTCTTTTACGGGCGGGTCCCTTTGCCGTACAATATAATATTCTGATCAGGAAGTAAAGAAAACAATCTCAAACACCGGTATTTTGATGCCTAAAATATTTTATAGTACAATAATTTATTAAATTAAAGAAAATGTGTGTGTATTAGTGTATGCATAGTTTGTATGTATGTATGTATATATGTATGTATGTATTCATGGTATTTTTAATATGTATCTTATATACTATTTATAAACAAGTGCACGCTAAATTAATTTTATACCACTTTTCCATTCCTAGGTGTGCTGGAAGAGATTTCTTTTAGAAATAAGCATTGCCTATGTACAAAATTACTTTTATGACCTTTTGTAACCACTGTTATATGTGTGCATAAACTGTTAAATAAATAAATAAATAAATAAAAATGTAGGTACATCTTTACCATCTTTCCTATAATAGAATATGAAAGTCATGCAAGAACTTACGATGAACCATCGTTCAATAACTCTTACCTTACCTTACTCTTACTAATAATCTCCTAAAAGACCACCATATCTATTTTAAAGTCATGAAAACGGAAGCCGAGATTTACAGCTTTTTAATTCGGCACATGTTCTCGTACGCTTGTATAATGTCGACGGAAACAAACCACGGAATCTAATATCGAACGGAATGCTCCCACACTCTAGCGACCCCGATATTATGTCGATCCGATAACAGGATCGTAAAATGAAATGGAATTTTATAACTGCTCACTTTTGTCGACAATCAGAAATTATATGTAGGAGTATAAAGAGGTCAACTAGTCAAACAATACTTATAATAATATACTTTGGTCCTGTATAGGGAGAAGCCTGGAGAAGCCTGAACACTTCTCGCATCCCTTAATTAGTAGCTTATGATTAAACGAGAATGCAAATTGCAAACGAGCATGATGTTCTTAAAATCCCCAAATAATATAATAATATCTTCGCGAACCTGATGTAAGAAAAATATGAATTCCTATTATGGAAATTATATTCACAACAAATTCGTTCAATAATTCACAATGTCTACACGCGGGAAACGAGGAGAAATTTGTTTCGCAAGTCATTAATTGTCTCCACAGTTTTCAATTATTTTAAACATGTGCATATTGTGTATATGCAGGCGGGTTCTGAAAAAAAACATTCACTAGAAATATCTTGTATGCCGATTCATTCTGCACTGGAGCAACTCGGTGGAGTTTGCATTGCTCTTGACATCCTTAAGTTAAGAGGAGAGACTCTAATGGGTTGAAGCCATGCCGATACCTCAATTGTGACAGCAGTTACCTCTGCCGCCGACGACGCGGTGCTGCTCGTGTATAAGAGCGCTAATGGAAAGATAGATTATTGAGGAATTATTGATAATACCATATATTGAGAAAGGTGGTTAGTCAGTTTTAAGAACAACACTAAAATCATTATAATAAAATGTATGTATAATGCCTTTATCCAGCAGTGGCATTGGAGGTCCCCAATTGATGATAGATGGATAACAGAAATGACATTCCGACATCAAATAAAATATTTTAATCGTATTTCAAGTTAATGGAGGGTATTTAAATAAATTACGGCCTTAAATTACCGGTCACTTATCTGCCAAGGTAATCGGATATTAAGGAAAATTATTAGGGAGGTTTAAGGGAATTGTTCAACCGCAAGGTATCTTATTTTGGAGTAAAGAGAGATAAAATAACAAAATGACAACTCATAACCGTAACAATTAGTAGGACAAAATCATATTAATATCTAATATATAAAATTCTCGTGTCACAGTTTTCGTTGCCATACTCCTCCGAAACGGCTTGACCGATTTTGATGAAATTTTTTGTGCTTATCCGGCATCTATGAGAATCGGCCAACATCTATTTTTCATCCCCCTAAATGTTAGGGGTAGTCCACCTCTAAATTTTTATTTTTATTTTTTAGACAAAATTTTTAATTTCTATTTTTTTATGATACAACATACAAAAATACATACAATCCTCAATTTTCACCCTTCTACGATCAACCCTTATTTTTTAATAGCCATTTTAGTAATTTAATCCCGCTCGAAAACTGATCAATTGTTAGGCGATACGAAGTTCGCTGGGTCAGCTAGTAACATCTAAAGTTGTGATTTGGTTACAGGCATAGGCCAACACATAATGTTATGATACTCGTATGAGTAGCAATCCCTTTAGTTTCGTCATGTGGGGTGTAGTTACTGATAGGTCAATCAACCGTAGATATCAATTATAAGGTGCCCCCAGCTTGCAGCGGCCTCAACTAATAGCGCAAACTGCGCCCCTCTATTGACTAACAAAGCGCCCTTTTATCGAAATATATACATTTCAATTTTTTTTTCAAATGGATATTAGCTGTTAGCCTTAGTGGCCTTTACAGCTTCACGCGGACAGGTGGGCGAGCCTGGAGAGGCTCAGCCGAGAAGACATATTTGCGAGGTAGGAGTGATACCACTCTGGTTTCCCTGCAACACGTAAAGTCTTTCGCCTTTTACATTTCAAAACGTGGCGCCTAAGACTGTTAGCGCCTCTTTTTTCTCCCGAGACAGCTAAAGTTGGAGCGGGGGCCCCTTAACAAATATTAATACAGGGCCTACTTAGGGCAAGCTAAGCCACTGGTCATGCAACAATATTATTTTTAAGGAGTTTGCAGTTTGACTACAATTAATTAGTTCAATATTCAGTTTACTATTTCTCAGTGTGACATAGGAATGCGCCGAGCGTCCCCAAAATTGTAAATATTGTTGCGAAATCTGAACAAATTAAATTAAGCCGACCTTCAGAGTCTTCATCCATAATTTTGATAATAACGTTGAGACGTAGATTATAGATATCCCTCATGAAATCTAAATAATTAATGGTGATAACATTAAATCTTTTTTATTTCACTTATCTACACGTCATTATAATAATTATGTCATTATAATTGACATTTTACCTTATAATTATTAATTAAGTAAATAACGGCTGCTTACCTAGGCTTCTTTTTTATTGTCTCTGACTGTCCTGTGTACCTATGGAACAAAATGGATTACCATATTTGTTTTGTTGCTAGTAGTAACAATGCTTCACAATAATATGGGTTTTACAAACGTGTGTATGTAGATAATTAAATAATGTTTATCTAGCTCTTGAAAGGATAGATCGATTTTGATTTATTTTATTTAATTTGTAAGATGAATTGATCGATTGTGTTCTTAGCTATGAAGAAAGAAAATCTATTCAGCTGTTTGGAGATCATCAGCCCTAAGGTTGTCTAGTTGTTGAAGGGATATAAGAAACTTAAGTAAATAAAGTAGGTACCTAGAAAAAAATTAGAAAGAAATTAATTATTTTTTACCACTATTAAAGCAAAGTATTCACGGGGCAAAATACAAGTCTCTCTCTAGAGGTATGTAGCTACAGTGGACCCCCGGTAATCCGACAAACATTTTGCAGGGCAGTGTCGGACTATCGAATTTGTCGGATTATAGAGTACTGCCTAAGACCCCCCTATAGTCCGGAATTTTTTACAAAAGAGTACCTTGTAATCCGACAAATTACAGATCCAATGATAAGACTGTATATGTTATATTGTACTCTGAAGTACAAATCATACTTCAATAAGTATGTCCAATTTAGTAAATTAAACAACACAATAGTTTTATTATAAAATTAACGTCATTAAAGTGACGTAATTAGTCAAATTCAAACTAAGCAATCAGAATCAAAACAATACCCTACGTGTCGAGCACAATAGTGGTGATGCGTACCTACAAGTTATAACTTGTTCAATCATGCATTAGCGAAGATTGTCAAAAAAATATTCAATAATAAATAATTAGACCATGTCGGATTACAGGGGGTGCCGGATTAGACAGGGGCCGGATTACCGGGGGTCCACTGTATTTACTAATAGGATTAACATTCTAATCGTAATTAAATATTAAAAGCGAGCTTAGAGAACGGAACAGCCTGAAAACTCCTGAAACAATATTCTCTGGGCTGTTCAAAAGAATTGGTTATTAAATACTTAATGGCCTCTTTTATATCGGTCTTTACTTATAATGTTCACTTTCCGCTTTGTTATTTTCGAATTAGCCTCCGTACGGCACAGTTTGAGCAAACATAAAAAGTTAATGGCAATAAACTTCCGGTTCTGATGAAGCAACGATGTTCTCAGAAACATTTTATTTCAAACAAAAGGCTTTATCAATTCGACTTTGTAAATTGTCTTTATGACTATTTCTAACATAATTAATATAATTAAGCTTGGAATTGATTCCATCAGCCCTTGGAGGTTCACGGCTGGACGTAGGCCTCCCCTAACTTGCGCCACTCTGACCGGTCCTGAGCCTTCTGAATCCAGCGGATGCCCGCTGTCTTCTTCAGGTCGTCGGTCCATGTGGTCGGGGGGCGTCCTGTACTCCGTTTCCCGAGACGTGGGCGCCATTCGAGGACCTTTCTTCAACGGATATCGGTCCTTCGCACTATGTGGCCAGCCCATTTCCACTAGAATTGAATAATAATAATGATTGAGTAGATAATTAAGTCATAGCTTTTACTTGGAAATATCAACATGTAATACAAATGTCGCGTATGTAAATCCAAGACAGAAAAAACAATGATTTCTATCCTTGACTACCCTGAGTTTTTTTCCCGGTAATCGTCGCCTGATAAGTTGTCACTTTCATTTGAGTCAGAGTAAGAACTTATCTTCTTTAAAAGCAATTAATTTAGATAAACAAACTAAATTTCTTTTTCATTTACCGTTTCTCAATTTTATTTAAATGAAAGAGTGTTAGCCTTAAGCTTAAAATACTTTTCATAAAAGTTAAGAGACAGAGCCAAATTTCGTTAATGCGTAATTATTTCGGCAAGCTGCGGAGAGAATTTAATGTAGTATTTCATTTAATATGACGACCATCTACATTTACATCTATATCTACACCATTATATAATAACATCCGACATTCCTACGACTTTCCTTCATATACTCCTAGGGTATACCAAAACTAAGGTATACCCCATAGACATAATAGTACAGTACCTGGATGACCGAGCTTTGCTCGGTTTAGTGTTGTTTAACGCCATCTACCGAAGTAGCTTTAGTGTTGCTACTCGCCAACAGATGTCAGGAAGAGTCTATTGTAGCAGTTTTTCATTACCTGTAAACACGGATAAAAATTAATCCTAGCTAGATCTATTTATCGCCCCCGAAACCCCCTGCATACTAAATTTCATGAAAATCGTTGGAGCTGTTTTCGAGACTCCGAGAATAAATATACAAGAATTGCTAGTTTAAAGGTATTAGATAGATAGATAATTGTAGCCATACTGCAGTGTTAGCCTTGAATTTAAGTCTCCGCACAAGAGTGTCTGGGTTCGAATTCTCCACGATCTCTTTCAAGTTATGTGCGTATTAGAAATTAATTTTTACTTGTAATTGTAATGTAAAACACCTTGAGGAAACCTGCGCTCTCAGGAATTATGTTTTCAAAGGTACGAGTATTTGAATTATAGAAGCTAAAGCCTCTGAACCATATCCCGCAAAGCAGACAAATGTTATCCTTCGGATAAGCTTCGGAGTTCCAATTACATGTAAAATTTAACTGTAAAAATATCTAGAAATATATTTTCTTGCAGGATCCTTAATAAAGAAGATTTCTTAACACCGAACTGTTTCAACTTCTCTGGCACTTCGCTATTCGCTTGCAGAAACTTTAATTTGAAGCGAAGACAATACTACCAGGTCTCGGGGTTACGGTTCAACATTTAAAACAAGTTTCTTTAAATTCCATGTTAAAATAAATAACACACATTGAAATAACTTATTAAGAACCTAAGTGATTCAGTTATAAGGTAAAAATAACATATGGCAATGTGGTATAAAACTGTGTGAGCCAATGACTCTCATACTGACTGACTGACAAAAAAGTCTATTACTACTTTGGATGTTACCTTTAGGTAGTTAGAAATAAGAAAATCAAAAATATGCCAATAAGTGCATCAACATAGTTAATTGTCAACATGAAGCGATTTGATATCAAATGAAATACACTATAATTCGATCAAAATTGAGCAAAGAATACGCTCAAATTCATTTTTTGTGCGATTTAGTGGTTTGTTTTTTCTTACGCCATCCGAAGGCCACCGACGTGCCTGACAGCATGAGGTGCCCTTCGAAAGCGCTTGAATAATTTTTTCCATTTGCGGTCACCCATGCAATCATTCTCACCAATCATTCTCGCATTTTGTTATTTTGTCAATAAGTCAATGTCTACTTCACAATATAACACACAATCTGATGATTACATTTAATATTTCAAAAATGTACCTATTAAAAATGAGCTTTCTGTAAATTTATTCTACAACTTAACTCATTAGAAGTTAGCCCACCCCATATTACACGATAACTTTGATAAAAAAGATAAGTTTGGAAAGAAAAGTAATTAATGTTCATATCTACCGTCGGTAAAAAATTGTCTCTATAAAGATAGAACTTATTCTTAATTAATGCCTAATGACTTTGAGAAAAAGGAATAAACTAAAGTAAATTTCAATTGGTAGTAGACAGGTAAAGCCTTTGTACTGGAAATTACAAGTACTGGAAAAATTACTACACAGACATTTCGCTAAATCTAATATCTTTAAACGAGCAATTCTTGTATATATATATATTTTCTGAATCTCGGAAACGGCTCCAACGATTTTCATGAAATTTAGTATGCAGGGGGTTTCGGGGGCAATAAATCGATCTAGGTAGGATTCATTTTTAAAAAATGTCGTTTTATCCGTGTTTTCAGGCAATGAAAAACGGCTACGATAGACTCTTCCTGACATCTATTGGCGAGTAGCTACACTAAAGCTAAAGCAGATGGCGTTGTTAAGCAATACTAAACCGAGCTAAGCTCGGTCATCCGGGTACTATAATTTAATAAGTGGCACAAATACAATAATTCTTGGTAATTATCGCTAATGTCGTTAATGAGAAAACGTAGAATGTTGACTGGGAAAATTAATTTAAGGCTTTTGCAATTTATTTAAGGCTTTCCACATTTTCCAAGAAACATAGATCAAATCGTTTAATTAAATTTATACACGACTGTACATTCACGAAAATTATTGTTCAGTAAATTCCTTACATTCAGGAATTATCAAACAAAATTTTGCTTTCAAATACGTTTCACATGTTCACATTCACAGGAGTCGGATAGACCCTGGGGCCTCCACAACAACCGGGCCCTCACAATAGAGATAAAAAATATCAACGATTTGCGTCAAAAATCGTTAACGTGGTAATTTAATGTTCAGTCAATTGTATCGATCGTAATTATTATTTATTAAAATTATGGTATTTATTAGCACTTTGAAAGACTCGACGGAAAATAAGAGATTTTTTTGTCAAAGTCAAAGTCAAAATATTTTATTCATATAGGTATCACTGATAATGCTGATATGCACGTCATTTTTTGGCTTTTCGGAAGGTGCTTTGTCGTGGAGGAGAAGAAAAGCCTAAAGAAACTCCTCAGCACATCTTTTAAAAAAATATTACAAAAAAAGATAATAATACAAAAGTATTTACTATTCTGAGCGGAACTGGTTGCAGAGCTGGTCATGCGTCTTTGTCATTTAAATACTCGTCTATACTATAATATCCCTTGCCTAACAATTTGTGTCTTTACACGTTTTTTGAAAGTTTCTATTGGCAAGTCACGTATTAATTTTGGGATTTTATTATAGAAATGTATACCAAGCCCTATGAAAGATCGCTGCACTTTACTTAGGCGGAACGAAGGCGTAACTAATTGATTCATTCTTTTCGTATGGCGATTATTAATATCAAAATTTTGTTTATACGCGTTTATATTCTTCCGTATAAAAACTACATTGTTAAAGATATATTGGGAAGCTACTATAAGTATACCTATTTCCTTGAACTTTTCACGCAAAGATTCCCGAGACCTAAGTTTATAAATAACCCTAACTGCCCGTTTCTGGAGTATGAAAATATGTTTTATATTGGCTGCTTTGCTCCACAGCAAGATGGCATAAGATATAACTCTGTGGAAATAAGCAAAATAGACTATCCTAGCAGTTTCGACGTCAGTATACTGCCTTATTTTCTTAATAGCAAAAGCAGCCCTACCGAGTTTTGTCGCGAGATTTGTCATACGTGGGCCCCATTGAAGTTTACTATCTAAGGTCATCCCTAAAAAGTCCGTCGATTCCTCCATATGCAATGTTTCGTTATTTAGTTTAAGAGATTTGCTGACTTTTTTAACATTAGGTAGCACAAACTCACATTTCGTTTTTTGCATTTAACCCTTTGTGGAGCAAAGAGGTATTGGAATTGTTAAATAAAACAAGAACTAAACCAAATTGCTTTTTTTTAATATATTAAATAAATTTTATGACAAAAAAATTTTTTCAGGAATAAGACACTGAGTTTTCAGGTTGTATCTTTTTAGTTACAAAAACACAATATACAAAATAGGTTATTGCGAACTTCGTATCTAAAAAGACACAAAATGACTCTAGGGCTTATAAACTAGAAACAAAAATTCAAATTAAATCAAAGGTTAAAAGTAAATAAAATTAAATGAGTGGTTATTATTACTTTAATTATTCAAAGTAAATAAGACAAATAAAATAAATTGAGCCTTGAAAAACTATTTCGTATGAAACTCACGAAAACAGTTACGTTTTTCCATGAGACATAGCCTCGTATCACATTTCAGACAACTAATGACTATCTGACCTGTTGTGCAGTTCCTGCACCGACCCTTCCTTACAACGGTAGGTATATGGTATGATCCATCAGTGCGTAAGTATATCTTTATCGGGCCTTGACACAACGGGTTGTTTAATTTTCACTGAACTTGTGGCCATTCTACTCCCCGTTTTTCCTTTTTGTAAAAGCAAGTTCGAAATGCTTAATTAGAAATCTTTAACTATTCTTGACACAAATATCTACCAAATGGTAATATATTCTTTTATACCACTTGCTACTCTTACCGCCTGTTCGATAAAGAGAAACGAACATTCCCGCCAAGTCCACACCGCCCATGTGCTGGTTATATTCTGATATGACGGTTGGGCATTTGACATCTACTTTACGCTTAGAGGTCTTGAAATATCTTTTTACAAAACTTTTCCTGTAGTCTGCTGCATATGAACTCGCTAAAGAAACACATTTATTATCCGCCCATTTAGTAACATCAATCTTCTTATTGTTATCGACCATAACCTTATAGCTACCTCTTCCTTTCTTTAGCAAGTCTGTCCGATATCATGTCACATCCTCTCAAACGATCTTTATGGATAACCCCCAACGACAGGATGCCAAATTCACTTCTCAAATATACTTTGGACACAACTAAATAATTTGCTAATCACTGAGAAAGACGCCCAGTATCTATTTAGATACACAAGTAATAAACTCGATTTATAAAGGTAAGTCGCAACGTATCTTTTTAGATACAAATATTTTATTGCTTCATTATACATAAAATAAAGTAATTATGTAACGAAATAATACTTACTTGTTATTATTAGATGCCTTTCAAATAATATGACACTAAAATATTCACAATTTACCCACTTTTACTACAACTTTTAACAAAATTTTAATTAACCGTCCACTATTCCTCAATTTCGGCGCGAACCGTCTAATTTATTGCTGTTTTTGAAGAGAAAGAGATAGATCTGCGGCATGACTTATTGATTTCTCGTTTTATTGTAGGTTGATAATTCAAACAGCAAGAGTTATACGTTCGTGTGACTTTTAAATTTTGTGTAAGGTGCGTTTAAATGTGTTGTGCATATTTAGATACAAAAAACCTTAAAGGGTTAATAGTAAATTATTGATAATGAACCAACGCGACACATGTGAAAGAGCACTATTTACGTCGTCGAAATTTACTTTATTCCTTTCACACTTAAATATTAGTGATGTATCATCAGCAAATAGTACAATATCCGCTTGGTTCTTTACATAATGTGGTTAATCGTTAATGTATACTAGAAAAAGAAACGGACCCAAGATCGAGCCCTGCGGTACACCCATCACAGCCGGTGACCCCGATGACTTAATATCGTTTATGCTAACTTTTTGTATTCTATTACTCAAATAAGACGCGATCAAGCTAAGTGCCTTGTTTTTTATACCATAGTGGCCAAGTTTAAACAGCAATGTTTCGTGCTCAACACAATCAAATGCCTTAGATAAGTCACAAAATACTCCTATGGCATTATGTGACGCCTCCCATGCTTCAAATATATGCTTTAATAACCTAGCCCCGGCATCGGTTGTACTACGGCCTTCAGTGAAACCGTATTGCTCAGGATGTAATAATTTATTATTGTTGAAATGGGTTAGCATTTGATTCAATATTATCTTTTCGAAATTTTGGGAATTGGACCCTCCTTTTATTGGGAAAATAATAAAAGGTCTCCGCTCCTCCATCCAGGGTCTCCAGATCTCTTAACACTGGACCTGCTTTAATGAATGTAATTTATGATGTCAAGTCATATCATTTTATCAGCGTCACTAACACTTTACTGACCTAGAAAGTACGAAGTATCCGTGGAGAGACTCAGACACAGATCCAGCTAAGGCAAGGGTAATTCGTGCGTAAGAGCTCTCCTGAGCAAAACACGTTACAGACATTTCAAGTTTGATTCCCGAAAGGTTCTAGATTTATGGTAGTCATTCAGTGAGGTAATAAATTCTACATAAATAGATGCATAAATATGATCGAGATTAAACTGAATATATACTAAATACTGAATATATATAATACTGGAAATGGATGGAGCACCTGAAAAGTAAAAATAATTTATTTGTAGCTTTTATTTAACTTGCTTTGTTCGTAACTTATTTCGTAACTTACATGCGTATTGTAATATGTGTGGGCCAAACTAATTTTCTTTAGTTCTGATGACAATGCATTTCAATGATAATGGTGACTTGAAAGGTCCTCGAATGGCGCCCACGTCTCGGGAAACGGAGTACAGGACGCACCCCGACCAGATGGACCGACGACCTGAAGAAGACAGCGGTAATCCGCTGGATTCAGAAGGCTCAGGACCGGTCAGAGTGGCGCAAGTTAGGGGAGGCCTATGTCCGGCAGTGGACCTCCAAGGGCCGATGGATGGATGGATGGTGACTTGATACTACGCTCAGGGTTGCCCCCAGACGAGCGTACTCCTCAGCGACTAACAGGATAAACACACAATTTTAAAAGCTTGCATTTAAAAGTATTTTTAAATATAATTTATTTTTATCTTACGAACAATAAATTAAAAATATAAACAAATGAATTTTCAACACAATAAAAAATCACACCCTTAAATTTTTAATGTAATCATAATAGAAAAACAGGCCTTTCAAAATATTTGTTATGGAATCTCATTCTACAACCCGAATCAATGTGCTCGTAGCACATAATAACAGCGAATAATAACAGCTCACCTCACCCCTCCAAGGAGCAGGCGTCCTAAACACTTGGCTCACAATGACACGACAGGTTTTCCAAGGTGCTTATTCACAATGACAAGCAATGAAAGCAATGAGTAGTAATTTTGTTGATTTACAACCTGGTCTGCTCCATAGAAAACAGTGAAAGAATCTGTGATGTGATCAAAATAAATATTTTGTTTTGTTAACTTTAACATAATAATATGACGAGACTCCCCCTCTAATTCTATACCTTTATCAAAAGCTCTGTTGTGTTCCATCACTACGGGATATTCAGTATTGCCAAGTTAAACGACACAATGGGTTTACAAGATGTTTTCAGTTTCCTATTTTGATACAACACTTTCAATCGTACAATACTTCGTACGAAACTCACCACAAATTACACTCTTACACGACACTCTCCCACAGATGTAGCACAGCTCACCGTCAGGTCTACCGGCCGCTGTTCTTGTCCAGACGATAAAATAAAAAAAGCAATAGTGTGGTTTTATGAAACCACGGTAGGTATAAGTGAAACTTTTTTTCGTATTGTAGACATTAATTAACTAAAATTTTTTGGATAAATATTCTATTTAGGGTATTAAAAGATTTAGGGTATTAAAGGCGCTCGACAGAGCAGCCGAGGCCAATATGGCGCCCCCACTCCGCGGCCGACCGTCACGCGACATGCGACACACAAACCAAAAAGTTTGAGACGATGTAATAAAAGTTTCACTTCAATAAATAAATACACACTCATACCCCCGCAGTAGGTTTTATACCTGTGTCGCGGGTGGCATGGATGACACAATTAACACATCACAATAACACCAATGATCCGAGTACAAATATTTACATATCTGTCACATAAATATTTGTCCCGGCCGGGAATCGAACCCGGGACGCCTCGCTTCGTAGGCAGGTTCGCTACCAAATAATGTAATAATGGTCCTCCTCGCTAGCATCTGGGATTGTGTCAAGAGTACATGACAGGCTTTCATGTCACTCTTTGTCTAAATTCAAACGTTGCACGGCGACATATTATTTCTTAATAACTTTAAAAAGCATATTTACTTGCCTCATTTCATTCAGTAAGAAGTGTTAAACTTGGAAATATATTTACATGCTAAATATTAAATATATTTACACAGTAAATGTATTTACATAATATTTTTTACAATCCAAAAGATTAATACAAGATTAAAGCAAGAATTGTCCCGAGACCTTCCAAAAGCACAAAATATTTGGAACCGAAAAACAACATTTAGTTAAGTGCTTTCTCACTCCGTGTTTTCATTTTTTGTCACTTTCTTTCAAAGAGATGAAATGACAATAAAGGGAAAGTAAATGAAGCGGTATTTTCACGAAATACGTTGACTGTGCTGGATTCTTCTATAATTTTTTGTCAGAAATGGGTACATTATTATTTTTGTAAAACCTTTTCTTCGTCGACCCATGGAAAAATGCTTCTATTTCAGTCCCTTTATGAATGCTTACTGTAGAAACCTGAGTGCACTAGGTGTACAGTGATGTATAGCTACAACAAGGATAAAAGAAAACATGAAATCTTGCCTTAATTTTCAAACTTTATACGGAACAATAGGCTAAAATCATTTCAAACTTTGTTTGTAACACAACTGTAAGGTTGAGCGGTCAGGTGGTGGAATAAAAGAGTTGGATGCTGAGATGATACTGATTTATTAAGCAAATTGCTTTATAATATAAACACGAGTTTACACGTGTATCAAAGATTATAAATCAAAGAGTAAATAAAAGTACAAATTACATTACCTAAAAAGAAAAAAAAAAGTTGTACTTAAACAATTTTTTTTTTGCATTTTCATGATATATTTGATTACATAGTTATATTTATTTTATAATTATAATATATTTTCTTAACTAGGGTTATACAATTTAGTGCGATTTTTATGTATTACATCAACTTTATTATCTTTCATAATTTCAACATTTGGTGATAAATCCTTGATAACCTTAAATGGTCCTAAATAGACACTGTCTAATTTTCCTCCGACTTCATTTTTTACTAAAATCAAATCATTAGGCTTATACATTATAGGTTTCATATTAAGATCATATTTAATTTTTCTTTTAAGTTTGCTGTTCAGTAAATTATCTCTTGCCTCTTTTTGTGCTAATTGCAAACGAAATTTTAATTCAAGTGGATAGTTATCAAAAGTGTACAATGGATCTACAACATTATTTGACAAGTTACTCGGTAGGCAACATTTCTTTCCAAAAACTAATTCAAATGGCGTAAATTTAGTTTCTCTGTGAACTGATGTGTTGTAGGAAAAACACCAATATGGAAGCCACTGGCTCCACGTGTCATAATGATTTTGACACTGTATTCTAAGATATGAACCAAGATTCTTGTGTGAGTTTTCTAACGAACCTATTGATTGGTGATGATAGGCTGTGGAACTCAATTTTTTAATGTTTAAAAGTTTACAAACCTCATTCATAGTTGATGACATGAATTCGGTGCCTCTGTCGGTTGCAATCTCCTTTGGTATCCCGTAACGTAGAATAAAATTATTAACAAAGGATCGTGCTACTACTGTCGTACTCTTAGAAATCAATGGATATGCTTCGACGTATTTTGTTAATTCACATTGCAAAGTTAATATATATGAATAATTGTCGTTATCTCGGTCTAAAGGTCCTACAATGTCTAGATAAATTTTTTCAAAGGCAGTATTTGCCGTAGATGTAATGACCATTGGTTCCTTCACACGTATCGAATGCTTAAATTTCTGACACTTATCGCAACTTTTTATAAACTCGATTACATCTTTTTCTAAACATGGCCAAAAGTAATATCTTTTAATATTGCTTAACATCCTCCTAATGCCAGCGTGGCCACTTGTTGGCAAGAGGTGGAAGTCGTTCAGTATTACCTTTTGGTCATCTTTATTATCTATTCTTATAACGTCTTTCAATACGCATAACCGAGGTATAGTATTACTCGCGCTTGCTTTTATTTCTTTCGACAATTTTTCTACGAAAATATTATTTGTTTTGTCCATAATAAAATATAACTCATTAATACCTATTCTTTTGCAAATGTCATCTAATTCTTTCACAAATTCGACTGGCGTAATTTGTGATGAAGAACCATTGCATTTTATGTATAATATTTTCTTCTCTATACAATAACAAAACGTTTTGCTTTCATAATTAATATTAAATTTCTTTCTTAGTTCATTTAATTTAATTTTTGAAATAAAGGCAAGTTCTGTGTGATCCTGGGGTTTAATATGCGTCTCCACAACTTTTGGTTGATCAGACCAATCGCTAGTAGAGCCGATATCATCCACAGAATCTGGTACCGATTGAGCTTCTTTCTTTTTCTGAGCTCTTGTCATAACAGATACGATGTTTTCATTCATTTCTTTTAATTCTTGTAAAGTAATTCGAGACAAAGCATCTGCAGCTGCGTTGTCTGAACCCTTCACATACTCTACAGAAAAATTATACTCTTCTAACAGAAGCCTGAACTTCATCAGCCTGCTCGATGGGTCCTTCATGTTGAATAAATACACTAATGGCCGGTGATCCGTTTGAATTTTGAAATAATTACCATAAAGGTAAGGCCGAAAATGTTTTACAGCCCAAACAATGGCCAATAATTCTTTTTCAATTATTTGATAATTTCTTTCAGCTTTGTTTAGACTCCTGCTCGCATAAGCTATAGGTTTTAGATCCTTGTTTGATAAGATTGCTCCGATAGCGTTATTTGAAGCATCGGTTTGGACTACGAATTCACTACTTCCAGAAAAATCGGGGTATTGCAATATGGGTGGTGAAATGATACACTGTTTAAGAATTTCAAAAGATTTTTGGCAATGCTCATCCCATACGAACGGAATATTTTTTCTGCATAGCCTATTCAACGGACTAGCCTTTTCTGCAAAATTTGGAACAAATTTTCTGTAATAATTAATAAATGCAATAAATCTTTTAACTTCGTCGACTGTTTTGGGTTGCGGATAATTTTTCACAATATCAATTTTTGCGGGGTCTGGCTGTATTCCTTTTTCGGAAACAATATGTCCTAAATAGAGTAATTGCTTTTTTAAAAAATCACATTTCACCGGGTTTAACTTCAAGTTTACCTTTCGCAATCGTTCAAACACCTCTTGTAAATTTTTATTATGACTATTTAAGCAACTTCCAAAAACTATGAGATCATCCATATATATAAAACATTTTTCATACGTAAGACCAGCCATAGCCATATTCATCATTCGTGAAAACGAGCTTGGGCTTGTTTTTAAACCCATAGGCATACGCGTCATTTGTAATCCTCCTGAATTAAATGCAGTATATTTTCTACTTTCCTTTTCTAATTTAACATTGTAAAACCCGTTATATAAATCTAAATGTGTGAAATAAATACTCCCAGATAACGCATCTAATACTTCTGTAATATTTGGAAGAGGATACTTATCGTCTTCGATCAAATTATTTAATTTACGATAATCTACGACTAATCTAAGTTTCTTTTGACCGCTACTATCCAACTTTTTTGGTACTAAAAGTATTGGACTGGACCAACAACTGTTACATTTTTCTATAATATTGTCTTGTAGTAATTTATTAATCTGATCATTTATTTCTTTCTTTTGAGAATGCGGCAGCCTATAAGGTTTACTAAAAACAGCGGTTACGTTTGGTTTCAAGGTAATTTTATGTTCATAAATGTCTGTGGTGGACATTTTATCTCCTTCCAAATGAAAAATGTCCGGATATTTAGCACATAATTTTTCTATTGATATTTGCTCTTCTTTATTTAAATGTTTTAAATTTAATAATGAAAATAATTGCTTAACTCTATTAGCATTTTTATTTACCTTTTCAAATGTACACATCGTGTAATCACTGAGTTTATGAATAGTAGGTGTAATATTTTTCAAAGTAACCGTGTTTTCAGTAGTATTTAATATTTTTATAGGAATAAAACCATTTAAAGGGGTAGCGATAGAACTTGCTAAATAAATTCCATCACCTAACTCTTCAGAACAAATCACGCATTCATCTTTAAAATTTGTTTCAATGTAATGTATAGACTCGCATCGCGGTGCTATTTCCCAAGTCCTTTTTTTATGACGTAAAAGTCGCAATTGACATTCTATATTTCTATCCGTCTGTAATGTTAAAATATTATTTCTAAAATCTATCAACCCTTTATACTTATCTAAAAAATCTTGACCTATAATACCTACAGACTGACATGGCAAAGTTTCAAACAAATAAAATCTATGGTTAAAAAAATTGTTTCCATTATTTAAATGTAAATATGTATATCCAATTGGCTGAATTTTACCGCCTATTCCATTTATGATAATATTATCTTTATAAATCGGAAGATTTTGCTCAAGTGCATATTTATATTTTAATGCCGAAATAGTTGCGCCCGTATCAATTAACCAAGAGTAGGGTATATTATTCAAATATAAAATAATGCAACAGTTGCTATTAGCTGCTAAAATAATATTAGTCTCGAAAAAACTCGTTCCTAATTTCTGAAGGTTTTTCAATAGAATTGTCGGTCTCATTTATTAAACGCATACGTTCGTTACGCATCCATTGATTTCTACGCTTATAATAATTCTTGTAC
Source organism: Thymelicus lineola (assembly GCA_963932265.1). Lineage (NCBI taxonomy): Eukaryota > Metazoa > Arthropoda > Insecta > Lepidoptera > Hesperiidae > Thymelicus > Thymelicus lineola. Next base: position 4,557,223 of record OZ010687.1, on the reverse strand, counting down.
GTACCTCTCTGTTGCCAAGGCCTCCCCCTTTGGGCTGGCCGAGATTTCCAATACTCCTGTGGACCATGTTGGTCCCATCGTTTCGTCTGACGGAAGCTGGGTGAGGCTCGGTGATGTCCACGATAGTTCGCGCTACGGCTAACTGGGTTCGAAAAATTCCTAGTAAAAGAAGTACCGAATCGTGTGCCATGACGAAGATTCGGTCTTCCTCGAGTAGATGAAAAATTATTTGATGTAAAATTTTGAGAATACATACCCATGACGTCACCGGATGTAGAAGCCGTCCCAATTTCTTCGTCCTTGGCAGCCTGTATCGCGTCTTTCAACGATGTATAGTTCCTAGCTGTGATAATAGTACCGAGTCTACGATTGCGCAATCCATCTGCAAATTGTTTTATTGCGAATTTTTCATTTATAGGCTTTAAAATTTTGTAACAATCCGTATTGCCATTGGATTGTGATATCGTAAGCTCTGTGAACATTTCAGATATTTCCTTTCCGTAACTATCAATACATAAATCGTTTTGCCTACTCTGCTGTAATTTACTTTGAATAGCTGGGGCAGATTTTTGTGTTAAAAGCTGTTCACGCATATCCTTGATTAAATCACTCACATTTGAATAGTTGGAATTTAAGCGTAATTTAGCGGCCTGAGATAATCTACTCTTAAGAACAAATTGAATTAATTTAATTTTACAAGCATCATTGTTCAGTATTGACGAATAATATTCAATATTATCTATAAGTTGCTTTGTGTTAGATTCCTCATCTGTCATACGATCTAACAAGCTCATCGCAGTTTTTAATTCAAAGGTTTCCATTTTCAACTTAAATTCTAATTTATCACTTTAACACAATTGCAATATTTCGTTATATAGTGATTCAAAATCCTTACATTTAATATCTATTTTTAAAATATTTTCTGAGCTAATAGCTTCCTTTTTAATTTGTGTTTGAAAATCACACAACCAAGACTTATAATTTTCATAAATTTTATTTGCCTCTATCGCCTTAGTAATTAAAATTTGGCCTTGTCTTCTTAAAGGACCAATTTTTATTAAATAAACTCTTATTTCTTTTAATTCACTATATAACGATTCTAATTTAATAAGCATAACTCACCAATATATCCATACCGTCGAGGAATAACACAAACACATAAACGTACCTAAGGTTAATTTACTATACCACACTAAATAGCAAGCCCGTATTAGGTAAACATCACTTAATGTCCCTATTTGTCCCGTAATTAAAGATCACTATGCACTGTTTAAAATACTACGTCGGCATATTTACTCGTACTAATTTAATTTTATTCGCGATAATACACTTCACTTTATTATTATCACCAACTATTCACTTTCACTATAAATATTACGGAGCCGTCGGTGCCGTCGGGGTCGGGAATGCATTGGCAGGAACCGTATCAGCCCTCCGGAAAAAGGATCTTCTTAATACTTGGTCATGTAGTTCCCGATGAATCCACCGTACGTGACATCTCTGGTAGACACGATATATTCCATAAATAATTCCAAGTATTATGGTAATCACGATAACGCCCAATAAGAAATTCGTTGTCGATAAATGGAACTTAAATTCTTCTAGGGAAGCTTCATTGACCCCTCCTGCAGCATTTTGGACCACTAGAGTCTCCTCCTTGGATTGTTGTTTCCCCATTTTTTAATCTTGTTTCGGCGCCCGTATTGTCTTGAATATTCTCGTACAATAATTCCATTGTTCACAGTAGATCTTCTTCCTTGTATGGTACGGTACGGCGCCAGCCGGGCGGCAGGTAGTGTCAAATTCGCGGCGCTCGGATGACGGACCTCCCTGGCGCGGTCGCCATGTAAGGTTGAGCGGTCAGGTGGTGGAATAAAAGAGTTGGATGCTGAGATGATACTGATTTATTAAGCAAATTGCTTTATAATATAAACACGAGTTTACACGTGTATCAAAGATTATAAATCAAAGAGTAAATAAAAGTACAAATTACATTGTACAGAGGGCACACTACACAACAAAATAATACTGATTAACTTCAAGCTTCGTACCACTGAGTGCTAATCTTTGCGGACGAAGCTTTTCAAATAATTATGATAGAAATTCACATAAGTTTCGTTTACTCATCAAATAGATTTAAATGATTAAGGGGATGTCTCTTATCATGGAAAATGGATCAATTATATTTCCTTGAAATAAGAGATGATAGTCATTTACTTGAATCTGATTTTTTTAATACCTAGAAAGAGTAACAATTATTTATTTTTAATGTCGCACAAGTAAATAAATAAATTTTGAATAAATAATATTAATTTTAAATAAATAATATTTATTAAAAAAAAAAATTTAATATTAGGTAATAATAATATTTTTTTTTTTAAATAAATAATATTTATTCAAAATTTATATATTCACTGATGACACCGCAGTGTGACGAAGCAGAAAGAATTCATTAGATTTCGTTTCGATTCGGATTGGAATTCAGATCTATCGGTTTGAAGCGGACACACGAGTACCTATTGCAGTCGATATCCAATAAATGTGTGATCTTGAAACAAAATGCCTTACAAAATAAATAAAATAATTAGAGCCAATCAGTCATTATTATCATTATTATCGTTATTGTTGGCGTTATAGCCATCAGTGAAATCCTGAGTTAGCCACCAAACGACTTGTCGATCCTTCATGGATTGGATCCTCTTCCCTTCCCGTCATTGGAACTGATAACGATTATAAATATGTGATATAAAAAAATTCAAATTTGTTCATAAATAACGATATAAAAGTCATATTTTTTATTACGGATTTCATTTCTATTTATTAAATTAAAGTTTGACTAAATGTCTTCCAAACGGCCTTGCAAGGAACAAGACTGGACAGAGCAAGCGCGTGTTACGCGCAATGTAAGGTTCCGAAACAGTGAGTTTGTCGACTATTACTCAATAACTATTTATGTTATTATAGCCCTGATAGTTTTTCTTATAAATTAATCATATAACCTATATGTATTTGAGAATTTTTTCACTTGTGCAACTCTAAACGTTTTGCCAGCAGGTTTAGTCAAGTGTCCCCCACACTTGACTCTAACAAAAATGCTATTAAAAGAATATTTTTGGAAGACCTTTTCAACGATAGATACCCCACACTATACTAAGGCGATGAAAAAAAAATGCATCCTCACGTTACCTGTAAGGGAGGTACCCTGAAAAAAAATGTTTTTCAGTAGTTTATTCCACCATTCTGGAGTATCAATAAATATTGTATATTCATGCTAAAGTACAGCTTTCTAGCACTAGGAGCCTCGGCGCTATGCTTCGGACAGACCAACGGACAGACGGACATGACGAAACTATAAGGGTTCCGATTTTACTTCAGAACCCTAAAAACTAAGTATTAATATTTTCGTAGTTTCTAGATGTCCCTAGGATGGCCTTTGTGCTCTAGCAAGTAGCAAGGCCCAACTGTCAATTTTTTGATCGGTGTCCTAGGAACACTACTGGAAGACCTTATCAACGATAGGTACCCCACACTATAGGGTACTAAGGCGATGAATAATTTTAATTGAAATGGAAATAAAGTAGTATTGTTTTCTTCGGTACCGTAGCATTTGCTACGGCTTATATTATCAATTTAGAGTTAAAAAAAACTAAAGAAAACAATAGTTTATAGACTTCAAAACTTACGAATTACAATTTTAACATCAGTGACTGAAATCAACAAAGAGCCCCTCTCTAAAAATTAGCTAGTTGTAAAGTACTCAGTACTCAGTTGTTATCGAAATATTTAATATTCACCGATACTGAAAACGAAAGGTCCATTCTGGGTCCGAGTAACAATTTATATTCACTTATCGCGAATCCCTGAGGGAACTGTAAGAGACATCAGTCACTGCCGCTGTAATATAATAATATGGTATATTATACTACAACAAAATTCCCACACCTCTGTCTGTGAGGCTCTGTCCTCATTAATACATCTACGATAAGAACTCGAAGACGCAGGTATGAATAAACTGAGATTTGTTAACAAGTTTAGCGTAGCTTACTAAAAGCCCCATTCCCTGATCCTAAAGGGTCTTGATCCGATCCTGTACCCTATTACGAGGCTGTTGTTTTCCAACGAAAGTTTATTCACTAAGCCTCTGCAAACTGAACCGAAATTAGTTTGGCTATTTGTTATAGAAACAAGGAGAAGTTTTGCGACGTTGTAACATGTTCTAAATTCGTGAATGAAATTAGCTTATAAGTGGGTAAGGGGCAGTTTAAACTTAAAGATCAGTCTGCGAATATCTTTAAGACATACCTAAAATACCCGACAACTCAAGATGGTAACTTTTGAGTGGCTTGACCCTACATCAAGTAGTCGATATAGATATTGATATAAAATTTTGGAATACAATAAAATGAAAATGAAATTAATAAGCTTATATAGTGCAATTTTATTCTAATAAAATTGTCGGCTGCCTCGAATGGATACACGGCTTAAGGTTCTAATTAATATCAAAATTCTTAATTCTTCACTTAATTTTCTTAATCTGAACATAACCGAGAGTAAATCAAGTTTAAATCAAGTTCGATGCAGCTTAAACTTGAAGTCTCTATGTGTTGGCAATTTTTTCACAAGAAAAATAAAATTAATACAAACTTAAAAATAAACAAATCTCATGACATGCAATTATGTAAGTATCTACATGCATATACTCGTACATATAGGGTACGATGTTTTGAAGCGCTCGGCGGCCAGCTAGCGCTATCGGGAGTTGAATGGGTGACCGCTAGTGGCAAAAAATTCTAGAATGTTTTCATGCTTCGAATGGCACGTAAAGCCGTCGATCCCGGTTGTTATCATAACATAACAGTCGCTAAGAAATGTTGGAGGTCTTTAGGCGGCATGAAAAACTTCTTACACTTGCCCACTAACCCGCACTGGAACGGCGTGGTGGAGTATGCTCTAGGCCTCCTCTCCTCAAGAAGAGAGACCTGTGCTCAATAGTGGGCCATTAATGGGTTGAAACCACCACTATATTTTGTGAGGGACTGCGCATCGATGCCATTTCTGTATTTTATACCAATATTTACCAATATAATGTTATTATAATAATTAGTACATCATCATCAAAAATATTATATTACATTGCTTCGTTCATGATTTAATCCTTTCATCATCTTAACCTCACCTCCGGGGTGTTATAATATCAATCTTTTCCGAAATACCGAGCCTTTTATAGCTGATCCTCGAAGCTCACAACCTGTTTTTCGGTTCGTTAAACTGTTGTGAATAAAAATGCCACGATTATTTAAATTTTCCGCACAAAACTCAACGGTTGAATCAATTCTGTATGCATACATACGTCTGACGTGGAACACAAAAGTAGTGAATCGCATCAAAATAATGTTCGAAAACCTTTAAATATTGCGAACAAACAGGCAAGCAACAGTAAATTTAGGGGTAAAGCATTGATTTAACTAAACTTTGTAATTCTATCCGAATCAACACAAATATTTCGACAATCATTTCTGTTGAGACTGTTGATATTTAATCCGTCTATATAGCCAAAATCTATCCTGAAACCGTATTTAAAGTTATCGTCCTGTTAAACTTAGCACAAATAAAGTCAGAACTTTAGAAGTCATCATAGCATACTGAAATTCGGTATTACTTCAAACTAAACAGAAAAGCTTATCTTGGTCGTAGAAACTTTCAATAGTCAGGTAACTGTCAAAATAATAATAATTGTAGTGATGAAGATGAAATAATAATTTTATTCGAGGGACCCTTAAACAGAGCAGAACAGAAAATCTATACTATTTATAATAAAGAGGTAAAATTTATGAGGTTGTAGTATGTAGGGGGTAATCTCTGGATCTACAGAATCGATTTTGAAAATTCTTTATCAATATGAGCCAGTGCTTTTCGAACTCAGAAAGGTGAAAATTATGAGCTTATAGTTAGAAACCAAAATTAACTTAAAGGGGAAGAGAGAGGGAGCGGGACAGAGAGAGGGAGCGAGAGAGAGATAGAGACAGGTTATTGGGGATTTTAGGCGATACGAAGTTCGCCGAGTCAGCTAGTGTATAATAAGTACAAATACAATTATAACACACAAATCAACACTCGGCAATTCCACCGATTTTCATTCTTGGCCGGAATGGTGGCAGCTCACTAGCAGCAGAATAATGAGAATCTTATTTGATAGACCGAGTAACGTCAGCGTTTGGAATTGACAGGTCGATATGAGCTGCTATGAGCATGAGCACTTCGGAGCTTCGAATAGCGTGAAAATGGATTTAGGGTTAGATGGACTAGCTGAAACAGGAACAATAGTGTTCGTTGTTAATCCCGCTTCTGAGGTTAGCGTTAGATGGAAGTCATAATAACCTTGTGCAAGCCATTATGCAAAGCATTAGATGCGTGGGAGAGTAGCAATAAATTCCGAGGATCCATGACTGTAGCATGTTTATGGGTAAAGTTTTAAACAGTTTAAGTGTTTCTTTAATTCTTTAGAAAAAAAATCTTGAAGCAACTTGTTTCATATTTTAGTGTTTTATGTAATACTGACTGTCCTGGCGAACTTCATATCGCCTAACAATCAATGAATGTAGTGATACTTTTAACTAAACTTTTATAGTTTTGGTTGTTTTAACATATCAGAGATCATTAAAATTGGTACAGCAGTTCTTAGCCGTTATAGTCTGTGTGTGCGTACCTCTTCTCCCTATCCCCCCTCCCACTTCACCTCTCCCTCTCCGTCCCCATCTCCCTCTCCCTCTCCCTCTCCCTCTCCCTCTCCCTCTCCCTCTCCCTCTCCCTCTCCCTCTCCCTCTCCCTCTCCCTCTCCCTCTCCCTCTCCCTCTCCCTCTCCCTCTCCCTCTCCCTCTCCCTCTCCCTCTCCCTCTCCCTCTCCCTCTCCCTCTCCCTCTCCCTCTCCCTCTCCCTCTCCCTCTCCCTCTCCCTCTCCCTCTCCCTCTCCCTCTCCCTCTCCCTCTCCCTCTCCCTCTCCCTCTCCCTCTCCCTCTCCCTCTCCCTCTCCCTCTCCCTCTCCCTCTCCCTCTCCCTCTCCCTCTCCCTCTCCCTCTCCCTCTCCCTCTCCCTCTCCCTCTCCCTCTCCCTCTCCCTCTCCCTCTCCCTCTCCCTCTCCCTCTCCCTCTCCCTCTCCCTCTCCCTCTCCTTCTCTCTCTCCCTCCCCCTCCCCTTAAATTAAAGAAACCTTTAAAGGATGATTTTCCAAAAAATCTGTTGTTTGTTTATAACTATATTAAAAAATTTTTATACATAAAAAAACATATGTATAATTCTAAAACTGACAAAGTTTGTTTATATGAAAGTGATTTCCAACCCCTATTTTTAACCCTTAAGGGATTAATTTCCAATAATTCGTGCTTAGCTGACGTTTCTTTACCATAAACTATCTCCCTGCCAAATTTCATCTTAATAGGTCCGGCAGTTTCTGAGATTTTTGTTTAATCTGTGGTGTGTCGTTTTTCACTTTAATATAATATACCTATAGATTCTGAATACATATCGAATACTATAAAGATGTGTTTACATTTGATAATAAGAGTGTCGCATATGTTGATTATTTTTCTTCCTCTCCTTTCTATGTTCATATACCTACCTAGCTTAGGGATTAAACCAAAATGTAATTTAATTTGTGGGTAGTGTTGACATAACCCCTGAGGTTAAATTATGAACGGGAAGATTATGTATGTCGCTCATCTCACGGTTGAAAATATGTATATACCTACCTATTACATACGGTGTGTGCATTACCGTGAAATACCGTTGAAATGACGTAATCCACGGAGTAATTGAACGATACGCGAACGCCTTAACACAACCCTTGTAAATGATACACACGTATACACACGAGGTGATTTAGGTATTCCAATGAAGGCTTGCAGACGCGTCAGGGTTTTCATAATAGCATTACGTGGTAGAGGTTGGAATCCGAGTATTTCGCAATGGTTAACTGGAGCCTATATTGCCGAGCCCCGTAGCTCGTCTTAATAAAGCCTTCCATTAACGCGTTTATGTGCAAACCGTTAAGTTTTACGGTTTGACTACGCACTGGCGCCTTTGCTGGTAGGATTACGGTCCACGCATCAACAGACTTTACTAGTCCAGGTAAATAAAGCAACCTGGCTGTATTTTTATATCGACATTAAATACACAGCGAGCGTGATCAACGTGATGTTTTTTTAAATTGTCTTGATTAAGAGTGACTCTCCCTCAACCTCCTAAATAATATTAGAAACGATAATTGCATCAAAATCTTACTAAAAACAAGATAAATTAGGTTTATCATTTAAATACCGTATCCCTCAAGCACTATTGATTCTCAAACCGTGTAAACCCCATGTGTTTGAGTACTTGCGTAGGTATCACACAATCAGTGAAATTGCAATGCGGCTCACTACATCAATTTCTCTCAGAATAATACAAGGTCTTGATTTGGCATACTTCGTGGCTCAAAGCGACTACTAGGTCCTTATAATTATTGTATTCTACAGGGTCAGTGAAAAATATTTCACTGGTATTTTTTCCATAAACTCTTAAAAACTAGGTACTGCAATTTATGTAAAATAATCCCTAAAAATGTTATTTGGCTAGCAATACGTCAACACATAAAAAAATTACTTGAGTCAAAAAGCAGCGTCTTTTAAACTAATTACTTCTTAATCATTAGATACATTTGTGACTTTGTCTATATTATGCATAATCTATGACATTATGTAAATGTCTATCTATCATACTTCAATATTCTTTTGCTGTTTGTGTATTGTGTACAAATTGTCAGTAAGTAGGTTTGTGTGATGTTTAATTTTGTAAAAATATCTTCTAAATAATTATACCTATACCAATTTGTTGACTAATCGTTATTATTAGGTACTCAATGAGATCATGACACAAATACTGAATTCTATTATTATTATAATAATTATAGTTATAATATCAATTTCTTCTTATCCTAAGACCTTTGGTTTTGGGTAGGTAGGTACTATTTCGCGCTACAATTGGCAAGCGAGCCTTTGAAATTTAAATAGTAGTTCATGTGGAG
>OZ010687.1:4480614-4547965 GCA_963932265.1 Thymelicus lineola | reverse complement strand
TAAACTACTTTATCCTAAAAATAACTTACTATTTAATATCTGTTTCACTTATTCTTCGCTGCTGAATTTCGTTCATTTGTTTATCTTCCCAAAACCCTCGTAGATTTATTACTCCACGTGCTACAAATTAATATTAAAATTTTATTATATTGTACAATTTGTATAGAAATATAAGCTGAAGTATTTGAAACGGCATAATGACCACACTTTGAACAATCACACACACTAATAATTACATTTATTAGTAACCATACACTAACACTTAATAATAATTTTATTTTAGTGTGTTGTTATTTATATTTTTTATCTTATAGCTTCCAGGTGATGAGGAATCTGGACTGACATGCCGTACTTATGTTTTTCAAAATGAAAGTCATACACTAGGCAATGCTTTAAAATGTATAATTACTAAATAGTAAGTATAACATTTTTACATCCGAGATGTATAGCTTTTAATTATCTTGAATAAACGCAACAGGTAATGTAATGTATCTTTTCCTTCATTCCATTGGTATGTCTCGATTTTGACGCACTTTCCAGCTACTTTTGAAATATAAATGTATATTTCATATCGCTCTGTATCTTAAGATATGAAGATGTAAAAATATACATTATATAGCTGTTGTGTGTGGTCTCCTGACGATTTCTATGGAAAGATATAATGAGATGTATCATGCTATAAATATATATATGCTGTGAAGCCCTTTAATTATTGTAACTTAAGTGCTAGAGAATGATTTTATATCATTAAAATATTATCTTTTCTTTCCAGTGAAGATGTTCAATTCTGTGGATACACAGTCCCACATCCTGCCGAAGCAAAAATGCATTTTAGGATACAAACATATGAAACTCCAGCATTAGAAGTATTGAAAAGGGGTTTAAAAGATTTACAAAGTGTGTGTGATCATACTATAAATTTATTTGAAAAGGAAGTAAAAGAATTTAATACCAGTTGAAAAATATCTTTTTTTTATTCCTAAAATACAAAGGATATTAGGCATTAACTTGAAATGTGCTGGGTGCTTCACCTGAAGCAGGGGATACTTACATTATTTAATGTGAACTATGCTCCAACTTAATATTGTCACTGGAAAGGCAATAATACTAACACACCAAGAGGTATCTTGGCCTGTTAGTATTATTCTTTCCAGTGACAATATTATTGTACAATGAATGCCACATATGAAAATGTTATAATAAATTAATTTGTACATAGTAAGTATTTATTTCATTCCCGTTTGTTTGCATAGAGCCAGTGAAGAGTTGTGGCCTCCCTTCCACCTGATTTCTTCAAGAATTTATATTTCTAAAATCAATTTCTCAATTTAAAACAGTATTTTTGGAAGACCAACCCCACTTTGGGATAGGCTAGAACAAAAAGTATCCTGTGCTTTTACGTACAAGGATCTACGTTAAGTACTGCCCAGAGATCAGAAATAAAAAAGAATTTTAGCAAAAATACTCTATAAATTACATTATAATTTTATTATCATTAATCATTCATAATAAGGATCAGTTTAAATTCGCCAAAAACGCCTATTTGTCAACTTTTTAATTAATTCTCACACAGTACTTCAACACTACTTAAATAAGGGCATTAGTTGGCATATCTACAAGTACCACCATTTTGAAAAAACTGCCATTTCGATGGCCAGTGTCCAGTGAAACATTCGTGTCAATTGACGGAGTAAGTGATTATAATCAAATAGTATTCAGTGATGAAACGTAAGTGATATACTTTCAGAGATATAATTTTTATTTTTGAACTCAAAATATCTCAGAAAATAGGGATATCACTTACTACACTTCATCACTTAATACTTTTTGAATGTAAAAGGATCAGTTTAAATTCGCCAAAAACGCCTATTTGTCAACTTTTTAATTAATTCTCACACAGTATACTGTGACAGTACTTCAACACTACTTAAATAAGGGCATTAGTTGGCATATCTACAAGTACCACCATTTTGAAAAAACTGCCATTTCGATGGCCAGTGTCCAGTGAAACATTCGTGTCAATCGACGGAGTAAGTGATTATAATCAAATAGTATTCAGTGATGAAACGTAAGTGATATACTTTCAGAGATATAATTTTTATTTTTGAACTCAAAATATCTCAGAAAATAGGGATATCACTTACTACACTTCATCACTTAATACTTTTTGAATGTAATCACTCCATCAATTGACACATGTTTTATCACTGGCCACCAAAACGAGCCAAGTTCCATACAAAAATGTTCAACCTTTTTATGTGTCCTAGGTGAATCATCAACCCAAACCAATCTTTTTATATCATTAGAAATACAAACATGACGTAACTATAAGGGTTCTTTTTCTTTGGAACCCTAAAAACTAAGGATGAAAAAGAAAAACTAAAATCAATAAATTGTGTTTATTGAATCAATTAAACTTTGAACTCAGAGTACGGTGACTTGGTCAACGGGATGTCTCTCCACAAGTCTGGGGTCAAGTAGGCATAGGTCTTGGCAATTGCAGCATATGTGGCTTTAGCAAAGTTGCCAAGAGTTCCAGTGGACCCACGGGCTGAAGTGTAGCAGTCTTGTACACCAGCCATCTGAAGCAGTTTCTTGGGAACCGGGGCAGATACAATACCCGTACCACGAGGGGCTGGGATCAGTCTCACTGTGACAGAACCACACTTGCCAGTTACCTGGAAATACAAAATGTTTAAATTAATAACAGATTTGGTCATTAATTTAATTATTTGTTGAACAATGAATAAATCAGACGCATCGGAACTTCATTGGTCAAGCCTCAGGGGATACCACGAATGAAATGATTGATAAGTTATCATCATGAGAAATACCTACATCAAAATTATTATTCATACAATGAGTTAACAATAAATTTTACCTTGCAAGGCACTGTGTGGGGCTTGCCAATCTTGTTACCCCAGTAGCCTCTTCGGACAGGAAGTACAGACAGCTTGGCGAGAATGATAGCTCCTCTGATCGCAGTAGCGACTTCCTTGCTGCACTTAACTCCGAGACCGATGTGTCCGTTGTTGTCTCCAATGGCCACAAACGCCTTGAAGCGCGTACGTTGACCAGCACGTGTTTGTTTCTGGACGGGCATGATCTTCAGTACTTCATCATTGAGGGAAGCGCCCAGGAAGAAGTCGATGATTTCGAACTCCTTGATGGGGAGAGAGAATAGATAAATGCTCTCGAGTTTGTCGATCTTTCCTTCACGTACTAAACGGCCAAGCTTGGTGACGGGCACCCACTCTTTCTGGTCTTCCTTGCCGCGTCCTCTCCCACGACCGCGACCGCGGCCGCGGCCACGTGGGCCTCCACGACCCCTGTCGCCACCACGAGAACCAAAACCACCGCGGAAACCGCCACGGCCACCGGCAGGAGCTGCGTCCGCCATTCTGTAATCACATTATACCTTCATTAGTAACGTCAACGCTCAATTATCACATTAATATTGACAATTAATTGAATCAGACGCGTTGAGGCCATCACCGCGCAATAAAGCACTATGGTAGATACCACGAATGAAATAGTTTTGAAAGTCTCATCATAAAAGTAGCACGTGGTGGTAAGGTTATGAATTTCACTTTTAACAATACAAATAAATTATAACATTCAATTCGTTTACTTATTAAATACTATAAGAATACTAGTTTTACTCTAAAAACTACAATAAATAAGTTGATAAATTTAAAACTAATATAAATAGTTACAAACTTACGTTGAACCGTGAGCACGAAGAGACGTCAAATTACAAAATGGCCGATCGACTCGTTCGAGATCGAGGCGCGGTGGCTAGCTAGGGCGGTCGGATGAAAATCGAATAGCGATAGACGACAAGAGGTTTAAATAATCGATGTATCGATCCAAGAAATAATCGGAAATTGTGAGTAAAAAGACTAAAAAGTAATGTTTACCATCAAATTGACTACATTATTGTCATGAAATAAGCAAGTATTGCAAACAAATTTTAAATTTAACATTATTTATATTATCGATGGCGTAAAATACTCGAAATCAATAAACTTAACTACTAACTACATAATACGCTATAAGTATAAATGAAATATTGCCAAGTAAAATGTTTTTTTAGTGAAATAATAATTCTTACATTTTATATTCACGTCATGTTTTTTTAATTTGATGCTGAATATAGTCAAAAAATTATCTTAGTTAAAGTGTCACCGTTTTTGAGATTTTGACCTTTTTAAAAATTTTGAAAATTCGACTCCTTTACCGGTTGAGTCCACAAATGAGCAGATATTTTGATTTTTTTTGTAACAACTCTCAGATCGTTTACAAATATCAGTATGTAATTTTGTTGAAATTATTAGGGAACCCTGAGAAATTAGCATCTACTTTGGAAATTCTTGTTTTTGATTTTCTGCGACAAAACTTTGACACGAGGTGGCTGAAAAAAAAATGTACTGGGCAAGTATGAAACAGAACTTTAAAAATTTGTCTGTTAAATGCAGATTTGAAAAAGGTACAATACAGGGTTCTCTGATAGGGAAATTTTTCAAGTTAAAGCCATTTTAGTGTCAAAGGAGTCGAATTTTCAAAAATTTTAAAAAGGACGAAATCTTGAAAACAGTGACACTTTTAAAACGGTAATTTTTCGACATATGGTAGATCCACCCTCAAGCTATCTGCCCTTTACGGTTGATCCACTACTTACTGGACACCCTGTATATTTTATATGAGAGTAGTCGGCAAACGAACTGTAGATCCATCTCATATGGTAAGTGGCTATTGTTGCCAAATGGACATCAGCAACACCAAAGGCATCACTGAAGCGTTGCTGAAGAAAAAGAAGAAAAAGAAAAGAAAAAGAAAGAAAGAACTGGCTCTCAAGCCCCCAGCCGGAAGCCCCCGCCTTATCTAGGCGCTCCCTCCGATGGGCCATACTAACAGAGGGTTGGATTTCACGTCCCTTAAGACACCTATCTGGCGTGGGATTGGGGTTAGTAAAGCCGCCATAATACGGCTAAAAACGTTACCTATACATGGTTCTATCATTGACATCGATGAAACTGTCAGTCAATGCTCTTGCAATATCAGCACATTCAAATATTGGTACATCACTAGGTAATGTTTATGCCTCAACCAAGAACTTTATAATACAACTGGACCCCAAACTTATACCTGAAGACTGATCACGTGACTTTGCATTGTGATTGGTATTTCCAGTGTTGCCAACTTAACACTTTTTGGCTAGATATGGCTACATATTTAGCCACAATTTTAGTAACTCATGACTTGACAAGCTAATAATTACTTGTTATTAGCTAATAATTACTTATTATACGTGTATAAATATGTAACCAGATCTAGCCAAAAAGTGGCTAACTTGGCAACACTGGGTATTTCATTCACAGAACCACAGATGCACAGAACACCGTTTTGTCTGTGTTCAGCCGTCTGTTTCTTTTTCTTTAATCATTGGTGTTCCGTGGGTATTTTGGAATTCGGTAGTGCAAAGTGCATACTTTGGGGGTAATCTATGTGCATACTGCATTGAACAATTTGGTATCGATCCTACTGTAAATATCAGATTTACAGCACTTTAATAATAGCACCGAGCACTTTAGTGATAGTCACAGACTACTTTGTTATATACTGAAATACAGTGATAGTAGTATATTATGATGGTAGTACTATTAGTTAGAATGGGATAATGTATAATTAGTGATAGACACAGTTCAGAACGACATAATTATTTATTTTATAAAACAATATTGTTATGAACACATAACTTTAATAATATTATAATGATCTGACATTTTGTCTTGAACAACAAAAGGAAATGGCACTTCTCCCATACCGTGGCACGCTGCGCCATACTGACCATCTTTACTTAGTGCCACCACAGCTCCCATAAACTTTGGGTAGAAAGCTGCTATCCTTTGTACAGCTATTCGAGCAGCCTCGGTTGGGGTGGCACCGCGACGCATTTCTTCTACAGCCAGGAAACTGAAAGGAAAATTATCAAAATTCAACCATTATTTTTGAATTGAAATACGTTACAGTAGCATAGACCAAACAATGCTATGTGTTGTTACTGTTGTTAGTACAAATAGTTAGGCTGACTGAGGCTCTGTTTACCAGATCTCTCTTCTAGGGGAGGCCTAAAGATACTCCACAACACTGCTTCAGTGCAGATTAGTGGAGACATTTTATTTACCTGGGTAAAAATCGAAGCATCACATCTCCATCACCAGTAGCGGTGGCGGCACCCACGGAATTATCAGCATATGCGCCAGACCCTGGGATTGGAGAATCGCCAACTCTCCTGTAATACAATACTCCTGTAATAAAAATTTGAAAAGAAACCTCTAATTAACTTATCTTTCTAGAGAATTTGCTTAATTAATGGCTTATCAGTAAATTTAATACAACTCTATTGTTGTTGACATGCTTTAATTTATCCTAGATAAGAAATAAAAAATAAAATAAATATGTAATTTTTTTTAACGTGCGCTTTGATTGCATAGAAACTACAATTTAAAGAATTCACATAGATATCATGTTAGTACTATGTATGTATGTAACTATGTACTATGAAAACTTTTATTGCATGTTAAGAAATACATAATGTTGATACTCTAATGAGGGTGCTAGCATGTAAAGATCTAACTATTTACCCAGGAATTTTAAACTTTGCTCCATTTGTAGAAGTTCCAGCAGCTATATCTCCATTTTTGTCTATGGCCACCATACCTATAGTGTCATGGTTAAACCTGTCTATTTTCCTTTGCGATGTAGACTGCACTCTTTGGTTTTTTGGTAGTATGCTGTATGGTCCGCAGGATTTACCGGGATCTGGTGTAACATCCTAAGATTAGATAAAACATGCTTAACCCATTTCCAACACTTGTGATAGAGTATTGTTAATAAAATATCTCAATTGAGTTTCTGATAACCTTTGAGTTATCTTAGCTTATGATACTCATGTTAAGTGTTCAATAAATGTTATCATAGAGTTGAAAATGGCAGAGTAAAATCTATATTTAAACTTTGAAAAGGGAAATAAAAATGTTTGTATTTCATCAACATGTCATGATATCAATGAAATCATCATCTTAGTAGACATATATAAATTATGTGTCACGTTGTTTGTCTGCAATGGACTCCTAAACTACTTAACCGATTTTAATCTTTGCACATCGTGTGCAGTTTGATCCAACTTGAAAGGTAGGATAGCTTACAGATTAGGCGATATGAAGTTTGCTGAGACAGCTAGTTGATTATATATTATAGTTTGTCTGTGTGCCAAGTTTCAACTTAATAAGTGCAATGGTTAGCATGTTACGGAAAGACAAACATTCAAACATCTTCAACAACTTCACATACATAATATTAGAAAGAAGTTTGTACTGTATCTGGATACCTGATCTACCGAGCTAAAACTCAGATATATCTTACTGCCAATAAGATACTTTACCAGCCAGAAATTAGGTTGACAATGGTCTTCATTATGCCATTTCTTCCAAATTTGTTTAGAAGCTTTTGTTGTAAGGCTCTCTTCATGGAAACCCATTTGTACTGCAAACTGTGTAGCTAATTCCCCAACTAGTAGGGAATGCTTTGTATGTTCCAAGACATGTTTTGCCACCGATATTGCACTTTTGATCCTACGAAGAGCTGCTACAGCTCCCACATTCATGGTTCTCCTGCAAGATGTCAAACATTTATCATATATGAGATCTAAGGGTTAATTAAATTAAAGAAATTTGTGCACGACGTCGATATATGTATTTCTCAAACTCTGTACACTCTCTATCAAAAATAAAATTACAAAACAAAACCTATGTCATTCAAAGAAAAGATTTTAAATAAGGAACCACCACTCTTACTTAAAGAAAACATAGCGCACATTCGCTTGCCGCCACAGAGTAGCTTACACATTTGTTACTCTGTGTAACGTGTCGGCAAGCGACCGCGGGATACTCTAACCAGTACCTTACATACAACCGGTACCTTACCTACGCGGTTTGCTATACATATTATTATGAAAGTAGTGAGCAGATGAGCTGCTCAATGACAAGTGGACATTGTACAACATGGACATGAGAAACACCAATGTATTAATTACTAAAACATTGACTATGAATACTACATGCTACTTTGCAAAACTTAATGCAACTATTAAATACTGCTTCTTGCATTACATACTATTAAAAGCTCAGTTCAAGTTGCTACCATGAAAAAGTTGAATAAAAATATTAATACTGCAATGAATATAGTTTACAAAATGGTCTTCATTATCATATTACAATTCTTATTCCACATATTCAAAGTAAGGCTTAACAAAAATAATAAAAATAAATAGCAAGCTAACAGAAAATTATGACTTTTTATATGAGTAGGTACATACTACTACATTCTTATAAATACCCAAATATGAGCAATAAAACATACCCATCCATAATAAGGGCATCAAGAGTGGTCTCTCCGTCTTCATCGGGGCTGCCACCGTACCCCACCGTCCCATCACATTGCTGCTCCTCACAAACTGAGCATCCTTGTTCTATTGCATCTAATGCTAAACCACCTCTATTTAGGACTTCGTATGCTAAAAATACATAATGTTACATTTATATCACAATAAAATAATTATTAATTTAGAAAAAGAACATTCGTTTACCAGCTATCGTAGAATTAACAAAGTTCCATGTAGTTACAACTATTGGAATGTTATTTTCAATTTCGGATTGGAACGACAAATCTATGTTTAAAAAATTAAGATAGAAAATTAATAATGTTTTCAACATTTTACACGGCCGTTTTACTTTTATCACGGGCCACAGTTGATCGATCTTTTTCCATATGGTAATACTGAAAAATGTGTCAACTGTCAATGTAAATGAGTCAAGTCCAAGAAAAAATAAATAACTGGACTCCAAGCTTCGAAGCTGAAGACGGATCTCGTGATCGAGAATTTATGTTTATTTGAGGTTATTTTAAAAAAGAAATGTAACAAGCAGCCCAAAATACTGCTACACACCATCGTACTTAAACTTATACAGGATGTCCTAGAGCGAAGTGACCGCCCGACATCTATTATTTATTTGGTTAAAACTATCGACAAAACAATTAAAGTAGGTCTTATCGGTTTGGTTTCTTTTTATTAGCTTTTTTATTTTTTTCTAGAGAAACCTGACTTGTTGCACTATTTTCAATTTTTTTTTGTTTTTGAACTAATTTTCATTCTGTTTTTTTTATTTAGTTGTTTTCATAGTTTATCTTTTTGAAGTATAACTGATTTTTTTTAAATAATATACTCTTTTATTTAATTTCACTAAAAGTTTCAAAAATGCCCTATGAATATTGTTATTTTATCCTTTATTATTAAATTACATGATATTACCTACAAAATGTCATAAAAATGTTTGTAGTTATCTTAGTCATTTACCCACGGAACACAGAGACAACATTTACCGAACTACAAACTTTTACATCCTATTTTCGACAATAATAATAATAATAATAATAATTTATTTATTTGCTCTCACAAAAGGTTATAACAAAATTATGGCTTAGTGTAATTTACATCTAATCTCAAACCTAAGCTGTGAGAGCCTGGTGCCTGAAGTAGGTATTTTATAATAAAAACCTGTGATACAGGTCACCAGTGCCCCCTCCGCAGAAGTTTCGATATATTATGTCTACATTAGTTTCGCTTTAGTGAGAATATAATATTATAAAGTTGATTATACTAAGTACAATAGTAATAGGACAGAAAAGAGAGTAGTTTAAGATTAAACAGCAGATATAATTAGCGTAGTATGATGTAACTATTTGTTTATGTGTGTGATTGTGGTGTGTTGTCTGTAGTGTGATGTGATTGTGTGTTTGTTGTATTTTGCGTGTGTTGTGTTCGTTCGTGTGTCAGGGCGTTTGGGGTTATGTTCGGTTTTGTGTGTTTGTGTGTGATTAGTTTTGAATTGTGTAGGAGAAAAACAATAAATGCTGATTGGATAAACTAGATATGTAAGATGTGAAAGACAGGTAGATACTTAAATATAGGATAACAAGAAATGAGGATTGTTTCAGATTTTGTTTATAGATATATGTCATACGTTTTGTTCTGAGGATACATAGGATTATACATCACTCATTTGACAGTCCGTAGTATGTCTTCCGTTTCATGATAGTCGAGGGATTTAAGATAGCCTGAGACAGTTTTTTTGCAATCCTTGAGCTGTAAAGGGTAAATATCAAGTTTAGTGTTTAGCCTGTTATATAAGTAATTTCCAAGGAAGCCATAAAACTTATGTGAAAGAGATGTTTTTAGGACTTGCCTTTCACATATATTCCCTTTCCTACGTTTGTCCTGACCTAATCCTGGTACATAGTTTAGTTGGGAATGTTTTCTAAGAACTATACTTAGAATAAAAGTTTGACGCACTGTTAAAATATCCCAATTAGTATAGAGTTCGCGGGTGGGAAATCGAAAAGGAAGTCCTGCTCCAACTTTTAATATTGCTCGTTGAGCCCTTTCCACTTCGATAAGATGGGATTTTGGAGCACCACCCCAGGCAGTGACACAATATTCTAACAAAGGCTGGCAAAGGGCAGAGTAAACCATTTTAGTGATACGGCGGTCAGCCACATGCCTCAGTTTTCTAAAAATGTAAATCATTTTACGGAGTCTCATGACTAAAGTTTCCAGGTGAGATCTAAAGCTTAAGGTTTGGTCAATATTGACTCCAAGGTAATTTATTGCATTTGTGCGATCAACTACTGGACATCGGCAACCAACAGTTTTTTCATCATCACAAACGTGTGCCTTGATGGTGTAGGTGGGATCAGGGAGCAAATTCAGTCTTGGAGCAAATGTTATAACTTTTGTTTTAGACACATTTAGTGTCAATAAATTACTTCGCAGCCATTGGTTGACTACGTTAAAGCCTATTTGTGCAGTATCAAAAACATCGCTCCAACTGGTACCCGTGAAGAATAACGCCGTGTCATCAGCGAAGGTAAGTATTTTCCCGCCCTTTAAATGCAGTTGACACAAGTCATTTACATAGATTAGGAAGAGCGTTGGTCCAACCACACTTCCTTGAGGAATTCCATATTCCGTAGTTGCTTCATCACTCATCCACTGTTGAATCTTTACTCTTTGGCTTCTGTTTGTCAGATAATCTTCAAAAAGTCGGAAAGGGACTCCTCTTATTCCTATTTTCTCTAATTTAGCTAGAAGGCGTGGGATTGGGACCGTGTCAAATGCCTTAGCCAAGTCTAAGAACACAGTTAGGCATCTAGTTTTCTGGTCTAGGCAAGATACAGCGGAGTCTACTAGTTCCTGAACAGCATCATTTGTAGATCTACCTCGTCGAAAACCGTACTGACTAGGCGCAAGAAGATTATTTGCTTCCAGGAAGTTTACGAGACGTTTGTTCATAAGCCGTTCCAGGATCTTAGATAAGGTTGGCAATAGAGAAATAGGCCTGTAGTTGTTGAAGCAGTCCTTCGGACCACTTTTATGGATAAGCTTTATAACTGCACGCTTAAGGGCTTCAGGGAACTGTCCTGTTGACATAGCCAAATTGCAGATATGGGTGATGGGTTCGGCTAGAAGATGCGAATATCTTTTGATAATCTTTGCTGAGATCTGATCCATTCCCACTGCAGTGTTATCTCTGAGAGACATGATGATGTTCATGATTTCGGTGCTGGTAGTAGGCAGCATGACGAATGAATTTAATGAAGTACGCTGATATGTACTAATACTATGCCCTTTTGGGATATCACTAATTGCATTGGCTAGGTTTTTACCTATTTCAACAAAATATTTATTTATTTCATTGAGGCGAGGTGTCTGATTAATATCATCTGTCAACAAACTTTCAGAATAGTCACTAAGTCGATTTGTTCCGCTAATCTTTTTTATAGTTTCCCATAGTTTTTTCTTATCATTCTTTGTATCCTCAATCTCCTGTCTTTCATAGTTTCGTTAGATAAGAATAAGAAGAATACAATAAGAAGAGTAGACTGTTAAAACCAGGCTAGTGGAACATTTAAGTGTCTAAGTATTAAAAATACCTCTTGCCCTTTAATAGAATAATTTTAAATGCAAGGAAACAATAAAAACAAATCATTTATAAAAAACAGTAATTAATTCATAACGTTCTCAAAATGAACGCCATTGGCAATGGCTCTATGACATCCTTTTAGTGGTTCATTGCACTTCCGAAAGGTTCACTCTTATTTCTATGCAGCAACATCAATCCTCTGTTTCAATTGAGACCTTGGAGGACCATGCATGGGATATTTCCCGTTTTACTTGTCTTTGGCTGAGCGTATTTACGCCAATGGCCAATGCCATGAATCACAGAGTACTTAATCACTACGTGCCATGAATGGAGAAAAGAAAATCTATGGCATTATACCATAGATATAGTATTCATCATAGATAGTACTATATCTATGGTACTCATAGATGAGTACTATATCTATGCATAACCCTGGGAATACACGTCCGATTTTGTTTCCGATTGTCTGATCAGACTATCTGATCGTATTTACTCGATACACGTCCGATTTTTGCGTCAGACTTTTTCTGAACACAGTCGTTCTCGAGCTGTGAGAGCGGTAAGTGCTTGCTTGCCACTCTTGCCAGAAAGAAAAGATGGATGGCGAATGAAAATTATGGTTACTTATTGCATATTTGCTCGTGTTAGCGCGAAAGAAGAAATAACGTCGCTATTGGATTCAATATTCAATTTCAGTTCAGATTGATTAAGTATCAATCTGACAAGACTTACCGAGAGTAATTTCTACTTAAAACATCCAAAACTACTGAGATACCACGAAAAGTTTTTTGATTGTTATAGAATGAGTAGGTATAATCTCTTTTAACGTACTTTTGTACTTGAATCATTCTGGACAACAAAATAACTGACTTCAATATAAGGGATGAATCAAAAACTACTCGTCAGATCTCGCTCAAATTTAAGTTGCTTGTCATGTGGTCCCACCACATGAAAAGCACCAGCTTTCGAGCGAGAACTTTTTAGCGTCGATAGTTTCGGAAATAAGCCCCTCCCTCCCTTTCCCCGCACGAGTGATCCTATAAGGGTTCCGTTTTTCGTTTTTTTGTGCGGAACCCTAAAAATACAGTCGAATTGCGAACCTCCACCTTTTTTTGAAGTCGGTTAAAAATTGGAATAGTTAGCAGCGTGTAGGTACAGATAGCAGAGCATAAAAATAAAAATTTTGAAAAACCCCCCGTATCAGGCTACTGCAGCGCCCTCTGGTGGCCTACTGCCATAAAACACTCTTTAGTGATACCTTTTGGATGCAAAAAACTGCAATGAAATCGGCCCAGTAGTTTTCATAAAAACGGTAATATACATACATACAAACTAACAAACAAACAACCTCTAACCCCTAATGCATTATACCGCCTTCGTTTCGTTCCGTCCATCGTGGGTAAAAATTAAAATGAAAAAAGGGATAGATACCATATAGGAATAAAATAAGGCACAATGTATGGAGTATGAGTATTGGTAGAAATTATTATACATTTTAAGAATTAAACATTAAAATAATAAAAATAAATTAAAATATTCTTAATAATATCTTAAATTAAAATAAATCTTGCATGTCCTTTGGTTTCCTAAAAACTAATGATCAACAACGCAAAGAAGTTTACGACTTCCTCGTGACCTACTTAATTACTAATTAACCATTTTAGTAAATTTTAATTAAATTTTAAGTAAAAAGTGTCCGTCCAAACGTGTTAAGTGATAAGCCCCGCCCACCTACTTAACAGAAAAATTTCTAAATTACTTATTTACTTATGTACTAAATTACTTATCTACTTAACTACTAAAATGACATAACAATGCGACGCGTGCGTTCACTGTCACGCTAGAGAGTAAACTATGTATTTATATTACTCTTTGGTAAACTGGCAAGTCGGAAGGAGGAATCGGACGTGTATTGGTCTCTGTAGAAAAGTATGCAGACCGCACCTTCAGACAATCGGATCGGCCATAAAATCGTAGACGTCTTGGCGCTGTTTCCGACTCGGACGTCCGATCCTGATCGGACGTGTATTGTGTATTCAAACAAATGTATGGCACGAGGGCCTTCCGATTGTCTGATCAGACTATCTGATCAGACAATCGGAGAGAAAAATCGGACGTGTATTCCCAGGCTTAAACAATGTTTTAAGTACTCTGTGATCTATGGTTCCAATTCAAAAATTTCAAAACTTAGGACCGAGTACAAAAAAAAGTACCTACCTTCGTAGTGATTAAGTACTCTGTGCTACCTTGTTGAATACAAAACAAGACTTGAATTAAACTATGATAAAAAAGACTATAGTTTTATTTAGACTGAGTGTTGATTTAATCTAAACATCTCTATTTATCTTTCGTTATCAGTTGAAAGTTTTTGCAATGGATTTATTTTGTCGAGATTTACCAAAAATGGTTAGCTTTAAACATTTATTTAAAAGATTTTATGAATACTAAACGTAATTCTCAATATTTTGTTCCAACTACTTTAAGAATGAAAAAATATGGTTTGTACAGGAACTACATGCCCATTTAAATGGATCTCTAAGTCGTTATACTATGTTGGAGTTACGAAGACTTCATGCAGACTCAGGTCTACCAGACGCAACAAATGCCTTCTTTGACGAGTTCCAGATTGGTGCCGGTGATAAGAGGAATCTGTCGGAGTAAACACGCACTTTTGTATTTTGTTGTTAAAAAATCTAAATTCAAAATAATTCAATCATATAGCTATCAGTGATACACTTAATTTACCAAATCATGTATACCAATCATAATAATTATGGTATTACAATGTTGAAACAGTAGCCAGCTATTATTATTGACCAAGGTTCAATTCCTGGTAGTGAAATATAATAATAGAGCTGTTAGGTCCATAATGGCAGTGGACCATTTTACCATACACTGAACATATTCTACCATATTCAGTGTAGATTAGTGGAGGTGTTAGGTGATAGGTATACTTGCCATAGTGTAGTGCTGACTTTTAGACCTTATATTTATTTTAATGATTTTCTTTCATTATTATCTAATACTTTTAAACAATTAATTCTTGTATATTAATATATTCTCTGAATCTCCGAAGTGGCTCCAATGATTTCATGAAATGTAGCATGCAGGGGGTTTCGGGGGCGATAAATCGATCTAGCTAGGATTCATTTTTAGAAAATTACATTTTATCCATGTTTTCTGTATATTTTGTTGTTTTATTACAGTTGTTTCCAAGTATTCAATATTGCTCATTCCTTAACAAACACACCAGAAGCTATTGAAATGGCCACTTTACTGACATTGGAAGAATTTCAAAATGATGGATGCTGTTATATTGAATTGAGAAGTACACCACGAAAAACTCCATTTATGACTTGTAAACAATATGTGGAGACCTTAATTAAGACAATTAGGTTTGTATCAATGTGTATGTTGCAGGGTAATGATAAAATACAAGATCATTTCACTACAGTCATTTAAGGTACTGATAAAATCAGGGATTTGATTCTTTAGAGAAATGACTCAAAACAGTTGTTATTTTTTTTATATCATCCTCTGAGATTTGATCCGGATTTGTTTAAATCGTGGTTTTTTATTATTTCCCTGCATCATATTATATTATAAACATTATTTAATACCACAATCATATAATATTACAGGGAAAATCCAAAAAGACTCACAATAGTTCCTAGACTCATACTGTCCATTAACCGAGGCAACCCTGTTAAAGATGGGGAAGAAACAACAGATTTAGCTATTGAATACCATAAGATTTATCCAGATGTGATAGTGGGTATTGATCTTAGCGGCAATCCTACTGTTGGAAAATTTCAAGACTTCGTACCTGCTTTAACAAGAGCGAGAGAAGCTGGATTAAAAGTAATTTGATATTTTATAATTGGTAGTAAGAATATCCTTTTTATATAGGTACTTGCTTTTATATTCCAATATAGGAAAAGGAGAAAAAACGTAATACATGAAGAAAAAATGCAGTTAAAACTTGTTAATAAAAACAAAATAAAAAATGTATATACTTAATATAGTTGTATAATATTATCTTCATAATCTGGCATCAATATAATTTTTTTAATTTCATTGCTTGTTATTATGATAACTTAAAAAAAACTTATTTTATAAGTAAAATTTTCAGATAACATTACATTGTGGTGAAATATGTAATCCGAGTGAGATATTAGAAATGCTGCAATTTAAACCAGATAGAATTGGACATGGAGTTTGTATACATCCAAACTTCGGTGGCACAGAGGAAATATGGAATATTTTCTGCTCATCTAAAATACCAATCGGTTAGTCTTTTAACTTAGACAATGACATTTGAAGGTTTTAATAAAATAATAATAGTAATTCATGTACATTTACTTTTCAGAAATATGTCTCACAAGCAATATTAGATCAAAATCAATACCAAATTATCATTCCCATCATTTTAAAGAGTTTTATGAAGCTGGAGTGCCTATAAGCCTAGGAGTGAGTACAGGTTTTAATTTGTTTAACTTTAATTTTGTATTTTGTTACACCTATTATAAATTAGTTTTACCAATGTCTTCTATGGTTTTACTTAAATTGAATATTTAATGATAATATGTTGATGTCATATCAATGCTTAAAGTGAACACTAACACTAAATTATGAAAATTTCGTTTTTTACGTAAATCGCTTCAATATGTTATAAGTATTAAGCTAAGCACCCCATTTTTTTAAAATATCACGAGAAATACAGATAACTACATAAAGGCTTTTTTGTTCTCGTGGGACATATGTTCATTCCCTGAAATTCCCCGATTTTTGTGATTCCCCGCGCTAACCATCAAATCCTCGCAAATAAAAGACATTCGCGCTGCTCATAAAATAATTATGTGTAAGGTGGTGCTATATTTAATTTTATTAATAATTTTGTATGTTTTATTTCAGACGGATGATAAAGGCGTGTTTGCGACATCACTTTCTCAGGAATATTATATATGCGCAGAGTCATTTAAATTAAACAAAAAAGATATGTATCAACTAGCCACTAACGCAAGTCATCACATTTTTGATGAAGATATGCGTGAAATGATGAATAGTAAACTGCAATTATTTTGTAATCAAAACAATTTATTAGGATAAAAATATAATAAATAAATTAAAACTTTAAATGATCTGTTTTTTAACTATTTATTTATTGTTACATAAATAGTTAGCATTTGCTACGTTTTGAGAAAGCTGTAAGTAATGAGTAAGTACCTACCCGCAACTAAATTTTCAGGTAAATATAAAAATTGCAATTCCAAAAAATATTAAGGCTTATATGTTATTATGTAATGCTCCACTTTAGTGGTGAAAAAAAAATTACAAAATGTACACACTTATTCCAGTAGACCCATAGACAATAGTGGGTAGACTGAAAAACAAAAATATTTTATCCTATCCGATTTATGTTCCAGAACTTCTGTTGGTTATTATTTTCAAAAGCCAATTCACAACAATAAAAAAAAAACATTAAACGAGCACTGGTATCTGTGTCGTATTTAAAAGACTCTGGCGGAATGGGGCCCGAAAACGTTTGTCGGATTAATCCGATCCTGTCGGCGAAAGGGTTAAACGTAGTGTTTAAGTACTCTGTGGTATAGGCCATATGGTACCTATCACGAGTGATTAAGTACTCTGTGTATGGTATAGTCTGTGACATAGTGGTGGGCGATCATGAATGATTTACATAATCGAAACATTCACTAGTAATTACTAATACTGATAATCGATTGTTGATTAGTAACTAATTTTATTTTCATAATCGAATAACGTTACTAATTTGTATTACTAATCTTAGATATACAAATTAGTTAGATATTAGAAATCCGCCAACGAGGACAGTGAATTAGTAGAGATACAGATTAGTAATTACTTATGTTGCGTCCACACGTATTAAGTAGATAAGTAGTTAACTAAATTTTAAGTGAATAAATTTAAGTGCGTGTCCAAACGTAACAATTAAGTAAAGCTGTTAAGTAGTTAAGTGCATTTAAAAATAAAGATGGAAGATCGAAAAGAACTCATAAATTCCATATTGAAATTTGTTATTAGTGAAACATTGAATGAAGTTAATAAGTTAAAAATAAAATACACACTTTGTGGTAGCCTTGGTTCAATTGGACCAATGAAAGTGCCACATTCTGGTGTGCATATTTACGGCGTACTTAATTAATGTGGAGAAAGGATTTTTTTTTTGTAAATAAAGCAATTCAAAATAAGACGTGTAACTTTCATAATTAATGTTGTACTAATCAAAAGGCGTCCTGATTGTTTTATTTGGAATTTGGATAATTATACTTGCAAATTTCCAAGTAGAATTTACATGTACCCTAGTTGGTAGCGAGAGTGACCCTGCCTGCGAAGTGATTAGATTCCCGGGTTCGATTTCCGGCCGGGGCAGATATTTATGAGACAGTTAATATTTTTACTCGGGTCATGAGTGTTATTGGGATGTGTTATATGTGGTATCTATGCCACCCGCAACACAGGTAAAAACCTACTGCGAGGGTGTATATAAGCGTATTACAAAAAATTGGAATAGTTAGCAGCATGTAAGTACAGACAGCACAGCATAAAAATAAAAATTTTGAAAAACCCCCCGTATTAGGCTACTGCAGTGCCCTCTGGTGGCCTACCGCCATGAAACATGTATATAAACTCGCTCTTTAGTGATACCTTTTGAATGCAAAAAACTGCAATGAAATCGGCGCAGTAGTTTTCATAAAAACCGGTAACATACATACATAAAAACTAACAACCTCTAACCCCTAATGAATATACCGCCTTCGTTTCGTTCCGTCCGTCAAGGGTAAAAATTAAAATGAAAAAAACAATTGTGTGGTTTTATGAAACCACGGTAGGTATAAGTGAAACTTTTTTTCGTATTGTAGACATTTAACTAAAAATTTTTGGATAAATATTCGATTTAGGGTATTAAAAGATTTAAAGGCGCTCGACAGAGCAGCCGAGGCCAATATGGTGGCGCCATACTGGCGCTTTCACTTTACCCCCACTCCGCGGCCGACCGTCACGCGACATGCGACACACAGACCAAAAAGTTTGAGACGATGTAATAAAAGTTTCACTTTAAAAAGGGATAGATACCATATAAGGCACAATGTATGCAGTATGAGTATTGGTAGAAATTATAATACATTTTAACAATTAAATATTAAAATAATAAAAATAAATTAAAATATTCATATATCTTAAATTAAAATAAATCTTGCATGCCCTTTGGTTTACTAAAAACTAATGATCAACAACGCAAAGAAGTTTACGGCTTCCTCACAACCTACTTAATTACTTAACCATTTAAGTAAATTTTAACTAAATTTTAAGTAAAAATTGCCCGTCCAAAAGTGATAAGCCCCGCCCACCTACTTAACAGAAAAATTTCTAAAATATTTGTTTACTTGTGTACTTAACTACTTAACTATTAAATTGTCCGTTTACACGTATTTATTTACTTAAAATTTAGTTAACTACTTATCTACTTAATACTTGTGGACGGAACTTAACGGTTGTAATCGAAATATCTCGAGACATCTTCATAATCGAATGATTCCATTAGTATATTAATATATCTCATAATCGCCCACCACTAGTTTGACAGACAGTGTCTGTGACTCCGCCAGGAGTATATGTGTTCTGTGGTCTGTGAGTTTCAATTATTTTATAACCTACAAACAAAATCGTAAAAATTACCATTTTACTTCACAGGCTAATTATTTTAATTTCGTGTAATTCAGCAAAATTAAAGTTAAAAAGTAAGCTGTCTTTTGAATTGTCATTCAAATACCATGAGCGATTTGGCCGATTTCTCGAGCCCAAAGGCCGGAGACTCTGAACTTCAAGATTTTCTCATGGTAGAAAAGCAAAAAGCTCAGTTCCATGCTCAAGTAAGTTTTATTAATGATTATTAATTATTAGCAGTCATCAAAAACTCAAACTCAACCATTCTAAGTTAGTTACCGGAGATTTGTGAAACTTTTATTATGACATACGATTGTTGCATTCTTGTTATTAGGTAACAATATTTAAATTGAACTTTTATTATGACCACAGCCTAGCCGTCGAGTTCACTTGTTATCTTTTTCAAAAATAAGAGATATTGACCTGACCATACTTCCAATAAGATGGTTGAATTACATACAAACTTTATACTTACACCTTAGTTCCCATTGTTTTTTTAATTAACTTAAGTTCCTACAGATTTTAAGCTTTAGTTTCGAAGTAAAATCGGAACCCTTATAGTTTCGTCATGTTCGTCTGTCTGTCCGAAACAAAGCGCCGAAACCCTTAGTGCTAGAAAGCTGTAATTTGGCACGGCTATACATATTGATTAAAATTGCAGAATTGTAGAATAAAATATTGAAAAACATTTTTTTAGGGTAACCTCCTACAGGTAATTTGAGGATGATTTTTTTTATTTGTGGCCTACCCTATAATGTGGGGTATCGTTGAAAAGGTTTTGGTTAGAGTCAAATGTGTCCGTCCTCTGCTGGCTAAACAGTTGGAGTTTGACCAATGTTTGTGTTTGTTTGTTATATGATTGATTTACAAGGAAAACTATCACCGCTATGTTAGCATAAGTAGTTAATGAGTAATAGTCGATAAATTTACTAATTTGGAACCCTACATTGCAAGTGGCTTGACATGCACTTGCCTGGTTTTTTTTTAAATATAACTAGATATAATAATTATTATTATTTTATAAATATACATACTTAAAGTCAATTTTACACTATGACAAATATTTTCCCAATTAATAGGTGATAAACTGAAGATGATCAGTATTATCCTATGTTATTTATCATTTTAAATGTATTTACAGATTCATGAATTCAATGATTTCTGCTGGGACAAGTGTGTGGACAAGCCTGGAGCTAAATTGGACTCACGGACTGAAACCTGCATCACAAACTGTGTCGAGCGATTCATTGATGTTTCTCTACTTATCACCAACAGATTTGCCCAAATGCTTGAGAAAGGTGGTGGCATGAATTAAATCTCATTAGATTGTACATATAAAATTTACAATATTGTTCACAATTAGTCCTTTCAATATTCAATGGACTATCTTTATTCTAATTCAAATCATAATGGTTATTTTTAGTTGTATAATGTAGCTTTATATAGGTTATGTGCATTGGTTTGTCATTGCAGTTGAATGTACAGCATTTAAGTAATGTAAAAGTTTAAAATGGTTGCAGAGAATACAGTTGATTGTTAAATTATTTCAGTGTTTAAATATGTATTAAGTCTCCTATGTATATTTCCACTTATAACAAGCATCTCCAAGTACTTCTTAGAGATTAAATACCATCCTACTATATGTGTAGAAGAACTATGGCTCTGGATAGAGTTATCACTCTTAAGCTTCACCCCTCTAATCTTTGTAAATTCAGGCAATTCAGCCATCTTTTCTGTTATAGTAGTAGAGAGAGAGGTTAGAGTAGTAGAGACCAGGTTTTTAAGGCTTACGATGTATAGGACACAGGTCTCCACTAATCTTGAATTGTAATCTTAAACCCAATTAACATTTTGTTTTGGCTTCTAATCTGCATCTCATTGAGTTTTGGGATATATGCATCTGGAATGGCCAACTTTTTTTTCTTGGCGTAGCAAATTGAGATTTATAGAAAATTTAGCTAAAACTTTTATTAGTTAAAGCAAAGACTCATAAACTTAAATGTGAATTAAAGATGTCATGGGCAAAAGTTCTGAGCCCTCAGTTCAGATGCCTACATAAAGTGGCATAGTATGTAATATATAAAATTTCCATGTCACAATGTTAGTTACAACCCTTAATTTTCAACCTTCTAAAACCAACCCCTATTTTTAAACGCTTTTATTTAGCTTCACTTCGGAGCATCAAATCTTGTAACGTTAATTTGAATGACTTCCCTTTAATGAAAATTGATGAAATTTGGCAGACATGTGTATTTCCGATGACAATACACGAAAATCATATTTTAAACTAATTTTCATTGTTTATTTGTTGTTAAATTAAAAAAAAACGATTTTCAGACTTTAGACGCATAATTCTCTATGTTCTATTTTACGTAGAGACTTGAAATTTTCACAACTTGTAGCTAATTTTATAAACTAAACATTATTGAAATAAAAGCGTTTAAAAAAAAAAATTTTTTTAGGATTCAATTATTTAATATGATTTTTAGGTGATACGAAGTTCGCCCGGTCAGCTAGTAATAATATATAAATCTCCGAAAGTACTAACTTTGTTTTAGAATTTAGTTAAGAATTTCTTAAAATGATTTATGTTATTCTCAACTGGCTAGAGGCTAAAATTATAGATTTATCTCAGTTTTTGCGTCCTCAATACAGACGTTTATAAACTGAGGGCCCAGATTAAACATATGTTTAAAAGAATAAATACATAAATGTGCCTTAAACACATAGTTAACATTTGAATTGTCGCTAAGAATTAGTTAAAAAATAGTGACAGAAATTAATGGCAGAAAGGTACAATAGATTCAAATTTTCAGATAACATGTGAACTGAGGGCCCAATATTTTCGGCTTTATCCACAAGGTGCAACCTCTTTTTTTGAAATAAATTAGCTGCGAAAAGTTTTTACTAATTTTTAACTAACACATGGTTTTTTGTTCAAAATGCCAAAGTTAACTTTACATTTTCAATAGGAACAAATTTTGTAGGGTAACAAATAATAATAAAAATGAAATAACAATTTACTTATTAGTCTTATATTTAGATAACTGGGCTATTTGATAACTTAGTAAAAAAAAATTGGGCAACATAATTTGTTACATTTAAAATATAACAGATCCATAAATATAGATTGTTCTTTTTGAAATTAAAAACCAACTCTACCCAGCTTGGTGTCAGTTCTAGGATCAGCAGTGACAGTTTGTACAGAAACTAAAGCTTCATTAATCTTTGTTTGCAAATCTCTTAAATCCTGGACAAATAATAATTTCAGTACATCAGAAGGCTGCTGTACAACGTTGATGTCGGACTTTGCACAGTCTGGGTGGGGGGCAGTCTTTAATATCTTGGATACAGCAGATAGCCGCAGCTTATGGTCTGGGTGGGGTCCAACATTGGCCAGTGTGCACACTCTCTCCACTCCTGCCTTGAAAGCTGGACTATTGACTGAAATAAACCAAATGAGATCATTAGAGAGCAACTAATTAAATAAGAATCAACATGCATGATAAAAAACATACATTGCTATAGATAAATCAAAGGGATTGAGTAACTTATGGTAGGTATTTGAAATAATTTAATATAAAAAAAATATACTTACAATCAAGATTATCTAATGGATTTGAGGAAACAACATTTGGCGTAGCTTTCTTTGGTTGTTCCACTTTAGCCTTGTTGTATTTTGCAGCTGAAATAAATGTTAAAATTTTACTAAAAATATTTTACCACAGCACACGAAATCATGAGCTTATTATTTTATATGTATTTCATGACATTTGTATAAAATGGAACTTTGTTGTTGAACGTACCATTGTCTGCATACTCCAGTCTTACAGCATATGATAGCAGCCAGTTTAACTGTTCGTTTAAAGTGCCTTCAATAACAGGACTCACCAAGTCCTTTTGGTAGTCCTCATAGGCTGCTACCCATTTTTCTCCTTCAATGTTTCTCAGGCCTTCTCTCTCCTCGATCTTGTAGTGTCTTATTTTCTGATCCTCCAGCCACAAAACAACGCTCCTATACTCCTTTTCATCTAAAAAAGGGTAATTTCATGATGAAAAGAATGGATAACTTACTAAAACAATATGTTAAGTATCTTACTTATTGTGTAAATACTAACTTACCTTCACAGTTAAAAGCATCTGGGTTTGGATGCCCTAATGCACTTAGTTTCAACCTAAACATTGCTTGTGATTTGTTTCGGAAAGTAATTTGTCGGCTATTTCAATTCAATATTTGGTTAGAAAATAATTACAGACATACACAGTACAGACTTGAGACTACAGACCACAGAGTACATTTGCTACAGACAGACTACAAAGTACTCTATCTATGCTAAAGACGAAACGTGGAGACCAAGGATATTATAGTATAACTGGAATGCAATCTTCGTAGTGGTACCCGAAGACGGATGAATATAGATGGGCAATCCACCCACCCGGGTTAAACCCGTTGGGTAAAAACCCAGGTGTTTTGTGTTTAAACCCAATATACACCCAAATTATTGGGTTTTTACGATTAAAAAAAAATTCGAATAATAAACAAATGCAAATTGGTACAGTGGGCCACAGTTCCAGCTAACCATTTCCGTTTTTATTTGTGTGTTATCCATTGCACCCATGAGTCACGACACAGGGAATCTTGTTGTGGGGCTATGAGTGTGTAGTCAAAGTGGTTCGTTGAATTATCGATTCGGCATAGGCGTGCAATGGAAGCCCTATGGTACCTACGTCGGTTTCTATCTTGTATTTATAAACTTCTTGGATAAGGTGAAGTAAAACTGCTGTCAAGTGTCATTGCATCCATGCTTGTTGAAGCATATTACACTATCTCACTATCTGGATTGCTGACCTTGTAGAGGTAACTGAAGGTCAATGACGTCATATCTTAAGCACTATTCGACCAATCACAGTCCGGATTGAGGTTGTCCTTCATAATAGTAAGGTGTCCACACTTACTTAGAAACAATATGTACTATTTTGATGTGGTTTTTTAAAATGATTACTATTGGTAATTTCTCTCATGGTAAAAAAATATGATATAAAACATTTTATTAAAATTTCTTCAAAATTACTGAATTTAAAATATTGCAATTGTTTTTATTGTAATTTTCTCACTGATAATTGACAACAGTACAACACCACATTTTAAGCAACACAAACAAAAACGACGACCACAGTCTTCACAAATCCCCGATGAACGTAATCGCCACACTGAAAAATTGCATTAACTTTTTGCCGCAGTGTTGCAAACTACCACATAATTACGGTACCTAAAATATTAATATTAGATATTTTTATATCATTATAAAAAATCATAATCGAATGATATATCTTGGGACTATAGATAACATGGACACAATAGAAAAATGGTCCTTCGGTTATGACGTCATCCATCCTCAGCAGGTACCTATACAAAAATACTCATCCAGTTAGAGTAATACATCCATATTTAAGCATGGATTCAAGCTCTCTGTCTGTTTGTGACATTGACTTATATTAAAAGGACTTGTTATAATGTCATATAGATACTTAGTTATGGAATAGTTTAAAAGACGAAGTAATAAACATAGTGGCGTCCTTGTCTAACGAATGAAATAAAAACAATCCAACTCTATACGCAACAGTTTCGCTATACTGTCAAATTTTTCATGACGTCAGACGTGTGCCGAGTTCGCCATTTTGTTTTATCTCTTTACTACAGTGTAAATTGTAACTTATTACCATGGTATTAAGGTACTAACTACTAAAACTCACGTTGACAAAGGAATGTCAAACTCACGTCAAATTGGACATTAGTAGGAACAAAACCGCCATGTTTCGTTGCGTAGGTATGCACGTTTTTTTCGTACGTAGGGCAGCTCCTCTAGCTCAATGGTTTGTGACGTGTGGTGTGTCATGTGTGTTTAAGTAGGTACTCTGTGGCACAGAAAAATATTACTGCTCTGTGGGCTGTGTTTGTTTAGATAAGGTTTAGTTGGAAGTGTTGGAACTTGGTATTCATTATCATTTTCAAATTTCAATTTTAAAATAATTAACTAATGGTAAAAGGTAACAATTTCATACGCTAGGTCCATACTATCAAGTTTTCAATGATTTAGAGTTAACAAACCAGTTTTTTTGTGAGAGGAATAAATCTTATCGTAAATAAAATTGTGATTAAACAAGGAATTAATCAAAAACCATGTCGTCGTGGATCAAGGAGAATTGCGTGTCCTTTTTTCAACTGTTCAGTATTAAAGTGGTAAAAACTGGTCGTATACCTCAGCACATAGCTTTTATTATGGATGGGAATCGACGGTTCGCTAAGAAGTACAAACATGGGGATAGTGTTGCCGGTCACCATAAAGGTTTCGACAAATTATCAGAAACTTTAAAGGTTTGAACTTTGTTGTTGATATCCTACTGTACTTTATGATATATTCTGTGTATAATTATACAATCCAATTGTGAATTACAGTGGTGCCTTGATCTAGGTGTTCCAGAAGTCACAGTGTATGCATTCAGCATTGAAAATTTTAAAAGAAATGCAGATGAAGTAAATGGTCTCATGGATTTGGCTCGAGAGAAATTTGAAAAACTTCTAAAAGAAATGTATGTATGTAAAGCGAACCTATGTGATTTCTATAATAAAATAGATAAGTTCTATTACTGATCAATAACAATTCTTAGTATATCAATCCCTTCTCATCAGGACAATATCATAATACTACTCTTTCAACCCAATCAGCACAAATATTTTCATACACTTCAGCCATAAACTGTTATCTTTGATTACATAACTGATAGAACTGAGATCAATAAACAAATTTGAGATCATTGATATTATCTGTATTGACCTGTGTGGTGTGATGGTTACCATGCCGGATTGCCACCTGGGTTTGATTCCCAGCATGGCAGAAATTTGAATGAGTTTGAATTTCTGTTCTCGGTATGGGAGTAAGTATCCTTGCTAGTGTGGGGCTATGAGTGTGAAGTGTTAATTATTATTTAATTATTAATCAATACCCTATGCATATCATCTATCTATCCCATACTAAATTTAATCTTAAAAATTATTAATTCTGTAGTCTGTCTACATACAGATAGGTAGACTTTATACATTTTCAAAAACATTTTTAAACCTCTTCATCCATGCATGCATTATGCTAATAATAAAGATTTCTATTTTTAGAGATGCAATTAATGAGTGGGGTGTAAGAGTGCATGTCGCAGGGCGTTTGTCTTTGCTCCCGGAAGATCTACAATGCCTTGTCTCTAAAGTGATGCTTGCCACAAGGAATAACAACAAACTGCAACTCAATATTGCCTATGCATATACAGGTATGTTTTATATTATAATACATCATCTTATTTTTTATTTATTTATTTATTTTCACAAAATCCACAGCTTAATATGATTACAAGTATTAAACTTACGAATTATATGAGAGCCAATTATGGATTTACATTTTACATATTACACATTACTGCACACTTCAAAAGTATAGGTGTTTTTTTAATTTAAATAGGTTTATTCCCAATTGTATATAACTCTATTACAGAGTTAATGTAATCCTTGTATTATATTTTATCATTATAGTCCAATACTTATTGGACTACTAGGAAATCGCCCTCGCTTCGCTTCGTAAGAAATAGTAAAAAAAAAATATAATATAGCCTATGTCACCCGGGGATAGTGTAGCTTCCCAACAGTGAAAGAATTTTTAAATCGGTTCAGTAGTTTCGGAGCCTATTCAATACAAACAATCAAATCTTTCCTCTTTATAATATTAGTATAGATGATAAAATGCAGGAAAATGAAGATCAGTTTATATGTTAAAACTAGGGAGAGATGAAATCAGCAGAGCTGCTTCACATCTGATAGACGGAGTTGAAAATAATGATTTGCCAGCTGAAGCTATTGATGAGGACCTGGTGTCACAGGCTCTGGATATTGGAGAACCAGAATTACTGATCAGGACTTCTGGAGAAGTCAGGCTCTCTGATTTCATGCTGTGGCAGGTATAATCTATTGTATCATCTGTACATTAATATGTCAAGGGAAAACATTTGTACCCTTTTTTATGTATCAAAGTTTATATGGAGAAAAATAGTACAGAAAGCTAAATTTTATACTAAATATATCGCAAATACATTTATTGCATACATATGCATTTAGTGCAGTAAAATTTGCAGTATAATTTGTACAAAATGACTTATTTAAATCTCTATCTTTCAGGTTTCACATACCATACTATATTTTACTGATGTTTTGTGGCCAGAATTCACAATTTGGAATCTTTTGCAAGCAATCATACATTTCCAAAGACATGCATCGCCACCACTCCCAGTGAAAGAAAATACTGAAATCCAACAACAATTTTTGGATAAACTTAAGAGTAAAAAATGGAAAGAGTTAGAAAAAATATGTGGATGTTAATTTATTTTATTGTATTAATTTATTATCAATGTAAAAAATAGAGAATAAATAATTAGTGCTGTATATTAAATTACAACATAGTCGCTCAAAATCTGTTTGAATATGAAGCGTAAAACAAACAGAGGGACCTTCGCATGTGTTCCGTGTATTGTCGATTGTCATCCATTATAAATAAAACTGAATAGATCGGCACCCATCTTGATCAATCCTTTGTGTGTTTTGCGCTTTATCCCAAATACAAATTATAAAAAAATCATGAAATTGACAGTTACTATTTGTAAAGTGAATTGAAAGATGAATTATTTTATTTAAATATAAATATTATTGATAAACATTGAATTATTTATTTAATATTTCAATATGCTGCTATTTGTACCACATGTACATTGGATAATAATCACGATGATACGCTCAAAGGTCGATGTCAATAGGTCGTCCTACCAAGTACATATTTTAGGACTGCAATTTGTGTGTTCTACTAATATCTTTGAACGAAGCTCTTCCAATATATTTTGTTATGGAACTTAAAATACCTACAGGTAAGTTTGTATAATATATTAGGTATACTCCTCGGCCACCACTAAAACAGGCACCAGTGCTGCAGTGGTGGCTTCCCAAAGCAAAGCAAAGGTGGATTACTGGTATTATAAAAAAAAAATCATATTTATTTACACTATATTAATTACGATATAATTTTATACAGTAATGGCAATTAAATTAATAAAAAAAATTGCCTAATAATTGGTATGTTGTTATTGCTTCAATTTTACAGTTATAATAAATATTTCTCATGCTACTTTCCTTTGATTGTATATTTTGAGTATGTTTTTGTAGGATCATAAGGCTCCCATCTTGATGCTGGGAAAATGTGTTTATTCCTTTCATACCACGACCTGAAAAAATAAACTCACACAATATAATATATTGCAAGAAATACTTAGTAATAGCCTACAAATCCATGTGATGGTATTTAGTTACAATCAAGTTTGGTAGAAGTGAGTTGAACTCAATGAACTAACATAATAGTAGTATATTCGTTCACTGGTTGAACTGGATACTGGACTTGACGTCCAGTTGATATGAAATGCGAATACCTTTAAGTATCTATTATATATTAGTTATTGCTTGTGTGTTAAATATCACTGAACCATGTCAGCTTCATTGTGCATTGAGCAAATCAAAACAATAACAAAATGTCCCTACAGTCGGGCTTGTTGCGGTTGAGTCTCAAATATGAAAATCAGCATAGTATATAGCATATTAACCGTCTCTTTCGCCATCTACGGAGCTCTATAAACAAACTGATTCAAGTCAATAACACTAAAAAGTACTAAACCTAAGTACTAACCTGAGGAGTACTTTCCCTGCATGCGAGTCTTGTTTCTCTTGTGTCGCGTCACTCACCATTCTGATGTCGTCTGACGCATCAAATTGAAATAATGGTCCACTTTTGCCTCTGGCCTGAAACAATTGGGCTTGTGTTATATGAACGAGATATTGACTGATTGCGGTTGAGATTGTTGGTTGTTCATGAGTGGCAAAATGCACAAGTGCTTCTGTGCCTTCTAGGGTCGGTTACAGTTGATTTTATCAAGTTCAAGTAGGGATGATTACAAACACATCCACCCCCAATTTGCACTTTAGATTAATTCAATGGTAGATCCGTGCTAGCAGTTAGCAGTAAGGTATTGAAATGAAAACAAGACAGGCTGGGAGTGCTCATATATGAGCTTTACTAATTATCCTTGACTAAACGGAAGGGAGGAGGAAATAATAGCAACAGCTCATTTATCTTATTAGTAAACTAGGCAATCGCCCTCGCTTCACTTCGGGAAAAATAGTAAAAAAAAAATACAGCCTATGTCACACGGGGTAGTGTAGCTTCCCAACAGTGAAAGAATTTTTCAAATCGGTTCGGTAGTTTCTGAGCATATTCAATGCAAACAAACAATCAAATCTTTCCTCTTTATAATATTAGTATAGATTAAGGTGGTAATTATATTAATTAAAGACTTACCTTAGTGACTATAAAATCGTAGAAAGTATAGTGGTGTGGAAGTATGAGATCTTCTTTAACATACATTAGCTGATCTGCAGAAACTGTCTTCAGTTCACTGAACTCAGGCCTCAGGGTGTCCAGGCATCTTTGAAGGAATTGGTATATTGAGTTTCCTGTACCATAAATTGATAACCATAAGTTTTGCCCATTAATAGGTATAACTCGCTGGGAATTGAACCCACAACCAGGTATGTATTGTATATCAGTTCACAGAAAGAATAAAACTATTCAATTAACATTTTTCTTCAAAAATGCCATAGTAAAAATATAATTGGAAGTTTATATTATGAGAGCTATATAGACTTAAGTAAAAAAAAAAATAGTAACCACTAAAACTGTTTGAGAACCTGTTTAAAGACGCACTGGGTTTTTATATAAATTTTGCTATGGAACTCATAACCAAATCAAAATGTAAATAGTTATATTCCTGACCTTTTTTTAATGTAACAATCCTTCTATGCCCTGATCCATCCCAGTAGCTAAAGGTGACAGTTATAGGTTCGTCCTTGAGACTTGCTTGAGTCATGACCCATTCTAGTCGAAGCTCCTCACGTAATTTCAAGTCAGCCTCTTCACGCTCTCTGTCCGGTAGGAAGGATGTATCGACGTCTGGATTTTTCTTTATCTTCTTGCATACCTTTAATTACATGTTTCTTATAGATATCAACTAAACAATGTAATTTCATATGCTTTTTTATAATATAATAACAATGATAAATTTGATAATATTAGGGAATATATTATCCATATTTTGTTTTACTCCATGGCACAATCTTAACACTGAATTTAGATAGAACTATCCTGACCAAGACAGATATTTATATGTATTTTTATTATACACTTATACTATAGTAATCTCAGTATCTACATAAAAGCGCGAGGAGGGTGAAGCATGTAGTGCGAGTGAGTGTGAAATATGCTTCGCCCGTCAACGAGTGCAGTGAAAAACTGCGACTCCTATAGATATCATATGAAGCATTCTTACAACTTCATCTTGTTCTCTCCAGGTCTTCTCCGGTTTTTCTTCTACTTCCTCTTCAGCTTCCTCCTCACCTTCATCTAAATCAAATGATAACGCTTGGATCTGCAACATAAAGAATGGCTTATTCATTAATTACATAATTGTCTTAAGGAGGCCATTCTTACATAATAATTTAACAAATCAAAATGACTAAAAATCAGATTTACATCAAATTATAAGTTTTAGTGCATTTGATCCTTTTTAAAACCAGATAAAATCTTACATAACAATAGAGAGGGGAGTAACAATAGAGTTATGTCCTCTAACATGGGAGGTAGAGGGAGTCAATAATGGGGAAAATTGTCCTGTAATTAATAAATGGCCACATCATCTCACTTTCACGCTTTGATGAGTGGATTGGCAAAAATTCCAAAAATGATTCTTTTTTCTAATCACACTTACAACAAATTTATGTTTAAAAAATACTTTTAAAAACAAGCTTTTAAAATTGTGTTTGTGCTGTTGGGCGCTGAAAACTTCCCTCATCTGAAGCCAACCCTGAGTTTAGTATTAGGTCACCATACTCACCATTATCATTCAAATACATTATCATCAAAACCAAAACATGTGATATTTCAATTCCGTAAAATTTATATTGTTCTGATTCAGCTGCAAGTCTTGAAGCAAGTTAAATAAAAGCTTTTATAAAACCACCATGATCGCTACATTATACATATAAAAGGAGCAAGGGATCAATAGGTACTTATTGTACAATAAATTAAGGAAAGTAAAACAATGAAAGTTGTTCCCAAGCAATGGTAGATAAGTACATACTTGCCGTTTCTGTTTATTTTTTTGGGCTTGTTTTGCTTCGATTTCTTTTTGCCGCTCTTTTTCCTTCTCTGCCTTCTTTTGTGCAAGTTTTTTTTCTCTTTCACGTACGATGTGTTCCTGTTTTGCTTTCATCTCATCAAGAGTCACCAGCCCAATCGTGGAGCTTTTGAGCTGTTGTTCCACTGCATCGTAATGGGTTGCAAATTTGTTTTCTATATTGTCGATCTTAAGGTCTTCTTCTATTTTTTTCTTTCTTAGCTCTATTTCTTGCTGAGCCTTTTCTCGTTTCTTCATTAGTTGCATGGCTCTCCCAGCCTCAGAAGCTGCACCTTTGTAGTGAGCCATTGCTAATGCTTACGCGTTTCTGATGAGGAGGAATTACTGTTTTAACTTTATATAAATACAGATAGTCTTTTCTAGAAAAATCAATCCCCTAACGATCCCCTAACGAAAACTGAAACGTCCTTTATAATTGCTTGACTTGACTTGACTGAAGTCTGACAGTGACAGCCAGCTCTCAAGCTGCATCAGTCGATCAATCAAATCAGTGGATGGATACCACAGAACACATATACTCCTTGGATACCTATCATATGGATAGTGACAGTTGACAGTAGACACTGCTAGTATAGTTAAAGAAAAG
Organism: Thymelicus lineola; assembly: GCA_963932265.1. NCBI lineage: Eukaryota > Metazoa > Arthropoda > Insecta > Lepidoptera > Hesperiidae > Thymelicus > Thymelicus lineola. The sequence goes on along the minus strand of OZ010687.1, from coordinate 4,515,298 downwards.
ACATAGACATAGAGCAAAGTGAATATAATATAACCTGTGGGTTTAACGCAATTATTTTGTCCATGGCACCCACGACACAGGGAATCCTAGTGTGGGGCTATGAGTGTGAAGCGTTATTTATTTATTTATTTATAATTATATTTTTTAGGACAAAAATTCATAGAACATAGTTTTATTAATTTATCGTTGCGCTGCAGATGTTTTTTCTGTGTGTTTTAATTAACTATGAAGTTAATATTCCTTTAATTTCTTTGTAAACACGTATAAAGAAAATATCGGTATTAAAAGTAAGGTTAGAGAGGGAAGGAACTGTAGAGAGCCAGGGGAGAGATCCGAGGAATATTAGCAAATTATAGGCTCTCCCTCCTGAATTTATGGTAAAGGTAGTAAAATGATAATGTCTGAAGCAATAAAGAGTTAAAAAAAAAAACATTTTTTTCGTTAACTTTCAAATTTGACACTTGACATGTGCGTGCAATTTTGATTACCGGCTTCGGCAGTTTCCAGATAAATAGCCGATATTGCCGTAATTCGTATTGTTGCACATTATTTTCAGCATCTTTTGTTAGAAAAACCGAGCTCTTCTATATTTAGTAGGTAGTAAATACGACTTTAAATATGGATGAAGCTATATTGTTACCATCGCCTAACTGGTTCCTTGTATCCGGCTTGGCTGTTACTGTAGATGGCTGGGTTATCTACGGAGGTCCCTCGAAGTCTCTTTGTGTTTTGGAACCCCTGAACCCTGACAGCAGCGTAATAGTTAGTGAAAAAGGATATCGAACACATTACTACCCAAAGGTTCATGGAGATAAGTAAGTAGAACATTAACATTTCATAAAGAGGAGGAAATTGCCCACATAGTAAACATTTTAATTTTAATAACTACCTCTTAAAGTTTTAACAGGCGAATGATTGTCCGGTCTTTCTTTTATTGGCGTTTAAAGACAATTAATTAATGTTTTGTTCAAATTGTACTTAAGATTATTTTCACAATAGTAAAGGTTTCAAATTATTAGTAAGGTCTCTTTTTCTAGTTTGAAACATAATTTTAGATACAGATAATAATGATTTTTACCTCATAAACAGACAAAAAGTAAAAAATAAAAAAGATAACAAATACATCTCTATACATTCTCTTAGGATAATATTGTTTTCATTATTTAATATTTATTTATTCAATGTACAAAATCATGCTCACTACAGTTTTAAATTTTGAAATGAATTGAAAATATATTGAAAAAAGAAATTATGTAAAAGTGTTTTTAATTTTTCCTAGGATTACTTCTATAGATATCTCCCCAACATGGTCTGAGAAGAAATCCTTCATAAGTGGTTCTACTGATGGCACAGTAAAGCTGTGGAACTTGGAAAAAGTGGACAATGAAATAAACTTAAAATATACATTGAGTCACTCAATGCATTCAAATGAACGAGAGGTATGTCATTATTTTTAAAGCCTTGATAGTTACACCTCTAGACTTTTTTTTAATGTCAAAAATAATGCTACTCACTCATAACCCCTCAAGAAGATTTCCTGCATCATGGGTACCATGGACAACACATGTATTTCAAGCTCATGATTTAAATTTCCGCCTTGCTAGTAATCGAACCCAGGACCCTTGGTAAGGTGGTCCAATAGTAAACATGCAACACGGGTTGACAAATGACATGGTTTTATTTGTTGTGGTTGGCAGGGACACTCAAGTTTTTATTAATACACTTTAATTCAAAGACTATTTATATCACCACTTAATATCAGATGAGATTTTAGTCAAGCATTAACACAAGTATAGTCAATAAATATAAAGTACCCCCAAAAACCGAACAACACCAGTCACATACAACTGCATGGCCATTCTGTAGTGCAATGCACAAACAATTTGCACTTCACTGCAATGCAGAGTAGCAATGCAAGAATTTTCAATGCAATGCCATTTTACATATACTGTCAGGAATTTCCATAATGCATTGTGAGACATTGTAGATTTTTGCTGTGCATTGTTGCATTGCAGTGTTAAGTTGTTAAGGTCTCACTCCAACAGTGAGTTGTGCGTTGTACCTAAAGTTCTTCATACAAGTCTTGTCACAATTTACTGAGATTGGTTTTGTCATAAATTGTAGATCGTCCTACATGTTAAGTTAAAATAAACTTATATGAGTAATACTTAACATTGAGATGATAAATTATAATATTTTGAATGGTGAATTTTTCCAGGATGTCGTTGGAGTGGGCTATAGTACCAACATCTTTGCTATAACAGTAGGATCTTTTGGGAGGATAGTTAAATGGGATTTACAGTCAAATGTTGTTAAAACATATAATTTGATACTGTCTAGGTTTAAGCCAACTTGCATGGCTTGCTCCCCTCATATGTCTCTTCAGGTAGCAGTTGGCACTAAACAAGGTGTTGTGCTAGTTCTGGACTTGAATGGTAAATATAAAAAAATAAATTTTTCGTTTATACAATACTCTTAAATAACTCTTTCTTTTTTTCTTTCTAATCTGTTTTACTGCCAGTATAATTAATATTTTTATTAATTCAAATTGTTATTTTTTTGAATACATAAAGACAACCTTCATTTTTAGATACGGGAACAACATTATTTAAAGTGAGGAGTCATGATGAAGAAGTACTCAGCATGTCTTGGTGCCCACAGTTTAGTGTACCAGTAAAAAAGTTTTTTAAGGATTTTGAACCAAAATATAGTGCCAATAAAAGAATGGAAAGAATAAGGCAAGAGCTCACTAACGAAAATAATGAAGAATTGGATGATTCAGCTTTATCAAAAACTTTGCCTGAAGACAGTTTTGATGAAACAGTAGTGGAAGAAGAAGATTTGTTTGATGTTTACAAAGACCATGCGGAAGATGAATTTGGACACAAAAAATACACACCAGAAGTCATAGTTGTTAAAGAAAAGGAAGCTAAATCAACAGAATTTGATTATTTGGCAGAGTGCCAAAATCTTAAAGACAAGATATTGAAGAACAAGGATGAACCAGAGCCTTCGATAAATAGTTTGGTGGATGCTTTGGACAAAACACATGTAGATGACAGTGAAAATAAAAGTTTTAAGGGCGAGGACAAGAAAAAAGGGGATTCTGCAAGCTCAGCTGAATTTAGTAAACAAAATCAAAAACATCTTTTAGCTACTATCGGAAGACATGGGTTAGAAAAGACATGAGTCTATTTAAATATTTTAAATGTTATTGCCAAACTTCTGTACCTTTACCTTACTGTAGCATTAAAATAATAAAAATTTGTTTCCATTTTTCTAGACAGCTGCGTGTGTGGTCTAAATATGGAAAATTATTGGGTAATTGCGTAATACAAAACAAAAACTTTGTTCCAAATAAATATCAGCCAAAAGTAAGCCACACGCCTTGGGCATCTCTGCTGTGGTATAAGCCAGATGTTTTGCTGATCACTGATGCAAGAGGACAGCTCCTACAATGCGATCCACTCACATTTGACAGGTTTGTTGAATATGTTTATGTTTTAGCCGTATTGGGGCGGCTTAGAATACGAACCCCAATCCCACTCCGGATGAGTGTCGTAAGAGGCGACTAAATCCGGCCCGCTGTGGTAGGGACCCTCGAGGAATTACATATATTGGTAATATTGATTTTAATTGTTAATTAATATCATTATTACTATTATTATTTCTCCATGGGGTTCGCCTCTTTCTTTATTTTTCTTCTCACTTTCTTGGTCGGCGACGCATCATTGATGACTTTGGTTTTGCTGGTGTCCATGGGCGACGATAGCCACCTACCATCAGGTGGATCGTCAGTTTGTTTGCTAGCTATTTCCATTAAAAAAATGTTTTGTCTAAAATATGCTTACTTGTCTTTTCCCAATGTTTTGTCACTTATTTTAAAGTCTGAATTCTTATATTTGTGGAGTTAAAATTGATAAATAAAAAGAATTATATTTCTTAGATTTAGCAAACAAAATTTTTTTCAAACAGTTGTATTATATTTTCACACAAGTCCTGGTTTCGTGTCTTTTGTTCACAGCCGAGGTAACGTACAGACGTCCTGTGTTGATGCTATTCACAAACGTGGTACATTCTGCATAGTATCTAATGCACCGCGTGTGCAACATGGGTATGGTACAAAAGTCTGCAACAAAAAAGAAAATGGCAACCAAACTCATACTGGCACTGAATCTAAGGATAGCGAGCAGATTGAAAGTAACCAAGAAGATAATAAAGAGGATAACGAAAAAGATAATCAGAAGGATAACCAAGAAATAAACAAACAGAGTAACGCTAAAGATGTTCTATCCGAAGATGACTGGTTTATTTGGACAGCAGCTCAAGACAGGACATTAGTGTGTTTTTCAATGACGCAAAGAAAGAAGATCTGCACTTACCATTCTTGTGGTGGTTACGTTTACAACATACAGACATGTCCATATGATGCTAAGAAGTAAGTGTGTAATAATAATATGATCAGAAAATAATATAGGATTTTTATTGATGTTTCTAGGATTTGATTTAGATCTTACAACTGGCCATCTTATCAGACATTATAGCACCTAGTTATAAGTAGCCTTAATAGGCATTATTATTATAAAAACAAGCATGTGTATTGGTGTGGGTGTGTTATGTCACTTATGTGCTTATGTGTGTGTTCTATTTTTTTATTTTTTATTAACTATATTTATTTTCAGGGTTGCAATGTGCGTAGGCGACGGGGCCGTTCGTGTTTGGGAGGCTAATTTTGTCGAGGATAATGATGAGAAGATCGCATACGGCCACGTCACTTCCTACTGGCAGAATGTTCAGGGAAAAGTGTTGGTAGCTGCCTGGCATCCCACTAGGGAAAACTTGCTAGCTTTTGCTACTGCCGAGTCTAGGGTAAGATTTAATATGAATATATTTTGTTCAAGTCAATAGCAAATAATTTTATAATACCTATTCTACGATTCAACTTGGCTTAGTTGGACGATTTTTTTTTTCATTTTGACTACGACGTCTGGTCGTCGCTGTGATGAATTTTGATTATTGTAATGTCTTTAGTAGCACTCGCAAGGTTAAGATGAATTGATTGACGTAAGAATCACCAACCATAGACTGATAAAACACATTACCCTTCTTTGGATCGCGCAGTCGGGTAAATATTTCTACATTTCCATTGTTGGAGACTCCTACTAATCCTACTAATATTATAAATGTGAAAGTTAATCAGGATGTATGGATGTTAGTTGCTCTTTCACACAAAAACTACTGAGTGGATTTCCATGAAATTTTTTCACAGCTAGACCATGATCTGGAATAACATATTGTTAACTTATTATCCTGCAAAACGTGGGTAATTCCATATCCAATATCTATCCATCCAGGTGGGTTTACTGGACGTTGGCACGGCTAGCCAGGAGAAGCCGGCGCGGGTGTTGAACGTGGGCGTCACCGGGAGCGTGTACTCTCTCTGCTGGGGCGAGCGCAACGACCTGTACGTGAGTGGTGGCGGCGATATCGTGCTGTGTAATTTGAAAAAGGAACGTGGTGAGTAGCGTGATGCCTTTGGTATTAATAGGGATGTTGACACTAATCGTAAATTAATATAAATTTATTTTTAAAGTATTAGTGGTAACATTTAAAGGCCTAAAATATTATTCTTTTATCGAAATCAATCACAATAAATTAAATATCATTAATTTAAAATGTTAAAAATAGTACTCACTGTCACGTGACCTCAAACGTCACTTCGAGGATATGACGTCATTGTCCGTATTTTAGAAGCACATTCAATGAACTTTCATAGACCGCTAGTATTGATATATCGGTTAATGAAGTTACGTGACGTTTTTGGTGGGAAATTTGATATTGATTTTTGTTTATCAATTATTGATTTTAAATTGAACATTATTTTTATGATATTTTTGGTAACATGGCAACGATGGTTACCATGATTGGCGCCATCAGCCCTTGGAGGTTCACTGCTGGACATAGGCCTCCCCTAACTTGCGCCACTCTGACCGGTCCTGAGCCTTCTGAATCCAGCGGATGCCCGCTGTCTTCAGGTCGTCAGTCCACCTAGTTGGGGGGATTCGATTCCCAATGATGCAGGAATTTGAATAATGAGTTTGAATTTCTGTTCTCGGTCTTGGTGTGAGTGTTGGTCTCTGTGTGTTGTCCATGGCACCCACGACACAGGGAATCCTTGTGTGGAGTGTGAAGCGTTGTTATTATTATTAATTCCAGATTCCAAGACGATATCAGTAGAGTTGGAGGGCGAGCGCTGGCGGCTGTCGGCGGTGAGCTGGTACCCGGCCGGGCTGCTGGTGGGCTCGGCGCTGGGCGCGGTGGCGCTGCTGCACAACACCACGCATCAGATCCTCGCTGTCAACTTTGTGTTCAAGTAAGGTTTTGTGTGTAATAGCAAAGCAAAGCAACAACCAATAATTGTCCCACTGCTGGGCTCGGGGTCTCTTCTCACAATGTGAGGGGTACAGGCCATAGTCTACCACGCTGGCCAAGTGCGGATTGAAATGAAATGAAATATATGTATGTATTCGAGGGTACGAAATGAAATGATTGGTAGACTTCACACACCTTTGAGAACCTCATGGAGAACTCTCCGGTGTGCAGGTTTCTTCGCGATGTTTTTCTTCACCGTGTAGCCGAGAAAAAGGAAGAAGAGAAGAGGCGTCATTGTAGCCGATAAAAAAAAAGAAGTTTAATAATAAATGAATGAGGGAGAGAAAGAAAAGGGGTGTTGTGTTTGGCTACAATATTAAAAAAGAAACATTAAAAAAAATAAATAAATAGAACACAAACCCACCAAAAGAAGTGTACCCGAATGTAGGCGAACTTTGCTCGGATGTTAGTGAGCCGATGATCTCCTAAATAAGAAAATAATTAAACCAGGAATACGGGCGCCAAGGAGACCATACACCTGCCACACAGTACGGATAACAAAGCCGGATAAAACATTGAACTATTAATCTCAAAGCGGGCTTTATACTTCAGTGTTGTATGTAAAACTAAATATTAATCATGATATTTTGCTGAGGAGTGAAATAAAATAATTTAAGTACCAAACAGACTTTTATTTCTTCAAAACAAGACTTGGCATTGTATCATTATAAGTAGAGAAACATTGCAAAAGTATACAAAGTTATAAATAAACATTCTAAATTGTCCGTAAAAGTTGTATTGTATGGTAGAAAAATATCACAAGCATGTACCTGTATAACAGAAGTACTTAGTCAAAATTAGGGCACGTCCTCTCCATGAGAATCCCCTCCTAACAGTGGACTGCAAGGCTGCCTCGTCACTGCTACGGTATGCTTCAAGGTAAGGGTCTCCTCATCTTGAGTTCGTAGTCCAGGCTCGAAAGGTAGATGGGTAGGAAAGAATATTTCGCCCTCAATAAGGAATAAGATAATGGATTGACATCAAAAAGTCAAGAAAGCCATTATGAAAAAAAAACTTACTCGCGGAAAGCGAAGTAAGGGAAAAAAATATGGAAATATCAGTGGAAATTAAATGAAAACATCACTAAAGTGATGATTAAACCACGGGTCCAGTGTGGAACACCGCAGGAAAATAAAGGAAAAGGAATACAAGCATCCTTGTTCAACTAAGTTGTTATAGGAAGGTAAGTTGGAAAAAAAAGAAAGGGAAAATTTTAAATACCGGAAAAAAGCTGGAACAACGAATACCTATACGTTATTCTCATGTAAATGCATTGCAAAATGCTTTACTATATCAATTTCTAATAGGAAATATCGATAAATAAGAAAAATCTTACCGCTAAATAGCGCCTCCAGTTACATAACATTATGGCCGTCATCCGACGCCGGTGCATTTACATGCTACGAAGGAATATACATCGCCCCCATCATGACCAGGACGCGGGAACGTACTATTAGTCCAAAATAACGAATTTGGAAAAAACTTCTAAAGAAAATCCACAAAATAACAAATTATTGGTTTTGACGCATTTTATCCGTGTCAAGAGCCAAGAGAAAAAGAAATATGGACGCTTGTGTCATAGATACGTAATGTCTATGCAAAATTGCACAGAGTAAGAAAATTTTAAATATGGCAATGTCTATGATAGGTTCTACCAAACATAATTAAATAAATTTCGTAAAATAAATAAACAATTAAGTCTTATAAGTAGTTTTATTTCCAAAAACACCACTATCAAATTTATATTTATATTGAAATTAAATAAATTGAATTAAGAACAAGTTAAGTTATCTGGTTGGGGTCCAGTCCCAATATCACGACTAAATAAGCAACGTCAAATTTAGAAGTTATTAATCCATGGCAAACATGTCAAACGGATTCATTCACCCGTAACAAGTAGTCTGTGGTAATATGAAGAGTTAAATTAATTTTTTATTGCAAAACAATAATAATGGTTCCATGTAGCGGGCGATGTACAAATCGTACGTTACATTTCCCCCTTTTCTAGCAAAAAAAAAAAAAATTTTTTTTTTTATAAGTGTTGACAACCCTATAACATGATATGGTGACAACCCTACAAAATAGTACAGTAACAAGTGTATCTAAGTTGTTACAAAAATTAGAAAAATAAATTGATGACAAGTTAATGAGAAATCGATGGAAAGTCGATAACAAATCGATAAGAAGTCGATAATAAGTCGATAACAAGTATCATCAAAAAAAAAGTATACTGGACTAGTATGCTACCGGTTATCGCAATAAGCACCCTCGCTTTGCAACAACAAACCAATCCAAGTATCCAAATTGGGTTGAAAATCCCAAAAGAAAACTAACTCCCACTCTACATCAAAATACTAAACTAACATAGGATTCAGTATGCAACCGGTTAACGTAATAGCACCCTCGCCTTACATTAACAAACTGTAATCCTACAAAACTCCTACTACATCTCAAAACAAACTCCTACTCTATCTTCAAAATAAACTCCTACTCTACAAAACCAAAATATAGGACTTAGTATGCACCTGGTTAATGTAACAGCACCCTCGCTTTACACTAACAAACCAAGACCCTATAAGAATAGATTTAAAAGTTGTGTCATATAAATACACGCAAAACAAACAAAAGAAAAATGCTATGTTTGGTATGCAACCGGTCAAAACAGTGAGCATTCGCTATGTAATGACAAACCCAACAAAGCAACCCTGTACATGTCAAATGTATATGGCATGCCAGGAAAGTATCCACGAAAGTGAATAAAAAAAGTGCTAATTAATATTAGCAAAAAAAAGTCGCCCACAAGATGTGAATAATCTATAGGGAAAAGAGAGTGTGGTGTTTCACACACACAAAAAAAAAAAAGCCACCCTTAAGATGTAAAAAATCTTTAGGGAAAAGAGAGTGTGGTGTTTCACACACAACAAAAGTCACCCTTAAGATGTAAAAATCTTTAGGGAAAAGAGGTTTAGTTGTACAACTCAAAATGTCATGTCCAGGTCCTAGGAATTCTAGTACTTAAAGTAGGACGTAAAAACTAAATAAATACTAAGCTAAAAAAAATACTTCTAAGTAGAAGCTAACTAATAGTGTACAACAAAACAAAATAAAAAAAACCTAGAAATAGGTAAATAAATCCACCTCTACCAATTAAAAAAAATACTAATAAATTGTACAAATTAGTGAGGGGATAAAAAAAAAATTGGGGATAAATAACAAAATATGAGTCCTTATAACATTGTGGGCACTAACTTCTTTTCTTTATATAAATTTAGACTTCCAAATTAAGTAGAGTATGTATATTACTAACTTTACTAATTTACTAACTTAGGTCCTTAACATACATCACCATCCAAGTGCAGTACCACTCATACATCACGCAATATTCCTCCACATACATAACTGCCTTTACCTTTGCCAGCAAATAGAAACAAGTTGGTAAGTATAATTCTATGTATCCAAATAAACAGAATAAATATTAAATTTTAACTATATCTTTTACATGATATCTACCTCTACTACTCCTATCAAAATCTTTTAATATATAAACGTTATCAGAAATTTTATCTATAATTTTACTTTTAATAAATTTAGGTGCTAACTTAGATGAAAAGAAGTGAGATGCATTGGACTGCACGAAGTTACGTCTCCATACAGTATCTCCAACATTATAAGAAATGCTTTTTCTCTTGGCATTATAATAAATAGAATTCTTCCTATAACTTTTAACTAAATTTTCCACTGTTTTCCTAAAAATATCTTCCAAAGTTGAAAGTAAAGAAGAATAGTCTGAACGACTACTAATAACCAATTCTGAAGGATCAGAAATTGAAGAAAATTTATATAATGAGCCGTCTAAAATAATTTCCCTTCCAAACATAAGAAAATTCGGTGTATAACCTGTAACTAAATTAATAGTGCTGTTAATAGCAGCTTGGACATGGGGTAAGTACCTAGACCAAGTCCGATGGTCAGCCTCAACATAACACGAAATACAAGTTTCTATAGTTTTGTTGAATCTCTCTACTGGGTTATTCTGAGGAGTATATAATGTGTTATAAAATATTTCCATTGGACATGTTTTACCATTAAAAGTTAAATAAAATTAAGTTCTGAAAAGTTAAAATGTTTTTACTCAAGTAATAGTTTACAACGGGTAAAGTTGAATTATTTTTCGAAGATTGTTTTGATTGTGGTGTTGTTGTCACATTATTTAACGTTATCATATTATCATCGGGGCCGAACACATCCTGATTCTGAGTCTGAACATGCACTGGAAAAGACACATTTGGTGCAGGCTCTTGTTCATGGCTGGTCGTAGGCATATTTATAGATTCCTTGTCAGACTTAGAAACAGAGGCTGTACCCTCCATCTTAACCAATATTAATATGTAACTCTATTCACCAACAATAACAAAACTTTAAACTAAATTATAACAATAACAAGTTAATTCAATTTAATTTTATATAACTGTATGTTAATATTACTATATTAAATTATTTACTTTAATAACCAGCAACTTCAAAAATGAAAGAGCAACTTTCATTAATACAATTATGATATTTAATATTCTTAAATTACAACAAAGTTAATAATTAATGTTAATGATGTTACTAAATTAAATATTACTCTTTAACTTTATTTCCAATATTACCAATTCAAATAGCAAATATAGTTAACTTCAAATTCCTCAAATAACTACACTAGGTTATTCACAAACTTTCATGAAAACAAGTAAGTACTTTTCTATGTTGAAACAAAACAAGTAGGTATACACCAAAATAATTGTTCAATAAACAATATAGAAAGGAAATTATACAAAACACCATACAACTTTTACTTGTAAAACAAATAAATAGCCAAGCAAAATTAAGTCTCAACAATATATCATGTATGTAAACAAAGTAACAACACTGAGTATGTATTTTACCAAAAAGGTTAACAAAAGTATAGGTTAAGTCAGTCCGAACAAATCAGGTCGGTCTAAAAATCAGTCCCTGTTCGGGCGCCAATTATTGTAGCCGAGAAAAAGGAAGAAGAGAAGAGGCGTCATTGTAGCCGATAAAAAAAAAGAAGTTTAATAATAAATGAATGAGGGAGAGAAAGAAAAGGGGTGTTGTGTTTGGCTACAATATTAAAAAAGAAACATTAAAAAAAATAAATAAATAGAACACAAACCCACCAAAAGAAGTGTACCCGAATGTAGGCGAACTTTGCTCGGATGTTAGTGAGCCGATGATCTCCTAAATAAGAAAATAATTAAACCAGGAATACGGGCGCCAAGGAGACCATACACCTGCCACACAGTACGGATAACAAAGCCGGATAAAACATTGAACTATTAATCTCAAAGCGGGCTTTATACTTCAGTGTTGTATGTAAAACTAAATATTAATCATGATATTTTGCTGAGGAGTGAAATAAAATAATTTAAGTACCAAACAGACTTTTATTTCTTCAAAACAAGACTTGGCATTGTATCATTATAAGTAGAGAAACATTGCAAAAGTATACAAAGTTATAAATAAACATTCTAAATTGTCCGTAAAAGTTGTATTGTATGGTAGAAAAATATCACAAGCATGTACCTGTATAACAGAAGTACTTAGTCAAAATTAGGGCACGTCCTCTCCATGAGAATCCCCTCCTAACAGTGGACTGCAAGGCTGCCTCGTCACTGCTACGGTATGCTTCAAGGTAAGGGTCTCCTCATCTTGAGTTCGTAGTCCAGGCTCGAAAGGTAGATGGGTAGGAAAGAATATTTCGCCCTCAATAAGGAATAAGATAATGGATTGACATCAAAAAGTCAAGAAAGCCATTATGAAAAAAAAACTTACTCGCGGAAAGCGAAGTAAGGGAAAAAAATATGGAAATATCAGTGGAAATTAAATGAAAACATCACTAAAGTGATGATTAAACCACGGGTCCAGTGTGGAACACCGCAGGAAAATAAAGGAAAAGGAATACAAGCATCCTTGTTCAACTAAGTTGTTATAGGAAGGTAAGTTGGAAAAAAAAGAAAGGGAAAATTTTAAATACCGGAAAAAAGCTGGAACAACGAATACCTATACGTTATTCTCATGTAAATGCATTGCAAAATGCTTTACTATATCAATTTCTAATAGGAAATATCGATAAATAAGAAAAATCTTACCGCTAAATAGCGCCTCCAGTTACATAACATTATGGCCGTCATCCGACGCCGGTGCATTTACATGCTACGAAGGAATATACATCGCCCCCATCATGACCAGGACGCGGGAACGTACTATTAGTCCAAAATAACGAATTTGGAAAAAACTTCTAAAGAAAATCCACAAAATAACAAATTATTGGTTTTGACGCATTTTATCCGTGTCAAGAGCCAAGAGAAAAAGAAATATGGACGCTTGTGTCATAGATACGTAATGTCTATGCAAAATTGCACAGAGTAAGAAAATTTTAAATATGGCAATGTCTATGATAGGTTCTACCAAACATAATTAAATAAATTTCGTAAAATAAATAAACAATTAAGTCTTATAAGTAGTTTTATTTCCAAAAACACCACTATCAAATTTATATTTATATTGAAATTAAATAAATTGAATTAAGAACAAGTTAAGTTATCTGGTTGGGGTCCAGTCCCAATATCACGACTAAATAAGCAACGTCAAATTTAGAAGTTATTAATCCATGGCAAACATGTCAAACGGATTCATTCACCCGTAACAAGTAGTCTGTGGTAATATGAAGAGTTAAATTAATTTTTTATTGCAAAACAATAATAATGGTTCCATGTAGCGGGCGATGTACAAATCGTACGTTACAACCGAAACAAGTGATAATTCAAACAAACAAGTGATAAACGTAAAGTAATTAATTAGACCCCGAGCCCAGTAGTGGGAGAATTATGGGTTGTTGCTTTGCTTTTTAAGGCTTCGAATCCCCGACACAAAAAGAGGGGTGTTATAAGTTTGACGTGTCTGTGTATCTGTGTGCCTGTCTGTGGTATCACAGCTCCTAAAGGAATAAACCGATTTTGATGCGATTTTTTTCTTTGAAAGCTGACGTGATCGCAAAGGTCTTTACTTATATTTGGTGAAAACAAAACAGTCGGTCAGTTATGTTGCTGAGTGTAGTTAAGATATGATTTCCATAAATTATAATATTTTAGTATTATTGGTTTTTACTTTCTCATTGTTGCAGCAGTATAAGTTGTCAAAACAGTTGATGTTGTTTCAGGAAATTGATCAACAGCCTAGAATGGCACCCGCCGTACACTTCCAGTTCTAGTGAGGAGTCGTCATTGAAGAATCTGGTCGCCGTGTGCTCCATGGACAAGTGTGCCAAAATAGCTATACTAAAACACAGCCAGAGTGATGGTGAGATAACAAGAGATAACATCATTTTGTACACCCCGACATTTATATCCGAAATCTTAGGTATTTAAATTTTGATGCAGAGGTTATAATAGTCACCAATTCAGTTCTCCACCAATCTGCTCCAGACCTCAGTTTTCAGGGTTCCGAAGTAAAATCGGAACCCTTATAGTTTCGTCATGTCCGTCCGTCTGTTCGAAGCAAAGCGCCGAGACCCTTAGTGATAGAAAGCTGTAATTTGGCTTGGATATACATATTTATATCCAATTATTATTTATTCATTTTTTAAAACTCCAAAATCATAGAATATTTTCAGACCTTCCCAACAGGTAACGTAAGGATGAAATTTTTTCGTTGCGTACCCCATACAGTGGGGTATCGTTGACAAGGTCTTTCAAAAATATTATGGGTCTCCTAAGACCATTTTTGGATTTAAGATAATGTTTTCAGATGGCAAGCACGAACTGGCGAGCCACAAGTATCTGGAGGGCCACAAGGGGACCGTGTTGCAGCTGGCGTGGAGCCCGCACCACGAGGGTCGGCTCGCCTCCACCTCCTCCGACCTGACGGCCAGGGTAAGGCCTTTGACAATTGCACTTGACACTAGACAGCTGACACTTGACATACAACAGATACTTTGCTATTTTGTAATTTAATTGTATTTACAATTTAAAACACTGGAACGTAAACCTGCACTTAGGTCAAGCTTTTTCGCGCGTAAAGTAGTTTTTGCACACTTTGAGTTTCTGTATTCTTAACGGATTTATTATTCTCGGAACTTCTAAATTAAATTATAATTTGAAAATGAGGTATTTTTGGAAACAATGAATAATCCCGTACATTAGCTATTAATTAAAGACAATGAAAGCTAACTCACAATCAGTAAAATCATGTCACGCGACAATGCGAGTTAATTGCTCCAGTAACTCCTCGACAGCCACGCGCTCTATATTAAAATCATTAGCGAATTGTAATTTTATTTGCAATTAAAGATTTTTCTTTACCTGCACACATAAAAAATGTAAGCTTACTTAATGCATTAAATCAAAATTGTTACAGCATATTAGGACTGGCTCCAGTCAATAATTAAGTATTATAATTATTTACAACTGCTGGTTTAATGTGTTAAATGAGTATCTACTCTTATATAACATGCCTTCATTGACAAATGATTTTATTTAATTATCTTATGTTAATTTTATATTCTCATGTAAGTGACCATGTATGTCTTTTTTGAGAATAAATATTCTATAAACCTAACCTTTAAATAAAGCAGCTTTTATTTTGTGTTATTTTTGTATTAACAATATTGCTTGTTATGCAGGTGTGGGACGTAACATCGGGCATGTGTATATCAATATACCCGGGGACCACGTACTATCCGATCAGTATCGCGTGGAGCGCGTTCCCGCGGCTGGCGGACTGCCTTATATCGGGCGGCGTGGACCATAGCGTGCGCCTGTGGCGGCTCGGGGATTACCCGCCTGAGGCGTATAAAGGTTGGTGCTATGTACCATTGAAGTATTATTATTGTTATTACTAGCGTATAGAACCGACACCGCGAACACGTTTGTCCCAATGAATTGGTGCCAATGAGCTTCAATTTTCAATGGATTCGTTCGATTTTGAAAGGAGAATGGGGGCTCAATTTTGAAAATTGCTGGTGGTAAGGCCCCTCGAGGGATTATATTAGTAATTTATTATTGCTGTTATTATTTCTTCATGGGGTTCACCTGGATAGCCATCACCCTTGAGCATGAGTCAGCCGCCAAACGACTCGTCGTGTTCCGGCTGGGGGCTTGAGAGCCAGTTCTTTCTTTCTTTTTCTTCTCTCTTTCTTGGCCGGCAACGCATCAGTGATGCCCTTGGTATTGTTGATGTCCATGGGTGACGATAGCCACTTACCATCAGGTGGATCGTCAGCTCGTTTGCCGGCTATTTCCATAAAAAAAATGAAAATAGAACCTGTTCTATGACATTATACTTCAGTGGGTAGTACTTTGCTTATAATAGACTAGCGCTGTGCCCGCCCGCGGCTTTGTCAGCGATTTCCGGGAAAGTACCTAGGGTAAGTTATTCCAAATCATGGTCTACCTGTGTGCTGAATTTCATGAATATTCGTTCAGTAATTTTTGCGTGAAAGAGTAACAAACATCCTTACATCCTCACAAACTTTTACATTTATAATATTAGTTTGTGTGTCAACCCATTAATGGCTCACTACTGGGCACGGGTCTCTCCTCTTGAGGAGGCCTAGAGCATACTCCACCACGCTGCTCCAGTGCGGATTGGTGGAGGGGTTAGTGGCCAATCCGAGTGTCGGAAGTTTTCAAATCGCCCGAGGGCCTCCGACATGCCTTAACGACTGTTATAACAATCGGGACCGACGGCTTTACGTGCTCTCCGTGGCACGGAAACACTCAAGAATTATTTGCTACTAGCGGTCACCCATCCAACTACCGACCGCGCCCGCTGTTGCTTAACTTTGTCGATCACTTAAGATCGACGCAAGCAGCCGGGCTATGAGCGCTTCATAATATTAGTATTACATATAAAATTATTACTTTGTTCCCACAGAAGTTCTACCGATATCGCTGCTACCGAAGAGAGAGAAAAGGAAAATTTTGGCCAAAAAATCGATCGAGCAAGAAGAAGTTATTGATAAATCAGCTGAGGAGGCACTCGATTCAGAGCCAGTGTACGGCGAAGGACGAGAGGCTGATCAGATGGCGCTCAAACTGAAGGCCTTCAAGAGATTCCTACTTCCTATATCGAGCAAACAAATGAGTAATATAACTGTCGTAGCGGCAAGGAAGTTAGCCGATAAAGTAATGGGGATAGAGCGAGAGGCGAGCGAAAAGGAATCTACGGACAAGGAGTATGACATTGATTTTCTCAAAATGTTCGGCTCGACCAACGAGATTAATGAATTGTTGGATTATGAGAGTGAGTATCTTATCTGTAGTGGGTTTTTGGAAATTAATCCCTTAAAGTATTTAAATAGGGGATGAAAGATTGTTAATGTGTATAATAATGGTGGTGTTCTTATAAAATTTTGCGCCAGATGATAGATGGCGCCTTACTCGAGAGTCTAGTTCAGCCACTAGTTACTCAGAGTCAGTTACGAGTCAGTCTCTGCTTGGCTGTCGCAGCGGACGGTCGTATCTCTACGGTTGTGTGCCTACTTACTGTTAATATTATTATTGGTTACGACTTTCACGCGTATGTTGTATGTATGTATGCATGTATGCATGTAATATTATTTATTACCTCTTATTTTCCAAACTGTCGATTTTTATTATTAAGATAAATAATAAAAATCGGTTCGATGTTAGATTCGTCTTGATAACCCAAGTTTTCTTATTTAAGTGAAATAAAAAAAAACAAATATCACCATAACAATATTTGTAGCCACCGCTACAATGTACTAATATACTAAATTCGTTCACTGGGTAAAATAAATCAAATAATGCAATATGGGTATCAAATTAAAGAGCTCACCATAAGGATTTCAAAAAGGTATATCATGATTTTGATAGCAGGCGGATTTTTTAATTTTAAATTTATACTAGTTGCTATATGAAATTCCCATTCCCAGTGGAGCACCACCTCCAGTGCAAGGACACGGACGCGTGGATGATGCTGGCCGTGTTCCGCGGACAGATGGACGCCATGGTTCAGTTCGCGGCCGAGCGGGACCTGCTGTGCCCCTTCCTTGTCAGCCTCGCGCCTTGCGTGTCCTACAAGTTAGTACTAGTAGTAGTTACTATGGAGGGTAGAGGCCAGGAAAACCGTCTCTGTGTATAATCTAACATTTTAACAAAAAAATAACCGACTTCAAATGAAGTACATCCAATAAAAAAAAGAATCATCGAAATCGGTTGGCATGATAGTGAGTTATTCGTCCATTTATCGCGCACATACTTAATGCAAATTTAAGACTTATATGTTTTTGAAATGGATGCCATTATCAGATCTCACTCAAATTTATGTGGGACCACACGACAAGCACCAGCTTTCGATTAAAAAAAAATCATCAAAATCGGTTCATCCAGCCCAAAGTTCCGAGGTAACAAACAAAAAAAAAAATACAGTCGAATTGAGAACCTCCTCCTTTTTTTGAAGTCGGTTAATGAAAAAGTGTCCGTAAAAACACGCCCAAAACGGTAGCGCTGCGGTAGCCTAGGATAAATTTTAAAGAAACATTTTCTCACAGCAGTATTTTGGTTATATTTATTAAAATATAGACTACGTAAATAGTTGAGGTTTTGTATACTGGCATTTTAGTAACTACTCTAGTCATGAATGTTCATATCGTAGTTTCTGACGCCAGAGCTATTGTGGTAGATACTGGAACCTCTATTTTCAGGATACAGCTGGACACTTTTCCAACTTTCCCCTCATATGAGATGGTTCTCCTTACACCGTCCATATGTCGAACATATATCCTCCATATGTACAACAGACTCGTGTTCCGGCTGGAGACTTGAGAGCCAGTTGTTTCTTTATCCTCTATTTCATGGGTGGCATCGCATCAGTGATGCCTTTGGTGTCGCTGATGCCATCAGGTGGATCGTCACCTCGTTTGCCGGCTATTTCCTTAACTAAATAAAAAAGTTTTGTAAGGGTAACCAACAAGACATTTTGAATACATTTTGAATGCAACTAAGTGTATCGTAAATTTTTAATTTAGTTGTTATATTCAAACCTCGAAGACAAAAGTTATTTATTGTTATTTATTGTACATGATTTTAAAATGTAATGCTCTGTTTGTAGATACTGGAAGGACGTGACGCAGCTTTACCTCGCGCAGATCAATAGGTCTATAGCACAGAAGCAAGACTACAAGATGAAGCGTAAGATATATTCTTGTATACTAACTACTAACTAGCGATAATTTAAGGGCATAAAACATACCTGGCGGTGTATTATGAACTCTTAATTCCAGCCAAGTTCCAGTGTAAACGTCAAATTCGTGTTACGAAAGCGGTCACGTGACACTTTTTAGCCAATCATATACGTATGTCGTTTAAAGCCCGAGAAATGAATTGCCTGGAACATGAATAATTTTATAAAAGTTCATAATAGGCCCGCTCTGTAATACATTGTACAGTAACTTACTATCGTTCGCTCAAAAATTAACTATTTGCTTAATTTTCAAAACATCATTGTTGCATTTTGCAGCTTATAACGAACCTTTCGAGTTTCATAATTTTTCGATTTTTTGGATGGACAGTCAGAGTGCTTAGCTAAATTAAATTAAATTAATGTGCTAAATTAAAATAATTTTAATCCACTGTTCTCTATTTATAATCCTTGTCCTTTATGTGTGCGTGTATTAGTATATACACATACTAAGTACATATTTTATGGAAAGGTCTTTTGAAGCTTTGGGATTATTAAGAATAAATGTTTGAGTAAAATATTTCTATAGACATTTTTACTAAAACGTTTTATGTTTATTGGTTGCTAATCCTCTGCGCAACGTCAGTTCAAAAAATCGATGTGTATATTATTTTATTCCTTGTGAAATCAAATAAGAGTGGACCGATTTTGATGAAATGTATTTTATTTGTTTTACTTATGCTACCTGTGCGAAGCTGGTTCGGAGTTAAATCGTACTACCAAGAGTAAGCATTAGCATTAAGTCCTTTAATTTTTTTTATAGGGTACCCAACAAGACATTTTGACTACATTTTGAAGACATTTTGAATTTAAATTTTGAATGCGACTAAAAATAAGTATATCGTAAATTTTTAATTAACTTGTTATAATCAAACCTAGAAGACCAAGGTTATTTATTGTTTTTTACAAATTCGGAGTTTTGTTTAATATTCAGAGATGAAGCTTTAATATTACAATGCTACTATTCTATACAGAAATAAAAAAAATTACAAGAACAATGAACCTAAAACTAAAAACCTTAAAAAATATAATATAAGAACTAAAATATATTATTAAAAGGAGTCCCTTTAGGCGAGGTTCCGAAGATACTGGCAGCGTTCCTCCTGAATCGCTAGACTAATTCTTTGTCTAAGGTAGCTGCCAGCTCTTCGGTCTCCTGTGATGTCGACTAACCTTTTTGTTATCGTAAATTTTTAATTAATTTGTTATAGTCAAACCTCGAAGACCAAGGTTATTTATTGTACATTGCTGTAAAATATAATGTTATGTTTAAAATAATGCCATGTGAATGCCGGCATGTACGCTATACAGAGTCGGTTTACATTTTGAATGCAAGTAACAATAAGTATATCGTAAATTTTTAACTAACTTGTTATAGTCAAACCTGGAAGACCAAGGTTATTTATTGTTATTTATTGTACATTGCTGTAAAATATAATGTTATCTTAACTTAGAATTAGGTACATTAATATGTAGGTTTATGCAGTTCACTTCTCCAAAATGGTAATTCCTTGGTAATAAATAAAGTATGCTTCTAGTAAAGTATTAAAGTAAAAGTAGTAAAAAATTAAAGAAGTAAAATTTTTTAACTCAAACCCTAAAAGTCGTAGAACCAAATACCAACCTCACAAGGTTGGTTTTAAGCATTGATTAAAGAAAATTCTTGGCCCAACTGTGGAAAAACATATTCTCGTAGCCTATAATGTAGGTAAACGTATTATTACGTATGTAAATAGGTCAAGTAAACCGAAAGAACCCATGCTACCCATCGATGTATATGAAATAAAAAATAATTAACTCGTAATTGAAAAATAAATTAATGGAAATTGAATTAGCTCGGTTCAGTACTTCAGGCCTTCTCAATTACCAGGAAGACCCGCCACTTCAATGATCCCATATGAGTGGAAACGAGATTATTATAATACATATATTGTGTGCTCAACGTATGTGTTACATTCAAAGCCGGTTTCTAGGTAAAATGCGTTTTGACTAGTAAAAAATATTTTGCAATATACTGGAAAGAGCTGTTTAAGTAAAATGGCGTAGTTAGTTGAAACTATTTAAATTATGAAGCGGTCATAGCCCGGTGGCTTGTGTCTATCCTAAGTGATCCACAAAGACGCGATCGACAGTTGGATGGGTGAGCGCTAGTGGCAAGCAAAAATTCATGATCGTCATGATCGGAGGAAATGTAAATCCATCGATCCCGGTTGTTAACGTAAGATAACAGTCGTTAATATATTTTTTAGTCTATAAATATATTTTTATTATTTATTTTTATTATTTATTCCTATGATATTGACAATTTCATAGGATATTGACACTTCAATATGGCCAACACGGAACACAGAGATGGCCAGCATTGACAACATATTAATAATTAATAATTTAATCAGACAAATCTCTCCCTCTCCTTTCCATCAGTCATTCTTAATACCTTAGTACTACTCCAAGTACAAAAACATATTTTTTGGTTAAATCACTTTTTGTTGACAGAAAGTCTATAAACAATAAAATATTAGATATGACGGCGCCACCATCAATGATTTGTAAAAAACAGCGTTCAACGGGCAATTCGAGCGATCGAGTGATGTGTCACTCGATTCAGACCACAGATTCCTATATAAAGCAGCGCACGCGCACAACTCGGGTCATTCGTTCATCGACCGTTGCCCAGTGCACACGTTACGTAGTTACCGAGTAGTTTTGTTACCGAGTATCAGACGACTTTGCGAGACAATCAGTTCTAATCGCGTATTTAATTATAACTAGTGTAAAACCTGTGTTAATATGAGTTTCTGACTAAAGTGATTTAAACGTCTACTGTTGCTATTAATTCCGGAACCACCCAACTAGTCTTATTTGCCTACAGATACTAAAATATTTTAGTATAGATAGACTCAATAAAAAAAGATATATTTTTTATGTTTACGTATAAAAAGCATTTCCTTACTTCCGTTACCTCACACTTCCATTAGACAATAGACAATTTCACCCATTTCACTCCATGCGCAAGCCGCGGCAAGGAACTTTGTATTCATTATTATATCAAAATAGTATCGGATATAATTATCATAACGATACATTCAATGTTATCGCGCTAGTACTTATAAAATGACGTTGTTCAAGCGCTTCGAGTGCAATTGCTTGACGTCACCCCATACAATCTAGGTATAATAACACTATAATATCTATTATTAGGACGACAGTATGGACAGTCGCTTCCAGGCTAAGTCTTAGGTGATACCAGATCGAAGGTAGTTTCACGTTCTAGTGCCAAAAGGACAACTGCGTCTTAATACTTTGGCGCCACAAGTGCCAGAGTGAACAAGGTGAGAGACAAGCCAACAAGCCTTTATAGGCATTTCAATGTGCTGTGTCTTTTTTCTCTAATATTAATAATTATAAAACTGTTTTCACTGCTTATAACATTACTTCCCGCTTAAGTGGTACTATAATAGCTATAGGGAGCCATAGGGAGCGGAAGGCAAGCTGCATTTTGTAATGTTAGTTACTGAGAGGATTTTAAATAAATAGTTTAGTCCTACGAACAACACGAGTAGTTTTAAAACACAATGCATTGCAACACAGCTCGCCCAGCACGGCAACGCCGCCCGCGCCGCCACGCCCACACCAAAAACCGATAACCGTTAGATATTTGATTATTTTTGGTTCGCACCAGTTACCAGTATGGCGCCAGTCCACTTGCCGTTCGCTCCAGCGGATGAGCTAACTCTCGCTGGGTCTAAGTTTGATATTGTAAAAATTCAGCAATTTGTGTATTAATGTTTTATTTAATGATAAGACAAATATTGACAGGGACAGGCTAAGAGCCGTATCAAGTTGGGAGTCGGGTCAGTGGTTACATGCACTTCCCTCTGCTCCCATTGGCACTCTTTTAGATCCTGAGACCCTGCGTATATCTGCTGGCCTTCGTTTAGGTGCCAGGGTTTGCACGCCTCATATTTGCTCCTGCGGTGCAGAAGTTGATGCTTTGGGGCTCCACGGTCTCTCTTGTCAGAAAAGCGCGGGCCGCTTTTCCCGCCACGCTACTTTGAATGACATTATTCGAAGGTCTCTTGTCACAATAAACATACCAGCAAATTTAGAGCCGAATGGTATTTTTCGAAATGATGGCAAGAGACCTGACGGTATGTCAATTGTGCCATGGAGTATGGGGCAGTCGCTGGTGTGGGATGCTACCTGCGTAGATACATTTTCTCCGTCCCATCTTCATGGTAGTAAAATCAGTGCAGGTGCTGCGGCAGAAGCGGCTGAAAAATTAAAACATATTAATTAAAGAAACTTAGGATCATCATATATATTCAAAGCATTCGGCGTTGAAACACTTGGTTCGTGGGGTCCCGACGCTCACTATCTTTTTAAAGAAATAAGTAAAAAATTAAAAGAAAAGACGAGTGACCCTAGAGCTGGCAGTTTTCTTGCTCTGCGTGTTAGTATTGCCATACAGCGCGGGAATGCTGCCAGCATCTTAGGCACTGCGCCGCAGGGGCCTAGTTATATACATTTATTTTAATTAATTTTACTTTTGCTTTTAAGTAGTTATTTTAATTTTATATAGTGTAAATATTATGTTGTTATTTAATTTCTTTCTTAATTCATAGAGGTTGTATAGTTATTGTAAAACCTCTATCTATGAAATAGACTTTGTATTGATATTGTACCTATGTATCTTATTTGCAGAAGCAAACACTGCGTTTTACCAACAAATTCACAGAAGAAAATAATACCTACCACTCGTTTTTGATAGATGATTCGGTAACGTTTAAAAGACAAAAAACTTATACCACCAACCCGAACTCCCTTAAATTCCGTATCATAAAAACAATAAACAGTAATGCTAACTAATCAAGTTGAGCGGAATAGGATCGGAATAGGAATTCAATCCGCAATAAGGGAAAGAGTTACTCGTAGTAACATCATAGGTAACATTACAGTTACAAGTCTATTCTCTAAACCTGTCAGATGGGTGAACAGATTATGTAAAGGAGATGTTCTGATAACTGGACGAGGTAGCGGTGGTTTAGTGGGGCATGCTGCGATCATGGCCACTGACGACTGGGTGCTGGAGATGCCGGGGGGTGAAGGATGGCAGAACGGCATCGAGGATAATAACAGATTGATTGACAAGAATGATTGGTTGGAGTTACACAAGTCGGATAGGATTACTCTGTACAGAAATGTATACACCGATGTAGCGCACGCGGCCGCTGATTGGGCGTATAAGAATTATTACAATCCGAATGGAGGATCAGAGAAAACTAAGCACATAACTTACAGATTAACATCTGATGTTTGGGCCACAGATCCAAGCTACTGCTCCAAGCTCGTGATTCAAGCGTATCACTTCGGAAGCGGTGATCGGGATGTTATTAGAAATGTGTTCCCTCTGGAAACTGGATACATCGTACCGACGACCTTACCTACTTACTTCAAGTATCCCTATTTACTAGCTAATGTGGCAATATTTTCTCTTATTGAAGGAGTAATTAATTATTTTACTGAATAAGATTTCACCAGCACCCAGGGCTGACTGGTAGAGAATGCCATTAGGCATTAAGTTTTTGCCCTTGTATACCCTAGATTTAGGTGTTGCAAAAATAAATAAATAAGAAAATTTATTAAATGTTTTATTGTATTGCTTGTATTTAACCGATAATGAGCATAATAAGCCACCGGTTGGTATTACCACCACTCAAAGTGATTATTATCATCAGCATCAGTATAACATGCACAGATGCATTGAACAAAAAGAGACAAGAAAGAAATCGTTAGCTCAAGTGTTGTTACGAGATTGAGCCATTGTAAGAATTAATGATTCATATATAGATAAGATACTGAATGACCAATAATGCTCTTTGTCAAGTTGGAAATACAGTGCATAGTGGCAAAGCAAAAAACGTCAGGCAAAGTTAACTGACTATATGTATTAATTATATCAAAAACATATTAAAGATTATTGTTAATTTGTTTGTTTTTCTTTCTTCACTCCATATAACGGTACTTCTCTATAACGATAAAAAATGCTCGATCCCTTGAGTAGGGTTGCCGGAATTTTCGGGACAAGTCCGGAAATATAGGTCTTCGTCCGGAATGCGGAGGGAATCTTAAACCATCCGGAATTTCTACAAATAAGTGAAAAGTGAAAGACAAAGTTAAGCAACAGCGGGCGCGATCGGTAGTTGGATGGGTGACCGCTAGTGGCAAAAAATTCTTTAGCGTTTCTGTGCTTCGGAGGGCACGTAAAGCCGTCGGTCCCACTTGTTATCATAAGATAGCAGTCTTTAAGCCATGTCGGAGGCCATCGGGTGGTTTGAAAAACTTCCGACACTCGGTTTGGCCACTAACCCCTCCACCAATCCACACTGGAACAGCATGGTGGAGTAAGCTCTATGCCACCTCAAGAAGAGAGACCCGTGCCCAGTAGTGTACCATTAATGGGTTGAAGCCATTCACTTACACGATGCATAACGACATTAATATAAAATTGATAAGAAAGTCCGGAATTTTCATCAAATGTCAGGAATTTTGTTTTGTCAAACAACGTTTTATTCATCATAGGTAGAGCATATTTCAGGGTTAAAAAGTATAAAGCGTAAAAGTAATGCACAAACTATTATTTTTTTGTTCATACGTCTTGCTCGATATGAGCCCCTCTGTTTCTTATACAGGTCCGAATCCTCTTTCTCATTTCTGTTTTTGTCACCCTTGAGCTAAAACTTGAACTTATCTGTTCCGCCGCGCTTATAATTCGTTCTCTTAATAATTCTTCTATCGAACTGACTTTGGTGGCATAAACTAGACTTTTCATGTGACCCCACACGTAAAAATCTAACGGCGTGAGATCTGGGCTTCGTGCAGGCCATGGTATTGGCCCTCCTCTTCCCATCCATTTATTTGGGTATGTATTATTCAACCACTGTCGCACAGTAAGTCGGTAGTGAGCCAGACACCCGTAATGTTGAAATAATAAATTATTTTTAATTTCTTCTGGAAGATCGGCCAACAACAGTCCATTCACATCGTCCCCTCAGGAATCACATCGAAAAGAAGATAATAAATACGTCATCACACGTTATGTTTAAAAGAATGCCATGTGAATGCCGGCATGTACGCTATACAGAGTCGGTTTACATTTTGAATGCAAGTAACAAGAAGTATATCGTAAATTTTTAACTAACTTGTTATGGTCAAACCTCGAAGACCAAGGTTATTTATTGTTATTTATTGTACATTGTTGTAAAATATAATGTTATGTTTAAAAGAATGCCATGTGAATGCCGGCATGTACGCTATACCACGCTATACAGAGTCGGTTTACATTTTGAATCAAAGCAACAATAAGTATATCGTAAATTTTTAACTAACTTGTTATAGTCAAACCTCGAAGACCAAGGTTATTTATTGTTATTTAGTGTACACTGCTGTAAAATATAATGTTATGTTTAAAAAAATGACATGTGAATGTACGCCATACAGAGTCGGCGTTTGGGGGCGTGGTGTTCCGCAAGGCGGCGCTGACGCTAGCGCTGCACGACGTGCGCGGCGCCGTAGACTGCATGCTCGACGCCAAGCTGTTCCGCGAGGCGTACGTGCTGTGTCGCGCCAGGTGAGAAAGAAACAAAGAAATAATGAAAGAAAGAAAATAAATAAATAAGTAAATAAATAAAGAAAAACGTTTATTTCTGTGCCAATTAGGTACACACATGAACGTAGATAACAATAAAAAAAGAAAAATATTAAAAATTTTCAAATAAACCAAAAAAACAATGTGCACGCTAATCAAGTTCTACATCACCTCTCCATTCCTAGGTCTGCTGGAAGAGATTTCTGATAGAAATAAGCAGTACCTTTGTACAAAATTTCTATTATTAAGTCTCACATACTGTATTTGTGTACAAAAATTGTTAAATAAAAGAAATGAAATAAAGAAAGAAAAACGTTTATTTCTGTGCCAATTATAGATGACTACAAAAAAAGAATAATGTTAAAAATTTTCAAACAAACCAAAAAAAATTTTTGAGAAAACAAAAAGTATTTATTTTAACGTAGATTACAACAAAAAATAAAGATATTAAAAATTTTCAAACAGAAAAAAATTTGAGAAAACAAAAATTAATATTTAACTGAATTGGTCAGTAACGCTCGCATGTGTCCAGCGACCCAGAAAATGGAGCTCACTCAGCATAATGCCGTAGTGGTCTACGGCGCTGATTTTCAGTGAGTTAATTTAGTGATGCACGGGCGTCAATGTGCTAGAACAGGTTTATACGTGAGACAGTGGTGTGAGTTGTAAGTATCAATAAAGTCTGCAAGTTATTCCTAAATACTAGTTTGGACACTTTGGACTGTGTGACGGCAGGACAGTTTCATCCGTTTTATATTTCGTCGTGTTGGTCATAACGCTGGTTAAGAGCCATTTCGCGGTTAGACGCGCGGAATGAAGAATTTGATGTCAAAAATTAGTATCATAAGAAAGATATTAATGCTGGCAAATGAACTCATAAAATAGATCAATAAAATAGATCAATCCTTCTTGGATCTTCATTTACCGGAATTTTGAAAATATTAATTTGTTTCTGAGTAACTGTCAATCTAGCATAACTATTTTTCAGCAAAAGGACGACAGAGTCAATTTCATACACTGATTTTCTTTATTAAGTTTTATTAAATTGAGTAAAAAAAAATGTCTAGAGAACACTCATATATTATATTTTGCATTTATTACAAGGGATATACGATTACTATAATATTCGTTTCAAAATTAATTCAATAACATTACCAATTTTCATGGTTTATGCCATGACTTTACCATCGATTTTTGTATTCAATAAAGCGTATTTCCCATCAAAAATTTATGTAGTAATAAAATATGGTCTTTGTCGAATATGACACGTATTTTTTTTTTTATCTTACTGCAAAAAATAATTTATTAAAACGAATTTACTTTACCATATAAAGATACGCACTGGCGCGAAATCAAATCAGTCGTGCGGCAGCACTCTTGGACGTCGGACCTATGTCAATTTTTGCTTTAGCCATCTAAGGAATAGATTTCGTAAAAGTAACGTAATTATATTGCCATTGAACAGTCTTGATCACGTGAGAATTTTTAGTTACAGTCAATTGTATTATTTTTAGTTTTCTATAATTTTCAGGGTTTTGTAGTCAAATCGGAATCATGTCTAGTCCGTTCGTTATTTCAACCGGCCGGCTAGCCCGTCCGGCCGTCCGTCCTTCCGTCCGTCCGTCTGTCCGTTCCGTATGATTTTTTCTTCGTCTACCCCTTAATGTGGGGTATCGTTGAAAAGGTCTTTCAAAAATATTATAGGTTTCAAAAGACCATTTTTCAATTCAGGGGTCCGTTTGCGTAATATTCTGCTTTAAACATCTTTGGTTTGAAGAAAACAATAGAAATTAAGTAACTATTTCTTTCCAATTTATGTAGTGTAAGTAGTAACGGAGAAAATCACGAACATACATATGTACAAAATATAACTATATCTATACTAATCTATACTATTACTATTGTAATATTATAAAGCTGAAAAGTTTGTTTGTTTGTTTGGTTGAACGCGCTAATCTCAGGAACTACTGGTTTGAATTGAAAAATTATTTTTGTATTGGATAGTTCATTTATCGAAGAAGGCTTTAGGCTATCGGATTTTTGGAAATTCAACCCCTATAGGGTTGGAAGTCACTGCTGTAATTTGAAATAAAACATTGTCCGTTTTTAGACATTAGTTACTGTTTACAGTATTTAGGTTTTTTGTTATATGTGTAAATTACATATTTACATAGAAAAAAAAAAAAATTATAACTTGTATACACATACCCTTTATTTATACAACTTTTAGATCAATCTGTACTTTATAGAGTTCCGTACCCAAACGGTGTCAACGGGACCCTATTGCTAAGCCAAAATGTTGGAATGATAGAAGCTCCGACATTAGTCAGCTATAGTCACTTATTATTAGTCAAAGATAATACATTCGTTGTTTGGAAACTCTCGTGCACCCAAGTTCCGTCAACTCCCCAAAACTCACGTATCTCAAATACACAACACAAATACAAATCACCCTCTCATTTTTTCCCTTCACAACCCCTCGCCTCCCCCTATACCCCCCCCCCCTCAGTTCTTCACCCAAAAGTGGAATTTTGCGTCGTGATAATCTGGGAGGCATCCGGGCAAATACCGCACTCATCAGGTAGGCGCAGATCGGCAGATCAGGATATCGGGATATAGATTTTTGGAAAACCGGAAATCCCGGATATCTCGGAGACGGTGCGTCCTAGACAAGTTTAGACGGAAATTTCAACCCCCTTTAGTAAACCCCCAAACTTTATTGCTAAATCTTACTGAACCCACTTTTACCCCCCCCCCCCTCCCCAAATTTTCCTAAAATACCATATATCTCCTAAACGGTACGTCCTAGACGATTTCCGACTGAATTTCCATCCGCCCTGTGGAACTCATACTTGCAACATTACCCAATCTTATTGGGCCCAACCTTAACCCCCCCCCCCCTCCCAAATTTTCCGAAAACTCCTTATATCTCCTAAACGGTGCGTCCTAGACGATTTCCGAAAGGATCGAGTAAAAGTTGTAGCCCATAAAAAGATTGACATTTTATGTGCCATACATTTTTCTTGTAGAGCAAGTGGTTTGGGAGGAAAGTGCGAATTTCGTTTCTCATAATTTATTATACTAGACTATTGTCAATATTTTGTTTTGTAAACCAATAGAAAACAATAAAGAATTCGTTTTTAACATTCAAAGAATAATGTTCTGAATATCTTCTTTTTAAAGCTGTAATCATTTTTGTGTATGGATTGTATTTACCTTTATTTTTACGTTATCTTTTGTATCACGGTAATGATTAGGGTATCGAAAACCGATCCTGTTTTAAATTACCGGGATTTTCGGTACTCGCCTATGCTGGAACCGGGATTCCCGGGATTTTCAGTTCTTTCGGGATTATTTTACCACGGCTTTCCCCGCGTGAAAATAGTTAGTATCGCGTTTCCTATTTTATCTCTCAGGAGCATTAAATAGGGAAAAACTGTTTTCTACCCAAACCCGTATAGTCGTTTGCCGTGATTGAGTAACCATCATACTATTATACCTTACATGCAAACATAAGTTTCGTATTAATTGTATGAAAGCAACACAATTGTATTGCACAATTCAGCACTGCTTGGACGAGAAAAAAGAGTTAAATCATCTTCATTTATATTAGAAAAATATCGATCTGGGTTGTGTAAATAATATTATATTAGTATAGCTGCTTCATGTAGCCGACGTTCTGAATATCTTCTTTTTAAAGCTGTAATCATTTTTGTGTATGGATTGTATTTACCTTTATTTTTACGTTATCTTTTGTATCACGACGCGACATATTTTTATTTCCCAAAAGTTCAGAAAATCCCGGTTCTTTTATTTTGTTTCCCGGTTCTTTTATTTTGTTTCCTGGTTCTTTTGAAAAGTACCGTATTCCTTTGTAAATCCCGGGATTTTCGGTTCCGGGATTTCCCGGTTCTATACCCTCCGATTGATTTGAATTTAGGTATACCTATGTATTTCGACGCGCTGCGAATATCGCAGGCAAAATGGACGCATATTGCATTTTATAGATCACCTTGAAAAAACGTGATTTTTAATTTTTCACGTTGATTTGCCAAAATATTGATTTTTGCAATATGCATCTATTGGACATCTTTATTGTGATGTACCTAAGTAGGTACCTAAAATGTATTATGTAAATAAGTTACCGATAATGGTACTACTACATTGTACTCTTAATTGTTATATAAACTTATATTGTCACAAACCAGATACATGTATGTGGTCACAAAGTGTATAATTAAAATTATATGTTCATAATTTTAAAATTTTTACGTTTGAAAGTATCAAGAAGATTACTCGCACAGAACTGAGGTCAAGCGCGACGCGAGCCGCGCGAGGCAATATCACGCCGCGGAGCCGCTTCAAATACCTATAGTTTATCAACCGAGTTTTGCGAAATGGCTCTTAAAACGGTTGGTCGGTCGGTTGATTTGACGAGCTGGCCACACATTGCATCTTATGCTAGTTCTGTCTTGTCTGACGTCTGGTAGGGAGGTCATAATAGTTGTAAGCGCTTTTATAGTACTGAACAACCACCATTATATGGACGGACAGCGAACGTTGGTACCGACTCTTTTGGGCATTGATAAAACGACACGTGATGGCCAATCTCCAATGCTCACGCCAACGTTGAGACCAATGCAAAGTTCCCGATCCACACGTTCTACGAGTAGTATTGGGACCAATGTTGGTGCCAACATGTGGAGCTGTCATTAAATTATATTTTATTGTTATTTAATATTTAGATTTCAATTGTTCCCAATTATTAGCCATCATATTTTTATTCATCCAATTCCAGGCACATGGAGAGCGTAGCGCGAGACATACTGCATTTATGGCTCAAGGAGGCTACTTCAAACGGTCATACGAAGTTGGCGATCATATGGTATGTCATTGTGAAACTTTGTATTTGGGTATTATCTGCAACCAAAAACAGTAGTATGTGTACTAGTAGCGCCATCTAGCGGAAGCGAAGGGGACACTCGTGGTACTTAAATATAAAACATATTGCAGAAGAATGTCTGCCTCATATAAATCATTCAAATCAATGCGAATACCTTTCGAATTTTTTGATTTTTGTTTTCACAGAAACATACATTAATTGATTATAAATAAACATCTAATAAGCAGTATCTAGTAAGCAGAGCTTAGTGGTTGGAACGTTGGTCTCCCAAACGCTGGTGCCCGAGTTCAAATTCTGGCATGCACCTCTAATTTTCAAATATTAGAAGTTAATTATCACTTGCTTCGGTGAAGGAAAACATCGTGAGGAAACCTGCACACCGGAGAGTTCTCCATAATGTTCTCAAAGGTGTGTGAAGTCTACCAATATGCAATTGGCCAGCGTGGTCGACTATGGCCTGTACCCTTCACATTGTAAAGGAGACCCAGAGCCCAGCAGTGGGACAATTATGGGTTGTTACTTTAAACATCTAATATACATTCAAATTTTCAATCTTACAGCCACTTAGCGCTCGGTGACTTTTACAAGGCATCCACAACTATAGTGGCAGGGGTGAGTGAAGACGATGAGACATGGCTCAGCTTAGCGGCTGACCTCGCCAAGATGGCGGGTCAACACACGTTCGCCGGACATATTGAAGAGAAGAAGGACCAGATTAAACAGACCCCCAGCAAGGAAATGGAGGAAACTCTGCAACAACTGCCCTCTAGAATTGAACTTCTCTTGAAGAATTGCGGCATTAAAAATGAGAATGGTGATGGAAATGGTTTGCAGGATGAAGGCAGTAAGAATGGTAGTGATGATGTTGAAACCAAAGAGGCCAAGCAAGTAGAATAATCAAGCAAGTAAAATTACTAATTTTAATATTATTTCATTATTATATATTATTAATATCTGTATAGGAGAAACCTGTAATTCCATATTAAGTTCCTGTAGGTAGTTTTCAGGGTTCACCTTATTTAAAAGGCTAGTCGTCCGCTAAAACGGATATATTTGTTCTTCTATAAAATCGTATAAAGTATTGTTGACACTAACTTTTCCGCGTAAATAAAACACAACCGTCAAGTTCCAACCTGCTTATTGGCGCTGATTCAGCACAAAGTATAGAGACTGCCTGCGCCGACTACCTGATCGGAATACGCCCCTACACGTCACGGACTCCGTGACGGGAAGTATGGGAGTAGTGATGGGAATTATTGCTACTTTTTTTTCACGATTACGTCGTGAAATTATTTATTTTTGTTACATCACGCGTGATAAATCACACAACCGTTATATTTATTACTGACAATTATTTCACATTTTGTTCCGTCTGTTACACGACGATTATACAGGGTGTCCCAGCGCGAAGTGACCGCCCGGCGTCTATTGATTGTGTGGACAAAACTATCGACAAAATCCATTAAAGTAAAGGTCTTATCGGTTTGGTTAATTTTTTATTAGCTTTTTAATTTTTTTGTAAAAAAACCTGACTTGTTGCGCTATTTTCAAAATATTTTTTTTGTTTTTACATTTATTTTCATTCTGTTTTTTTTTATTTACTAGCTGTTTTCATAGTTTATCTATTCGAGGTCTAAAATCTACCTAAAATTGTATAGGACATTTTTTACAAAGAAATTAAGTGAAAAATTTTTGAAAAAAATTACCCTTTTTTATTGAATTTCGCTAAAAAGTTGGAAAAATGCCCTATGAATATTATTATTTTATAATTTATTATTAAATAACATAATATTACCTACAAAATCTCATAAGAATGTTTGTAGTTATCTCAGTCATTTGCCGAACTACAAACTCTTGAAGTATGCACCCTATCTTCGATAATAAGAAGAGGAGACTTTTAAAACCAGGCTAGTGGATCATTTAAGTGTCTTACAATCAAAAATACTTTTGCCCTTTGATAGAACAATTTTAAAGATAAGGAAACAATAAAAACAAATGGAAATTTAAATCATTAATTTAAAAAAAAACAGTAATTCATTCATAACGTTTTCGAAATGACCGCCACTGGCATTAATACAGGCTAAGGCTCAAAATGACATCCTTTGAGTGGTTCTTTGCACTTCCAAGAGGTTCGCTCCTATTTTTGTAGCATCAGCATCAATACTTTGTTTTTGTTTGAGCCTTAGCCTGTATTAATGCCAATCGCGGTCATTTCAAAAACGTTATGCATGAATTACTGTTTTTTTTTTTAAATTAATGATTTAAATTTCCATTTGTTTTTATTGTTTTCTTATCTTTAAAATTGTTCTATCAAAGGGCAAAAGTATGTTTGATTGTAAGACACTTAAATGATCCACTAGCCTGGTTTTAAAAGTCTCCTCTTCTTATTATCGAAGATAGGGTGCATACTTCAAGAGTTTGTAGTTCGGTAAATGACTGAGATAACTACAAACATTCTTATGAGATTTTGTAGGTAATATTATGTTATTTAATAATAAATTATAAAATAATAATATTTATAGGGAATTTTTCTAACTTTTTAGCGAAATTTAATAAAAAAGGGCAATTTTTTTCAAAAAAAATTCACTTAATTTCTTTGTAAAAAATGTCCTATACAATTTTAGGTAGATTTTAGACCTTAAATAGATAAACAATGAAAACAGCTAGTAAATAAAAAAAAACAGAATGAAAATAAATGTAAAAACAAAAAAAATATTTTGAAAATAGTGCAACAAGTCAGGTTTTTTTACAAAAAAATTAAAAAGCTAATAAAAAATTAACCAAACCGATAAGACCTTTACTTTAATGGTTTTTGTCGATAGTTTTGTCCACATAATCAATAGACGCCGGGCGGTCACTTAGCGCTGGGACACCCTGTATAACCATTGGTGCGTGAAATGTGCCATGCCTATCACGGAGTACTTTCCGCTACTCGCTGCGTGCAGTGCGCGCCTGTCTTTCGCACGGTTTCGTTGTTACATATTTTAATTTAAACATACCTACATACTAGATAATCTTATCTAGTGATTTACATCGTGTGATTAGTATCGTGTGTAATTTATACTTTTTTAAATACATTCGTTCTAAAATATATATATATTATAGTGTAAATTACTCCAGTAACTTTTATTACGTTACGTAGGTAAGTCTAGTAGGTAATAAAATCAATCACAATGTCATCAATTATATGGAATTATTATGAAAAAATCCCAGATAAACAAGCACGTGCCAGGATGTATCATGTGTAAAAAAGAATATTCTTATAAAACTACTACAAGCAATTTAAAGAAACATTTGATGTATAAACATTTGAGTGCTTACCACAATTTATTGAATCCTATGAATAACCGTGAAAGTATTGTAAATAGTGAAAATACACTCGAAAATCCGCAGCGTTCAGCTGTGGAACTAGTGCCAGAACGACGCAGTTCGTCGCA